>JAQPZY010001579.1:0-390000 GCA_029931535.1 Margaritifera margaritifera | reverse complement strand
TTATGGAGGGTATTCCATGACAGCATGTATATCAAATATATGTGTGTAAATAAATCATTAATCATTAAGCATTTCGAGCACATTTTGTTCCGATACGTGATTCAAAGAACATTGCACTTTGAAGAAGTAAAATGTGTCCATTATTAAGTTGTAGGAATTTGTCCGTAATGTAGATAATATATAACAATGATAATCCAAAGAGCTAGGCAGATTAACAAACATCCGCATACACATTCATCACAGAAAATGATGCACCATATGAAACGAGACAAAATCAATGACAGTCTTGATATGAAACGCAAAGTTAAGATCAGAAAGTGAAAATTAATTTGCAAAATCAACGTAAAGAACAGTAAGTGCTTGCACACAAAGAGAGCTAATGTCCATACATAGTCATTGCTCAATTATTATTACACGACTACTTAATAATAATAGAGGCTAATTAAGTTATAATATTTGTTAATATTAGTGAAGTCGAATGGTTGTTCCTCTGAACTGGGCAAATGCCTCTATCAATTTACCTTTATAATGTATACAATGTTTGTATTTGTAACTATCTAATATTAACATCTATATGCCTTGATTTATGACAAAGGAGTTCTGAGTGACTGCGCATAAGAAGAGGGTTAATTACTGGATTGTCATGTGAGTGCGTCTGTTATTATGGTGGTGGGGTTTTGTTGGTGCATGCAAGCAGGCTGATTGGTGACGTAACCCGCGGACCAGAGTTCTAGTCTTTGTAGAGAAAGAATTAAAAATTATCTAATCTTTATGATAATACTCTTTCTCCATACATAATTTTATTTGATCGTATCACCCATCCTCCTGTAGGATACAAGGTTAGCATTTTCTGCTCTGTCGGGTGTACATGTGTACCTATCCATATTGACTTTTATATGCCTCGATTTCTGTCAGGGAAATCATGAGTGACTTTGTATTAGATGAGACCTAATTACTAGGTCCCAATGCGAGTGTATCTGCTACCCACAACAATGGTCCATCCTTTTCTGGGGAAGTGAGCTTAGTCGAGAGAGTATGGGGGGTTGGTGCGTGCAGTGAAGGTGATAGGTGCAGTAAAACGCAGGCCAGGGTTTAAATCTCAGAAGGCTATTACACAGTTTATAACATGTGTGATAATACTCTTTCTCCATATATAATTTCACTTCATAATATCACGCATCTTCCTGGTATGGATCTTGCTCCCGACACCCAAGACAAGCGTGGTTTAAAAGTCAATCCGTACGAGTAAATAAACTCACATCTCTTATCAAAAGAATGTCGACAAATGCTGATCTCCCAACTGACAGAAAGTAACCACAGCATTCTTCTGAATCAAATAATGCAAATATGCGGTCACAAAAAATATTAAATCTGGAATCACTATACTCAGCAATATCACTAGTTTAGATTCAGTATACAATTTCTGCATCTAGTAATCACCCCTTCACGCGCGTATACAACAACTGGTGTGCTACTTTTTCTGCCGTATCCACTGAATCTGTGGTAAATGTCCATAGTGTAATCGACACACTTTTCAGTGGAAATGTTGTAAACGGTCTCCTCGAAATCCATGTATATGGCGCGTCAACTACTCCAGCTGACCTGAGTGAACCATGTGATATAATACAGAAATTTCTAGCGGATATCAACTATTGAAAATTTTGTAATCCGTATCAATATTCTATTGATTTGAAAAGACATTTGCTCTTTAAATTATAATTTATCAGAAAAATCTACTTTTAAATGTTACTGGTTATCGAATTGTGAATTATTGCTTAAACTCGCGTCTGGAACTATTTTTTTCATGCGTAAGAATTGAAAGGCGCAGCGTCTAAGTCAGAATAAAATTAAATCAGTTCTTCTTTCTATCTAAACTCTTTCCACTGAAATAAAATCTATGTTATAAATATAATCTCAAATGGGCAATTATTTAATATTAAATTTAAAAAACCCGTTGGATAATTTCCAGCTTTTGTCGTCAAGGCTCACAAAAACTGGAAATTATTCAACTCGTGTCATAAATTCAATATTAAAATATTAAAGCATTACGCATTTGATCTCTCTCTCTCTCTCTCTCTCTCTCTATATATATATATATATATATATATATATATATATATATATATATATATATATATATATATATATATATATATATATAGTCACCAGAAGACGTTTTATGGTGTCTAGTTGGTCCAGAATGAAAACGATGCCTATCTGAAATCCAATATGGCTACCATGGTTGCTATCCTGAAAATCTTGTCGTCGCTATTCCTACTGAATTGATGTTCATATTGACATAGAGTTTTCAATAAAATATTTTTTGTGATATCTAGCTGGTCCAACATGCAAATGGAGTCAATCTTATATCTTATATGGCTGCCACGACGGCCATCTTGAAAATCTTGTTATTTTTAATATTTCTGAGTGAATAGTGGAGTTTTCACCAAAAGCTTTTTAATTATATCTTCTTTGTCCTAAATGAAAATGGTGCCTATCTGAAATCAAATATGGCCATCACAGAAGCAAATTTGAAAATCTTCTCGCTCAAGAATATCAAAGATGGTTTCAACACTCAGAAATTAAAAAGAAGAAATAGTCTTATCTTTAGTTCCTGGAAATTCTTCTCGAACAGTAGAACGTCAGTCCCTATGAGAGACTCTAGTTTAGAAACAAACCCAATCAAGCGTCCTAGAATAGACCCTGCTTACCTGCACCGATCATGTTACACAGTATAGAAACTACAACGTGCCAAAAAAAAAAAAAAAAAAAAAGAAAACATACAATGAGTCACTGAACCTTACAAATAGCATTCACTCCAATATCTAAGTGTAGTATTGAATAGATTGTAAGACGCATGCATGGCGCATATTTTGGCTTAAAACCGTAAATAAGGTTTCAAAAAATAGTTAAACTATTCTGTATCTGAAACAAACTTAAATTACCGTCTTCTTGCAAAGTTCTGGAGTCTCCTCCAGCCTCATGCAAAGATCTTATATTTCTTGCATTGTGTCGCTGGGCCTTGAAAGTATTTCTTCATACCCTCTCCTGCTGGACCTTTGCTATTTCCCAAGATGGCTAACTGCTCGTGCTGGTTCTCCATAACATTATCCAATTTCGTAAGTACACAGATCCGGAAAGGCGTAAACGATTTATTATAGTCAGTTTTAGAAAATCGCTTATAACAGTAGACATTGAGCTAACGATGAAACAATGGCAACAGTAATCATTATATCTAAAGCTTATCATCACACATGTCATCAAACATCTTAATTTGGATACACGTGGTCTCATGAATATTATCTTCACGATCTATAGCTTGATACATATTGAACTGTAATCTAATCATGCATACTACACTTCTTGTGATTTGGTAATCCCTAATAATAAATACTGAAGTTATTGACCATCAAACATATCGTTGTACTTACCATAATGCATGTAACATGCACCTTTCTATTATTTTAAAGAGTATATTTAAAAATTAAAAACCAAAATTAAGCACTACATCTTATAGATCTTATAGCATAAGTCCAGAAAATCTGGCATGTGCTAAAGTAAGTAATGATACAAGTAGATATGCTTAGTTGTAAATACTGTAGCATCAGCGAATTTATATACATTAATTGAAAGCTTCAGTACAAACCAATAATATTTATCTGTAACGTCTTACTTGATAAGCATTTTTAATGGGTCGTTTTAAGCGTAACGCTCCCACTATTACCACCTGACAGCTTCAGCTTTCTTTATAACTAGACCACACATAAAAAGCATATTCATTGTATTCGACACCTATTGACTTATAATTCACTTTCTTTCAGTTCTGACAATCTATATACGAATATGTCTAATTTAACATATTATAATTATTGCTTAAATCTATTGTATCATTTTGACATTATTATGGTTTATTAGTGCTTGTAATCAACACATTTGAATTATCTTAGAGAGCGCCGTTTCTTTTTTGCAATTATACATATCAGCATGCATACATATCTCTAAACATAAATGATTCGATTTCTCTGTTATTTTATTTCGTTGCATTTCATTATACTTGATATTTTTTTCATTCTGGTCAGCTCTTTCAAGCATGGCATTTTCCCTGCTACCCACTCACCAATTCTATTTGCAAAAATGCCCCTTTTCAGCTTACCCATCTAGTTTATTCATATGTATTCACATATGGACACGGTTCAGACAAAGACCTTATAGATGTATCAATAATTTATATAATTATATGTACAGCCCTTTCTTTGTTTGTAATTGACGCTACCTCGCAGAGTGTTTAAATCTGCAGGACAGCTTCCATTGCGCAACCAACTAGTTCCAAAAGGGATACACACTTCGTTTGGTGGTTTCGTAAAATTTGATAAGGCAAATATCATACCTCATGTTTGTAAACATGCAAGCTGACAAATACAATATTTTCTGACACAAGTTGCAAACTTCAAGCAGTTATTACTTTAAGAAATAACACTGAAAATGTTCGAAACAATAATTGTTCCCCCTCAGATTTGTATGTTTATTGCAACATCGGTACATGTTGTAAAAACATGACATATTATCTAAGTATAAATAACACCATTATTGTTATACTCGTTGCATACACGAGTTATTTTGTATACTTTTGAGCTTGGAGGACAATTAAGAGAATGTGTATGTGCAATGTTTTAGCAACGTTGCCTCTACGTTATTTACACATGTAACCAAATCACAAACTTACAGCAATCTAGCAGAGACGTTGTGTGTTAGCTGGGTAGGTGTATAAATTGCATGTATGCTACCAGTTCAAGTAAATAGTGTCAATACACAAACTATCAAGTTGCGCGTTGCATGATATGCACAGAATTTATAGGTTTCAATGCACCTATGTTTGTACCGCACCCTTAAGATATGTGAAGGTCACTATTTCACCTTTACTGCCTTTGGTTAAGTTGTTGTGTTTATTTCTTGACTACACTGATTTTGGCAATCCAGATCAAACTTTCATACCTAGACTCACGAAACTTGATGAAGGAAAGCATCTTGATAAATACTTCACCCTATTTTCAAAAAGAGATCTCTTTGAGCTACATTTCATGCGTCTGTGACTTTGTTGAGATTTTGTGTTTAAAGTTAATTTGCTGAGTACTGTTCATTTTAAAGTTATGAAGCTTGATAATTGGATGCATCTCTGTCAGTACTTCGCCTTACAACCAAAGGTCACTGTGACCTACACGTTATGGTTTATTAATATAATTGATTTTTTTATTTAGCTCATGACGACATAACTTTCTGCATGGTATATACATACTTATCTTCACAGAAGTACCTAATAACAGTGCTGTTGAAAGTAGGAATAAATATGCTTATGCAATGGTAAACTTTCCAAAGTTATGACTAGATACTTATACTGTGATAGGTTACTCTCAATAGGTAAAACATCCATTGTACATGTGAATGAGTAGATATTAGAAGAGTGGACTGTATGCATTTCATATACAGTGGATAATCAAGCTAATTACTGATGCTTGAACTATGTTTGTAACAGTGGTCATATTGGCTGTCACTCCAGAAGTACTGACAGTCTGAGATTTCCGCCGGTAAAATCTGTCTTCTAGGATGGACAATAATAATAGTTTCTGAAGCTGATTTATAAGCAATGATTTGAAGAATAAAAGAAAAACACCAAAACATCATTTCGTTATTATCAACTCATTATGGTTCATCTGCTTTGATATCACGTACAGGACTGTTCTTTATTGTTTTATGTATTTTATGCCCTGTCACAATGGCCAACATTTTATAGGTTACGATCACTTTGACATTAACTTATTTTCAGCATAGTAGCTGGACACAATGAAAAGCTCAGCAGAGGCGAGCTATATAATCAGTAATTGCATTATGATTGTGAAAGAGTTCTGATAAAACGACAATTTAAAACACAATTTCTTTTTCTTATATTTCGAAGTTGCCACCTGTTGTTTATATATTGCACGGCGTGTAATTTGTCGTTTCACTCGGCATCTTTTCACCTCGGTAACACCTGGTCGCGGTTATGATTTTAGCTAAAAATGAGGGTCCTTTGAGAGCATCGTAAATGCATAGGAGAAAAGTAACAAGTGTCATTTACGTTCATCTCAGAAGATTTGTACGCATTTTCGCGAATTAGTCATGCTTAACCATAGAATAACAGATAATATTTCTCTCTATCTCTCTCTCTCTCTCTCTCTCTCTCTCTCTCTCTCTCTCTCTCTCTCTCTCTCTCTTAAAGTATTAGTTCATGAACCACGGGGCTGTACGTTATTTGCAGTATAACTACAAATCCTTGTGTAAGTGCTAAGAGTTTTTTATTTAAAACCTGCCGGGAAAACTTGTACTGAATTGAATATTATTCGTGTGGTATCAATTTCGTGGATTCCGTAGTTGTTACAAACTACGAATATAAAAACCCAAGATAACATCACCCCATCACAATCAGGCATATACACGAATTTATACGCTGACGAGAAAGTCATTTTTTGCAAAAGCACGGAATTTGATATCCATGAAAATGTATGAAGTCACATTCTTATGGACAGCTATTCGGTAATTTGAAGTGAACTACTGAAATAGTAAATGGAACGGCAATTTACTGCGAACCACATACTTTTTAACTACAAACATTATTATAAATATCGAAACGCTGGCTGTTGACCGAAATCTATTTGCTCAATTTATGTCGGATACATAAACCGATTCAAACAATAACTTCACACTCTAACTGATTGCCGGTCTTTAAAAATAAATCACTCTTATTTCGGTGTGTGTGGGGGGGGGGAGGAGGAGGGGATGTTTGCTTCTTTATGTTAAATGAATAAATTAAGAAAAATAAGACTTTGGAGGTGGTATTATTATTTCCACTCTTTTAAACCTACAGAAATGGAAGTTACGCATATCCATTTACGTCCATTTATGTCATTTTACATATTAAGAATCAATCACGACTACATTTCCAAACAAGAAAATCATTTGCCATCCATAAGTCGCCTGCTAATGTTGTGATATTAAGATTGAGTCAGACATTGCTTATTCGCAGTATGCCGCCGTTAGCTGTATGATGGGTGAAGGAGTAAAATCCTAAATGTCTTTAAAAGGTGGTATTAAGAGTGGTACAGCAAATTTTGTAACACTCATATTTAGTCAGTACTCAAAAAGTCCAGAGACTGACCACCGGGACTCGATTCATCTATAGAGTTTATGAGTCTTAAGTTGAGGATACTCTGAATTTCTATATTTGCCACCAGGATGACAGGGACCACGGAAAGAAAATGTGACTCGTATTAATTAGGGATGGAGGAGGGAAGGAGACTGTGTAGTTTGCTCAAATTGTATTTTGCTTGACGTTTGACACTAAAAGTGTACAAGGGGAAAGCGACATTACGGTACATTATATATACATATAAATACCGTGTATACCTGACGATGTTTGCTATATAATGAGATAAAATTTCGGATCTGTTATGATATTTTGAAATAATACCTTTTTTGATGGATCGAAAAATTTGTCAGACTCTGATATCACGGCGGAAGAAACAAAATCTTTTGAAAAGTAGGAAGTTCTATATACCTTGATTTAAAAACATATTTTGTGTTGTTTTGGATATCGAAAATTCAGGTCAAAGATCACCGAATAGGAAACATTAGTTTTTGATAGGTTGAATGCTCTTTAAACATTGATTTGTTTTATTTTACAGATCTATGTTTTCTGATAGCCGTTGAGACTAAGCATTGTTACTGATAAATTTGTACTTGTGTGAGGTTTAGGTAAAGATTCTTTTATACGATTCTTATCCTTTCTTAAGGCACATGCTTAAATCAACCTGTGCAAGGGGTGGTGGTAGTGGTGGTGGTGGGCGGGGGACGGGTGCAAATTTGAATTAGATTGTGACGAATGGACACTTCAATCATAGGCAGATTAAATGAGCTTAAATCTTTTTTTTCTCTCAACATACCAAAACCATCCTTAAACTCAAATACTAAGTAAAAAACCTAATTCAAGGACAATAGCTAAACATGTAAACCTGATATATAACGTTAAGGTTTGAGCAAATATTAAAGTCAAGAAACATTTATAATTTTCTGAAATACTTATAATATTATATAAACATCATACATAACACAATGCCTGTCATTAGCTTTGTCTTTATTCTACTCTCTATCCTGTTCAATATCTATAGAAAGCTATAGTTCTCCTAGTTGTTTAATCCCAAAGGGGTCCATAAATCTATAATATTAATTCCCAAAGAGGGCTATACCAACCAATCATGTTAGATTCCCCCCTAGGTCCTCATAGTTATATCCTGAATGTTAAAATGCAATGGTCCCTCATAATCCGTAATGTGAATATTCCATAGATCCTATATTTTTTATTTCGTGCAATCACTTACTCATCTATATCTCTTTCTTCTCTACTTAAAAAGAGTGATTTTCAGGTCGATATGAACCGTTCCTGGTTGTTTTTCATAGTAAAGATATCTCATTTTATCATATCATTTTTGACATATACAAACAGTCCAGCAGAATAATGTATGTTGTTTGTTGTTTTCAAAGATAACATAAAAATGTCACAACCTTAAAGTACACTAAATCTTATCTTATGCAAGATTCTGACATTGTTTGACATGGTAGTAATCTCTCGCGGTCTTTATCACGAACAGCGCATTAAAATAGATGCACGTTAAGTGAGCGTATTAAATCTAGGGGGACAGGAACTAGACAGTACATATGTAACAAAGTGAAAAACCAAACTTGGCCCCATACAGCATTGACACTGGATATTTTGCAACACACTTTCTGCCAACGTTTAACGAAGCGATATTAACTATCTGGTCAGTGTGTATATTGAATCTAAGTTGTCACAGTACATTGTCACAAACAGAAGAACCAAACTGGCTCCACACAGCATTGACATTGGATATTTCGCAACACTCTTGAAAATCAAAAGTGCCGTGTTCACTCCAGGAATGGATAATATAAAAACATGTATGGGACAGTAAAAGTAAATTGATGGCAGTTTTTAGCTTTGCCTTTGTTCGTCTCTCAACCTTGTTTAATGTCTATATAATGTCACTGTGCCCCTGAATGCTTAATTCCCATAGTGGTGTTGGTAAGTACACATTTGAAATGCAAATTGCCCTACACTTGAGTTTGGATAATGTTAAAATGTGTGATGGTTTGCATGGATCACTAACCATCACATACCCTACAACCATTTGAAACGAGTTTGTCATAATTTCCCCTTGCCGGCATAGGGTCATACTAATGCTAATCCTATTGACTAACGTTAGGGTTGTTTGTGTTAGCAAATCGTCATTCAGTGTTAATTATATGGACGTTTTTTGATATTATAGTTCACATTTCGCCATACCGTCTTACACTCTCAGTCTTATGGAATAATGTTAATTTCCCCTTGTCGGCATAGGGTCATACTTTCTAAATTGCGGCCATGATGTAAATTCATGTTGTCGGCATAGGGTCTCATGCATAGTATACTCCATTACTACTGTCGCTGTACGCCTAATAAAAACTCACTTCGGCCAGTGTTAGACTTCTTAACAGCGATCTAGGCCGAATGTATCTCCCGAGCTTTGATTGTCACCTTACACAATTTACAACCGACCCGAAAGCAAAGGCTATATTAACAATGTGTAAGGATATGTTTATTAGAATTTATAGCATTGCCAACACGAATCGCTGGTTATGCATACCATCTGCACTAATACCGTATATACACACATAAAAGCACAGGAAGAAACCGAATAGAGTCATTAAATTACTCATATATATTTGCGAATTGATACGCAGTAAGCATAATTTTATGTTCAGTCATGTTATTAAACCGAGATAAAAGAATCACCTAAGTATGTAACTGACTATTTCTTCAGACGTCCTTGCCTCAAATATATATGAGAAACATCAATGATAGGTTAAGGTCATTTATAAAATAATTAATAACACGGTAATTCACATTTCTAATTTAGTAAATGGTCTTTAAGGCAAAAATAATTGTAGGATAAATGTATGCTTGCACATGATAATGACGTTATGGCTAAAGTATGATCAGAAATAAGAGTACTAAATTATAAATTAAACGAGGTTTGAACTCACTTTCCATCGCCAATCCTGTCCATGACTTTTCTGACATATCTCCTCATATATGTGTGATACAGGTCCACGACCTAAAATAGAACAATGCAATGCAATGTAATGGAAATCGATTAGTGTGGTGCATGTTTTGTGGCATTAGTGATTTTACATCGTGACCTGAACTAAGGGACAAGTAGTGAATAAGCACAGTTTTCTTCAAGTTCAAGTTGTTGAGGCTTTATTTGCTGGGAAATTTGACATTTAATTAATAGGATCTTGTGGTTTTTTTTATCTGATTAAACTATGTATTTGATTATTTGCTTAAAAACGTACAATACACTCAAACTGTTTGATAAAACACTGCTTAGATTCTCACCATCATCATTTTCGCATTTCCATTTTTAATTTCTAATTTTATAGGTATACCAAATTGTCAAATGATGCATGATCCCCCCTTCTGATCAAATTACTAAAATAATTTGTTGCAAACACTTCTGCTAGTATTTAATTCTTACCATTATTTCCGCATCATGTAAGTCTTTTTCACGCAGATTTTACAAAATTATGAAGAAATGGTCTGATGTATCTGATTCAGAAATATGGCCCTTAAATGAATTATTTTTAAGTTTGTCTTTAAAGTTTTTCGATGTATAAAATGTTAAATGTAAACTAAAGATGTTGCTTCTTTTCTGGTATATGTCTAATAAACAAGTGTACGAGTTCCCTATACGAAGAGTGATGAAATGTTTAAGTGCTCCAAGTTTACATCATCGTTTGCAACTATTCAGACAATATAACAAATGGGATCAACAGAGTAAGTTAAAGGTAATTGGAGGTTTCGTAACCATCAAATATTAGTTCTTATCTCTTTTTAAAGATTGCAAATTTTCAAACGTACCTAAATCATGACAAAGTGCAACAATTCGTAGACATTCCTCTTCCTAGTCAAACAGTTATATGTTGAGATCACCTGGGGTCCGTCTCTTAAACCCCTCTATCATTTGCGAGGTACGGTAATAAACACTAAAATGTTAAAATGCAAACCCTTTAAAGACATGAATTTCAGTAACAAAGGAATGCAACAGCTGCATTGCTTTTGTTGTCCTAGTCCAAGTAAACTGCATGTCACTGGATACACACTACTCCATAAAAAGTAACGAGAATGGCACATTGTCAAAAATTGTCATGCAAAACAATAACGGTATATTTTGTACCACGATTACATAGTCTACTTACAAGATACATGTATATTGCCCTGAGAAATGTCCTGCTTTTCTTTTGCTGTTCACTTTCATTGAGGAAAAAAGTACTTTAAAATATGTATTTTCCATGATTATTATTATAAGTAGGTAGAGCTAAATATCACAAAGTGAACCAAGACAATACATAATGTTTTTACTTTTCTCCTTTTTACAAAAGTATTTGAAATTAAGCTAGTATGTTATTGCTACCATATTCGTGTACAATTTAAGAAAGAATACATCTGTCACAAATCTCTGGAGAACTAAGCCTTGATTAGGTTATATATATATATATATATATATATATATATATATATATATATATATATATATATATATATAGGCTGGACTGTTCATATAGTCTCGCAGTGGTTGTGGATACGACAATAGCCACACACGGGATTTTAATATTACCAGCGATTTTTTTTATTCGGGCTGGTATGACTACAAGAGGAATTTATTGTGAAAAACTTCCATGGATTTAACATGGTGGGCTGCTATATAGCCACAAGAGGAGTTTAACAGTTTGGGCTACTCTGCGAAAAGGACAATTGAATATTGTCGAACAATGGGGTGGGTAATGTGAATTTAACATTGTGGAATTGTATACAGGAAAATGCAACTTTCCCCTTGCGGGACATATTGGATCCCGATGAAAATTTAAGATTGTGGGCCACTTTGTGGATCTATGGGAATTTAACATTGAATCCAACACTCGTTCTTATACATTCTTATCACACCTACTGACCACACCCGCACCTTGTGGACAGCACTCACACATACTGACCAACAATCTTAATGACCAGAATCCGCACACTGGCAAACATAGGATAACTGAGGGTCACTAACACGAAGTCTTGCTGGCCAGCATCCAGACATGCTGACCAACACTCAAACCTTCTAACAACACCCACACATACTACCTACTAAAAGTTTCACTGACTTTTTTTGGCGATTAGACTGAGAATAAAAGTAGTATTGAAATTTAGAAAATGAGACGGAATTTAGCGAATATTATTTTTAAAAGCCGGAATATTTTATGCACATATGTCCGAGACCATAAGTCGTACTAATATTATATAACTAACACAAAGACTAAAAACGTCAAGAATATTATGATAAAAATTATGGTCCAGACTAAAAGTCGTAGAAAAGACCCAAAACTCAATTTTAATTTAGGGCAGAATTTATGAAAATTCAGAAGCTAAGATAAAACATTGCAACACAATTTACCTTCCCCCCGAAAAGAAAAATAAATTAAAAATAAATGTACAACTTGTAAAAAATTTTAAAAATAGAAATTTTACAACATCTAAGAAAATCTAAAATATCCAATTAATATAACAAATTTTAACAAATATTTTAAGAAATTTTAAGTTAAGAAAATTGATGGGAAATTGTAAGAAAGGTAAAACAAAAAATAAAAATGTATATAACGTTTAAAAAAGTTTAAAATATTGTAAAATTACAAAATGGACAATTTAACAAAATTACAAAACTAACATTTCTAAACAAAAAAATATAATAAAGTTGCAAAAAGAAATTTAGAAAATTGAGCAACTTTACAAAATGTTTTAAAAATAGACATAAAATTGTAGACAATTTATTCAGCATTGAACAAACTAAAGACATAACAAGTGAGAATTATAAACAATTATTAAAAAATGAGCACATTTTATCAAAAAGATTCAAAAATATATTTTAAAAAATGTATAAGTTCCAACATTTTTAAGCATTTAAAACAAATTAAATAATTTAAACTTTTGTAACAAAACTTAAAAGTATAAACAATTTAACAAATGATTGAGCAATTAAAGAATTTGAAACAAGTGAAACATTGTAAAACAAAAGAAATTAAAAACGAAAAGATTTTGAAAGAAAGGACAAATGTAAGAACTGCAACAAATTTTTAAATTTAAAAAAAAAAATTGAAAAAGTTAAACAATTTGTAACAAAAATACACCAATCTCATAAAAACTGTTTAAATGCATAAACTTACCCCACCCCCTCTTCCTCTAAGGGTTTTTGTAATGGTATGTGTGCTGGTATATAGCCTGTATATGTATTTGTATGTGTCTATATCATGGTATTAATAATGATAATAAGAAACAAATCAATACAATTTATATTTTCACCTACGTGTACTAGAAATCAGAATAAATTTAAATTATTTGACAAAGTGTATTTGTTTTTGTTAATGTTTTGTTATTTGAATTTCTTATAGGGAATGATGTCTTCTTCCGCTTCTCCTTCATCGTCATCATTATCATCATCATCATCATCATCTTCTTGTTCTTGTTGTTCTTGTTCTTCAGCCTCCCCTTTATTCTCTTTGTTTCGTCTCATTTGCATCCATACCTCCCCACAATGTTAAATTCCCATTCTTGCTATGGTAGCTCCCATGATTACTATATCACAAATAACATTATAACATTCTGGGGAGGTCAACACTCCAAATCAATAGAATAAATAAAAAGATTTAAAATTAAAGAAAAAAGTAATATAGGATAGAAGTAAGCGGACGCATGAGATATTCCGCAAAATTAGCTGTATACTAACAACACAAAATCAGGAAACTTCTATCACTTATCCCCCACAACAGCTTTATTGGATATAAGTACTTGCAATATTGAAATGATATACAAACCCAATACTGTATAAAAATTGTGTATGAGTTGTTGCACCAGAGATCACACAATATGTGCGCCAAGCTGCTCCTCAAACCGTAATCTTTGAAACTCGTATGTGTCCATGATTGGGACAGCTAATGGATCTAGCTCTATCACACCATATACAGGATTCAACAGTTTTTGATAAAAAAGCACATATTTACTGATAATAACAGAAACCAATATTTTATCAAATCAAAGCTTGAATATTTTAAAAATAGAACAAACATAACAACAAACATAACAATCCTGGAACTGTTGATCGTATGAATGCTATTATGCATGATTGTTTTTGGAGTTAGTTTTGTCTTTTGTGGCATACTAATTTCAGACATTTTCATTTACTGACTTGAAATTAAGCTCAAATAAAATTGAATACCGACCGTATTTTTGACTGATATTACTGATTTTTAACTCCTGAAAACTGATTCCGTATAATAGTTTTAGTCTTGTGATTAGGACATTTATGATTTTTATTTAATTTGATTCATAATAGTGTAAGTATCTTTAGAATTTCACTTTGTATGTTAGGGAAATAAATTGCTTTTTTATATTAATTACAGTGTTGGTTTCACATTCTTTCTGTTACATTTTTTAAGACCTAGAATCCTAACAGAAATTGGAGGCTCGTCCTGGATGTGAATTTCTTTAAATTACAATTTAAAATGACTTTGTTTGGAAATTTTCATTGTCTCTGGAAAAGATTTTTATTTCACCCATTTGAGAAATCTTTAGTGAAACCAGGAAGCATTCAGAATGTTATCAAAGGTGGAGAATTTTGTTTAAATTCCTAACCAGGTATGGTTAGTCTATAAAAAAAGGACAAGTGCTTGAGCTTGCCAGACATTATGATCTTTCCGAAGAGAAGCGTCTTTGAAAAGCAAGATATAAAGAATATTTTAATTCCATATTTGGCGGGAAAGGAGACTTTTGATAATAGTGCTTTGGGTTTAATTGATAAGTCTGTATTATGTCTTGACTGGAATTTAAAGGAGTTACAGCTAAAAAACCAGATGGAATTAGAATTAAGAAAGCTTCAGCTTCCGAAAGACAAGAGGGAAATAGAACTGCAGGTTTTGAGAGAGGAAAAGGAGAGGCAGAGAGGGAGAGAGATGCAATATAGATTAATATAATTAGAACTGGGAAGCGGAACACTCCCCCCCCCCTTTACACACATGTTCAGGTTTTGATGTTACCAAATATATTAGGTTAGTACTCCCTTTTCAGGAAAAAGAAGTAGATGAATACTTTCTTCACTTTGAGAAAATTGCTGAAAACTTGAAAAGGCCCAGAGAGCATTGGACTTTATGCATGAATTATTCATCCAACAGTTTAAATCTTCTGCCTATCACCCTGAAAGTCAAGTGGCTTTCGAAAGATTTCATCAAACTTTGAAGAATATGATTCAGTCATATTCCTTTGATACCGGAAAGGATTGGGATGAGGGTGTTCATTTGTTGTTGTTTGTTGTTAGGGAATCAGTTCAAGAGTCGTTGGGTTTTAGTCCTTTTGAACTGGTTTTTGGACATACTGTCCGTGGACCACTGAAGTTATAGAAAGAGAGGATTCAATGATTAATCTTCTAGACTATGTCTCTGATTTCGAATATACATTGTCAAAGGCTTGTGGCGCCGTAAGAACTAATCTTCACTCTACTCAGTTAAAGATGAAATTAAGTTATGGCAGAAATACGCGGGAAAGGAGTTTTAAGCCTGGTGATAAAGGTCTGGCTCTCTTGCCCATACCTCAAAATCCTCTTCAGGCTAAATTATTTGGTCCTTCTACCGTTAAATATCAAGGAAATGATTTAAATTATATCATTAGCACTCCTGGGAGGCGGAAACAGAAACAACTTTGTTACATAAATCTGTAAAAGGAGTATTTTGACAGTCAATTACTCAATGAATTTAGTTGTACTTATACCACACAGTGAGGACGTAAACGATAGAATGCAATCTGACAGTAGTGACTTTGGTTTAACCACACTTCAGAATTCAAAAACATTGAACAATCTGGACAAGAAACATTCACATCTACAACAACAGGAAAAGAATGAACTAAAACAGCTATTACATGAGTATGCGCACTTGTTTCCTATACGAACAAAAAATATCCATCATGACGTTGATATTGTAGATTCTTCACCTGTGCAACAACATCCTTATAAGACGAATCCTCTTAAACATGAATATATGAAAAACTAAATTCAATATTTATTGGCGAACGATTTTATAGAACCAAGTAAAAGTAACAGAAGTTCACCATGTATTCTTGTACCTAAACTAGATAATACATTCCGCATGGGCACTGACTGTAGAAAAGTCAACAGTGTCACCAAAACGGATTTATTTCCAATGCCAAGAATAGATGATTGACAATATTAGAAATGCGAAATATGTCACAAGTGTGACCTTTTAAAAGGATTCAGGCAAATTCCACTCACAGAAAGAACAAAAGAAATGTCTTCATTTGCAAATCCAGATGAGCTTTATCAATATAAAGTGATGCCTTTTGGAATGGAATGTTCTCGGCCAACAGTCCAAGGCCTTGTGAACATGTTAACATATGGTCTAGATAATTGAGGTGGAGTTTAATTCTGCATGAATACAACACTGACATTACACACATCAGAGGAAAAGATGATGTGATTGCAGGCGCACTCTCACTTGTATGGAAGTACCATATTGCTTTATTTTGTGTATAGTTTGTGTAATTAAGAAGAGTGTCATTCATGAGACATCTTCCTATGGAATTTTGATTATTATAGTATCATATGCCTCTTTGACAACTATGTAAAAGAAAACTTTATTGCATAAATCTTTATTGTTCTATATGAGGGAGGTGTTATGTATATTTAATCTATAAAGTGTGTTTAAATATTGTCCAGAAGGTAACTTGTACTTTAAATTCTGGTCACTAGTAAATATAATGTTTACTAGAATTTGAGTTCAAGGCTAGTCATGTTGACAGTTAGACTTTTTATACCCCATTGTATTGCTTCACATCCTGTTGATATGGGTCAAGAGACAATGTGTGTATCATTCTCTTACTGTTACATTTTTTCTAGGACCTAAAGTCGTAACAAAATATATACATATGCAAAAAACTAACAACGAACATAGCAGAATTAGATTTACCTAGCCGATGCATTTTCAGTTCTCACTGAGTTTCTATCTTGAAGGGAATTGCAAAACAGAAACTAACAAATCAAACAATAAACACTCAATAAATCGTTAAGCTTTCATACGATTGTAAGTCTGATGGAAATACTGTTTGATAATTGTATAGATCATCCTTCTTGGCTTGAACTGCGATGATAATATGGAAACCTAGTTAGTGTTGACATACAAAATGAGGAACAAGGAAGAAATGCTATGGTAGCCTGGTGATTGTAATATAATAGCAGTAGTAGTAGTAGCAGTAGTAGTACTAGTAGTCGTCGTAGTAGTATGAGTAGCAGTAGTATGAGTAGTAGTAGAGGCAGGATCGTGGTTATGGTATTGTAATAGTTGTAGCTGAAGGAGCAGAAGTAGTGGTAAATGCAACAGTGGTAGCAGTAGCAGCTGTAGTTGCAATAGCGATAGCAATAGTAGTAGTTGTAGCAACAGCAGTAATAGTAGTAGCACTAGTAGTGAAAAATGTAATAGCTGCAGCACCAACTGTAGCAATCGTTGCCACAAATCAGAAAAATCTAATTGAATGTGCTAGTTAACTGGAAAAGATTATTAATCCATTTTGACCGATTCACTTATATGAACATATATTATAATATATCAGTCCGAAATGTTAACATGACTTTCATGTTGGCAATTACTCAGAATATTTTCAGAGATACTATATTTAACAATTTAGAGTCTGTATTAAATATGAAAGGGTGAAAGTCGTTCTTGACAAGTACCGATAAACAAACTTTTGCCTTGGAAACCATGTCAACCGATCGTCTTTAACTAAAATCTAAAATACAAATATGTCCACATTGTTAAACATCATTATATTGTATATTTTAGCAGTACATATCGGGCATAATTTTAATTCTACAGCTCCCTATTTGTAACACACGCACACACAAACATATATATATATATATATATATATATATATAGTGAGACAGACAGACAGACAGAGAGAGATTGGGTTTACCCGGTAATAAGACCAATAGTATAGTGGGACTCGCAAAAAATTAGTGATATGGTCTTAATACTAGGGCTTTGCTTTTGACACCCGACATTCATATGTGTATGCATGTATAATAGAGTTATATACAGACAGATATATGGATAGAAAAACAGATAGATGGATAGAAAAAACAAATGGGTACATATATAAATAGATAGATAAATAGGCAGACGGAAATACATATGAATATATAGATATCTAGGATAGGTAGATATAATTTCATTAGATATCTTAATATTTGAGATAAAAAGATAGTCAAGTGAGATTTGACCGATTATATAAGGACTTCATAAAAGAAGAGATTCACTAACTCGGTCTTGCACCATTTTCCATAAAATATTGGAAAATATTCAGTGGAGTGTATTACCAGGTTCAGTTGTTCCCTGTCAGAAGAACGCGGTGATATTGTAAAATTGCAACGCCTCTGCGTAATTGAGTGCCTTTAATAGTATTTATAGCTGGGTAGAAAATCTGTTGGAATTATCAAATGTATCTGGAATTAATGGTCTTCATCAATAATAGCTGGGTGACTTTATTGTATAAAATAAATTTATCGATAAAGATAGAGCGTATGTCGAGGAATTAGATACTTGAGGGTGGAGCTGGTGGTGGCAGAAAAGGGTTAGGTCGAAACGGTGAGAATTTACTGATAATTTGTCAGCTATCTGGAATGATGGTTGCAAATGGTAGACGTGGGGATAATGATGGCAATGGCAGTTTTATATGTATACGACAAGTATTGATTACTTACTTTTAGATCAATCATTATTTACATTTAGAACCACTTTCATGATGGTAATATGATTATTTACTTTTGATATATTATATATCATTATTTATATTTAGAATCACTGTCATGACAAGTAAAAACATTGAATCCATTCACCAACCAACAATATTTAATTTGGGCCTAGATGAGCCCATTTCCCTAACAGGTGAAAATAATGAAAATATTACTAAAAAAAATAGATATATTAAGAATGAAAAATGAAGAAATATATCTAGACTAAACATTACCTCTTTACTTTGAAAACAAAACCAACATTGCTTACTGACATGATCACAAAATCTCTCGACATCAATTGGCCATTTCCCATACATAGGTTATCTATGGTACGTAATCCTTTTGACCTTTGACATTTGGAAAAACGTATGGCGCGATATTTGGATCATGTGACGATGGAAAGTAAAAAGTGGCGATGTACGGTGTCCAATTTATAAGCACTGTAAATTTGGCTTTTGCTTCGGCTTTCTTAAGAGACGAACACAATTTTAATTGATATAAATGAGAAGATATGTATTGTGCATATCATTATGAACCAGGTAGGGTTCGATACAATGTCGCTTAATTATTCTAGCCCTTGTTTAAAGCAACTATCAAATTCCGTTTCTGAGACTTTCATGTTTTCAACAGAGAATATGTTCTAAACTCACACACAGACATACATGTCAAAATATCGAAAACGGGATGGGAAACGGTCAGAGAAAACAGGGACAATTTGATATGTAAATATCTGAGTGAAGAAAGAGGTTGATTTAAGCTCTTTTTGAAACAAAGTTTGGCTGCATGGATATAAGCTTACTTTACTCTAAAGTAGTAAATACAAATATTAGCAGTACAATCCTTATGATATTCAAAACCATATATGTAAGTGGGAAAGCTTGTGTTAAGACGCTAAATAACATTAGAAGATGCTCAATTATTTGCACAGTAGCATGCAGATGAATTGGCTACATTTGCCGAAACTGTTATTCAGCATAAAATACTAAATAAATCAAGAGAATAATGCAGCATCTGTAAGTGAAAGAGACAATCTTTCTCTGAATTATATTTAAGCAACGGTGAAAAGATACGTGTATGGAAGAACTAAATGCAGGCTTAAAATTACTGGATAGATTACGATCTTATAATAAGAACAGGACCGACTTCAGTTGTCAGTAGCATATAGATTGTTTAAATTCTTCATACAGTGTTCGCTCATTTTATATGTTCAGAAATCGAAACATCCCTCTAATGTTAAAGATATTTAGATTGAAAAATACCACCTATGTTGATAGACTGTGCTCTTTGTGTGTAGAAATATAATTTGAGTTCCACTTTGTGTTCAAATGCCCTAAGTACATTCATTTGAGAAATGCTTGTTCATCTTCAAACATTTGCTATAATACAAATTACATTAAATTATATAACTTTATGCAGTGAATGAGTAATAATATTAATCTCTTACATAATTTTACTCTTTATCTCGTAAACTCTTTAGAAGTTAGAGAGTCAGTGTGCTATGTACAAGAATTGCTGTTTTGTGGTTCCATCATATATTTTCATGCATGTATGTAATTGGGACAGTATGTCTGTGTTACAATAATACAGATTATAATTATTATTATTATTATTGTTATTATTATTATTATTATTATTATACTAAGCTTGTTGATCGCAGTCAGAAACATATTGGTATTTATTATACTTATCAAACGCATCCCTTTCCTCAATTATATCGTTATTTTTCTATATTTATCAATGTGTTCGCCTCGCAAATAATTTTGCAGCTGCTATCTTTTTTTTCCAGGAAATATTAGTAAGGATAAAACTTGAACAGTAAATTGTTCTTTGCCAGCCTAAAAATACTTTAGAGAGCGTGACCAAAATAGATGAATCCTCGCAAAATATGTAACGTCTCCAAACATTATCTTCATGTCCAAGAAAGAAATTTATTTATTTTCCGAAAAGAGGGATATATTGTATGTTCACATCAGAATTGTCTTCGCATCTAACCAAATAAAAATGTCTAGAATTACTCTTCTTCTGGAGTTTACAATTGTTTTTTTTTTCGTTTGCATATCTGCCAATAGTAGTTTGGTCTATGAGGGCGAATGTTATTTCCTCACATGCGTTTTTGCGAGTTTATCGTATTTTAGCTTTCATATCATTTAGATTAAATCTAAATCAATTACTTTTATCAAAGTCTACAGTCATTCATATTTTATAGAAAATAAACCCTAAAAGGTAAACTAAATGAAAGAATTTCGACGGTACAACATAGTTGCAAAATTTTTTAATGTTTTCGACTACTCTCAATTGTAACCACCTAGTCAAGCCACATTTACTATGTCAAAGGACAAGCTTGTCCTCCACTTCCCTCTTAAGGCCACTCTTTCTCAGTTCAATGTGTCGTCTTAATGGGGGGGGGGGGCGGGTTCTGTAAAAGTGGAAGTGGTATAGCAGTAATAATAGTAGTAATGGTGGACAAATCAAAAACTGCAAATCGAATTCACCTGTTCATTAGAAAAAAGAAAATAATTTACTCCATATGTTTCTATCATTTTTGGGCCCTTTGACTTTGGTGAAGCACATAGCCCTTCTTGTATTTGGATGAAATTTAAATTGGCCTGAGTGTTAACATGTATTTCTAATATTTTCTTAGTTTGCTAGATGTATTCTGTATAATTGTCACACACCTCCTTTGATAAAATGTGGCCCCGGGTAGCTGAGTGGTCTAAGGCGCTCGCCTTTACAGATCACTCACATCTCACCTCTGTCATGACTCGACCATTGCGGATATGTGAGAATGGTTGCCAGTGGTTCTTTCCGCGCTCTTCATCCACAAAAATATACTGGCCGCCATGTATGGATTATCATATGCTAAAAGCCCAAATCCTGAACTCCTTTGAGAATTTTGAGACATAATTAAAGTTTAGCAAAGGGTAAAGAAAAAGTTGGGTTCCTTCTATTTTCTCAATATAAAATGGTGCAAACGTAGACTACATCCCAGACAATAATATTGCAAGCAATAACTACAAAAATAAGTACTAATTATTACCATAATTATTAACACCGACCAGAACACCATTAGTATCAGTTATCTTATCACCATTATTATTACTATTTTTACCTCTATTACTATCAGTATCATTACCATTACCGCTATTATTATCACTGTTATTATTATTATTAGTAGTAGTATTGTTATTACTATTATTATTATTATTATTATTATTATTATTATTACATTTTATCTTAAGAAAATAGGTGGCGTTTTTCTTTTTCTTTTCTATGTCATTACCAACTTGCTTAGTTTAAACATATTTTATTTCATAAATTTATAATTGGTGATTACAAGAAGTACAGAATATAAGGTAAAGGATTAGAACGAAAGCCAGTGACTTATGATGTTCCTCTCCTTTTACGATACAACCATTGTAAAGATATATTAATATATGGTGGACGATATTAAGTTTAATGACAACAAATTAAAATTATTGATCAGGCAAAGTGAAGAATCTCTTGGTTAAACATTAGCATTTAGCCAATGTACACGAAGCAAGAGGATGAACAACGAGAAAGTACTTGAGAGACAAGGATAATAAAAGAGAAAGCAGTTTAGAGGAGAAATTGTTAATTAAAATGTGTCAAACATTTTGTAGAAAGTTGAGAAAATGGGGATTAAAGAAAAAGGGGAGGAACAAAAATAAATAAATAAATAAATAAAATGGAACAAAAAGTGAGATTAAACGTGAACGGAACTTCCTCCTAGAGCGAGTCGTTGCCGAGGCGATAGCGAATCATTTGGAAAAGTAGGGGAAATTAATGCTTGCAGCTGTTTATGACCCGCAAAAGTGCATGCATGTTAGTAATTGTAATATGTGCACTTAAGTAAATCTTTTTGACTTTTCAATACATTTATGAACGGCATCGAAAATACTAATGTTTACTTCCTACAGAAGTGTTGTATCACCATACAAGAAGGTTTTTAATGTTAAATTACCATATGGTACGAGAGATTGAAACAGTTCGATGCGTTGTTCTTGCTAAAAAAGCGCAAGAAAAAGAGAAATGTTGTGTACTTTCTACAGATCCACATATGCAAAGAGGGGACCCGATTGTATTCTTTGTAAATAAACGTTGATTAAGTGAACTGCAATTTGTCTAAGTTGGGCATGAAGAATTTGAAATTTCCTTCTACCCCAATAAAAGTGTCTGTGAACATGAGTATTGCTATTATTTAATGTGTTTTTGAAGTTGTTAATGGAGTCAATTTGACGAGTCTCAATAGATAATGTATTCCATTCTCGAATGACCGAAAGAAGAAACGAGTTATAATAAAGACTAGTTCTAGCTTGTACTAATTGGACATTGTTTGCATTACGTAAGCTATGGCGACTAATATCACTAACGGATGGTGGAATCAGAGATGTGAGATAGGGAGGGCTTGAACCATTTGTCATTTTATACAAGAGTGTAAGTGTGTGTTTTTTGTCGTCTGGATTCAAGACTTTCCCATCCTATTTCTTGATGTAGCGCTTCAATAGATACTAATTTTGTCGTACCAGTCACAATTCTGGTTGTCTGATTTTGTATTTTTTCTAGCTATCTTTTCTTGAGTAATATGCAGTTGTCCCAAACCACATTATCATATTCCAGAATAGGTCGTATAAAAGATGTAAATATAATTTCTAAAGATTTTCTGTCAAATTGGAATTTGAGATTACGCATTACATTAATTCTTGATCATGCCTTTTCCTTTGTATAGTCTATTTGTTTGTGTCATGAGCAGTCATTCGAAAGAAATACACCAAGATGTTTGTGCGCATCAACTTCCTTTATTCTACGGCTGAGCATATATAGGGGTGAATAGAAGAGTTTATTTATTTTCCTGAAAATTGTTAGGGATTCAGTCATAGAAGGGTTGAAAGATACAAGCCAAGTATTTGCCCACTGAGACATTTTGAGACTGAGACGAGTTGAGATTATGAGCTGTTAAGTCGGAATTTTGTACGATCAGAAAGAGACTTGTGTCATCTGCAAATAAACTTATATTGGAATGTATATCTTATACAATATCATTTATGTATATCAAGAAAAGTAAGGGACCTAACACGGATCCTTGGTTACACCAGCTCTAATACACCTACACTCTTAAAGCACGCCCGAAAGAATCACTCTTTGTCTTCTGCTTTTTAGATAGCAAGAGAACCATTTGATACGGCTTCCTGTCATACCGGTTGATTTCAATTTATGAATTAGTCCTTAATGCCACACTCGGTCAAAAGCTTTACTTATGTCGCAAAACACAACTCTGATTTCCTTACCGGAATCTATTGCTTTACAGAACGTATCACAGAGGTATGCTAATTGATTAACTGTCGAATCACCCGAAATAAAGCTAGACAGGAAAGGTGTAAGAATGTTTTCATCACGGAAGTAATTAAGAGTCTGGAAAGGCTGATTTTCTAAGAGATCAGTTAAAAAGTGAACCAAGTGGCTGTGAGAGTTCATTAGCCAGCTCACGCAGAATACGCTTACGTAGACTTATCTGAGGAAGGCTTTGAGAACATTTTGTACTTCGTCAGGCGTTAGTTCTATAGTTCTATCCGTATATAAAGGTATATCTAGAAGGTTAACATTTGTTTCCTCTGGTACAGTTTGCTCTAAAAAATCGTTAAGTAATTCAGCTTTGTCAACTTCCTCAGTGATTACCGAACCGTTATGTTGAAGGTATGGAATAGAATATGTATGGCGAGGGTTGATGAAAAACTTAAGGTTTTCAGCTTTTGTACTATTTTGTCAGTATGTGGCTGCTTTGCTTGTCGAATCATAGAGATTGTTTTGTTCCGCAGTGAACGAAATTTAGTCCAACGAGATGGTAGGTTAGATTGCTTGGCTTTTCGATAGGCTCTTTTACGTTTGTGTATTGACCTGTTGATTGCCGTTGTGATCCATGGAAATTCTGTCTGATTGTTTAACTTGATCGCCGTTTTGTCATCACAATTCAAGCCAAACGGCCATGATATCCACAATTTTCAAACAATACTTTCATTTCACGAAAATCATGGAATTATTCAGGAATGTTCTTCTTATCATAAGCATAATTTTGGTACGTTTTGAAATGTAATTGTTATGGATCACAATTAAGAGATATTTAAAATTTTTGCACAAACAAATTAGAATAACGTTCTTGTCTATTTGGCTGATTCTACTTAGTTTACTACAAAGTTAAATATTGTAACAGGATGAAGCCGGGTTGGGATTGGATTAGTGAAGACACCGAAAGCAATTGCGTTAATGAGATGTTTATTTATAAATGCAATTTAAAGATGAACAAATCTGACACCATTATAACAAAAAGATAAGGAAAATTATATAGTTCCTAACATGGAACTATCAACAACAAGTAACTCAACGAGAAAAATCAAAGATGAATTTAACGAATGGAATTTAAACAAATAACGTCCTATCACTAATCAGCAAATAGGAGTATATGATCTACACCCAAATATAAACAAGGTCTTATTAAGCACCAAGGGTGACCAAAGCATGCAATTTATGCACTTATCAATATATCACTTATTTATTCAACAATCTATCAACTCATCAATTTATCAATTCATCAATCGATATTGGAATGGGAATGGTGTTTTGCTCAGATAGCAATAGTGAAAATAACAATAACATGGAACACTTAATATATATAACTATCGTGCCGTCCAGTTGACGACCGAGATGTATTTCCGGTTCCACCCGCTCTAGTCAATGGTCAAGGAGCCACCACGCATGGTCCACCCCTCCCAGTCTGTTGAAGGATCCATCGAGAGCCTTCTCATTCAACACAGACCCGATGGTCGCGAAGCCTTGGTCCCTCACATCGAGAACACCAGTACTCTCTTCCGAGCCAACATCACCAGACACAGCGTACACGTCACAAAAAACCCCACAGAGTTATGTGACTCCACATCACCAAACCATACACAAGGCAGCTACAAGTATAACAACTGAACCATGTAGTACATATAGCACGGTTAAGTACTTTATCATTGATATATGTTGCGCATGCGCGCACATGAATTCGTTTCGTTACACATTACATTAATCATTCAATGCACGCAGCGTATAATTAAATAAAATATGTCTGTTCAGTTATAACAAATAGCTAACTTGAACCAGACAATAGTATTTCTAATAGCATGGCGTTGTATGACCTAGGTATTGACTCTCTGTAGAATCTAGAATAAATTCTAAAACATCTAATATATGAAACAATTTTGTCATATAAAACGAATAGTACTAAAGAATACAATCTTAAATTTTACATACCTCTACAGCTGAAGATTGCTCCCGTAAAGTGGTAAGCTTCCTGACAAGACTCGTCGTAATGTAATTTGTGTATAGAGAATTTGCTCTATAAGTACCCTAGATGTGATGAATATGCGCAAATATAATCGTCGTGGAAAATGCAGGAAGATTAACTGCACAATGCGCATGCGCTTTAACACTTTTACGGAATCAAAATGAACCTGTGACTGGTTACATTATCTCCTCACATATGTTTCGTCTGGATTATCACCTTTAGAAATTAGCACATTCCATTATTTAGACAATGCGCACTTTTCATAAGGCACTTAGGACACAACAATCGTAACAATATCTCAACAGAAAGGATTTGTTTAGATTTTATGATCGATACATTAATTAAAAACGTGTAGGCTAGATTAGTGGTTGGCGCAGATTTACAATAAGGGTTTTTATTATATACTTCAGTGTGATATATCGGTATGCGTTCACATGCGAAAATACAAGATTTCCCATAATGACTTGCGACGCTTGATTGTGTGTGCCAACATAAGTTATACTTGCAGCAAGAAAAACGAGCACTTTGTGAGACAGACCAAATAAATATAAACTGCATTACCTTTCAGACACGAAAAATGATCTTTTTGCTGAAACATTTAACTCGCCATTTACGTCCCTACGAAGTTATTTCCCCTGAACTATCTTGCCAACAATTTTAAAAACTTGGTGTGATGCATTTACTCAATTGGACTTGATTTGTGGTTAGATAGGGTAAGTTAGTTTACAAAATGTCAAAAGTGTCATTTATTGCAACATAGTAGGTCATTCCGAGCTTACCGTCCTCTAAAATCGCTGATATTTTTATGATTAGCCGGTGAATACGGTTGAAAATGAGGTGAAATTACGAAAAGGGTGGTGGCGGTGGTATGCTGAAAAGTGGGCTTGATCTTCTAAGCTTTGATTCCGGCGCTATTGTGGTATATAAAAAAAGGAAATTTTCTTTTCCTGTGTAAATACCAGATATATTTCATATTGTAGTAAAAAAGAAAAAACTATATATTTTAACTCTTGAAAATATCACGTTTCTTTTACCACACGATGAAATATATATGGTATTTACGCGGGAAAAGAAAATGTCTTCTATACATTTTTCGACCTGCCCATTATTGGGAACATTTCTTTAAAACCTTTCCAATGTGTATTTTGGGAATTCAGTTGGTCATCGCTTCTTATCTCACATTGCTTGGAGAATTTTACTGAAACTTGTGTAGGCTACTTATGCTGTTGGTATAGATGCGCAATAAGAATTTACCTGTCTCCTCCAACCCATTTTGGCGTTTCTTGGAATTTTTTCGTAAAAGGTAAATTTTGAGATTCAAACTTGCCATTGCATCTCCTCTTAAACTGCCTGAAGAACTGCATTTGTTTATGCACTTCAGCGACAAACGAAGATATTGCCTGTGTCCTAACGTGCCAGTATTTCGTCCATACACCCTGTTGGTCCGTCAGTATGTTGATCCCTTCACAATATTTTCTATTGTTTTCTCTTCCATACCTATTGGAAAATTTTAATACAACTTTGTAGACCAGATGGGTGGTTACTGCCGATGCGCATTAATGTTTAACTTTTGTCCTCTTCTTCTGTTTGACATTTCTTTAAAAATTGTCAAAGATGGATTATTGTGGCAATTCTGTTCGTTATTGCTTCTGCTTTCACATTGCTGGGAAGATGTTACTGAGACTTCGTACGGTAGATATGTGGTTGGTGACGATGCTCAAACATGTTT
The DNA here is from genome assembly GCA_029931535.1 of Margaritifera margaritifera. Taxonomy (NCBI): domain Eukaryota; kingdom Metazoa; phylum Mollusca; class Bivalvia; order Unionida; family Margaritiferidae; genus Margaritifera; species Margaritifera margaritifera. The sequence continues at coordinate 361,952 of JAQPZY010001579.1, read as the reverse complement.
CATTGTTTTCTCCTTTGGCACATGTTTGAGCTTTATTCTTGAAATTTTGTAGAGAAGAAAGATCTTTTATAGGTTAGATATGTAGTTGGTTTAGATACGCAGTTAAGTCGTTTTTCTGGCTATTTTTGGAGACATTTATTAAAATGTTGTCGAAAAAAGTTTGATTAGGATTATGATACTTCAACTCGTCGTAGTTTTTTCTACCGCATTGCTTGGATGATTCGATTCAAATGATATAGGCTATATTGTGGTTGGTGTAGAGTAGCAATAAAGGTTTTGCTTTTATTCTCTTACCCACTTTGAGGGAAAATGTTTGAAACATAGTAAAAATATGGGTGTTTTTTGGAATTAGGTTTGCCATCGCTACTTCTCCCAAACTGCTTGTGGTATTATATGAAACTTTGGAGGCCAGATACTTGTTGTGTGTAGATGCGGAACAAAGGATTTGCTTTTTCTTCCGCAGGCCTTTTGGTCATTGTTTTGATATTGTCGAAAAAAAAGGTATTTTTCAGAATGCATCTTGTAATGGCTTCTCCTCTCACTTACGCGGAGGTTCATATCAAAACATTGTAAGCTACATATATGGTTAGTATAGATACTGAAACATATTTTCCCCTTTTATCTAGCCAAAAATTTAGGAAATGTCTTAAAAAGATTTTTTTCAGAAAAGGAGTAATTTGAAAACATTTTTGCTTAGTATCTACGCAACCCTATGCAATATTACTGCTGGACATTTACAGGTACATAGGAAAACATTTTGATCTTTATTTCTTTCAAACCAGTCTTCAGAGAGTTGGGAATGTATGTTGCTTGCCATATAAGATAAACATGTTCAGAATAACATACTTTGAAGAGCAGGAATTACCATGTATGCGACTGCATATACATCTAGTCTATTTTGTCGTGTTTTTCCTCACGACGTCAGATGATACATTTTATTAATCCAATATTTATCAGCTTTATATTATTACATTGATTTTTTGTCTTTATATCTGCAGACCAAGGCTAAAGACATTTAATTTGTTTAGTATTTCCAAGGTGTTTTCTTAACAACGCATCTGTGTTTATTCCCCTTACCAATGTTCCTTTCATTATGTCCTCTACAATTTGCAACATTATTTTGTCTTCTCTTTATGGTAGACGAGTGTAAAATATAGGTATACAATCAAAATATATTTGCTATCGTTGTGCATTATTATTACTTTTATTATTATTAGTAGTAGTATTATGGTACCGTGTATGCATGATGACATGTGATTATGGCCACTTTGGTCTCGTGGGTCAGTAATGCAGTACCTTAGGACAGTTCTCAAACAAGGCACAGTTCGGGGATACCTTATAAACTTAAAATTAAGACGTTTTGTAATATGTCTACAATAAAATCTCTAAGCGATAAAACAAACAAACGTTTGTTTCTCAACTTTTTAAGATTAATAGATGCATCTAAAGCAAGAGATATACGAAATAAAAATTCCCAAATATGAATCAATGTCAATTGCCCATTATCTGACCCATACAGGTGGAACTGTCCCTGAAAGAATACAGAAGAGTGCTCGTGTGCATCTACTAGAGCTTAAGAAACATTATTTGTATCCCAAAATCTAGTTATTAGCTCAGATGAACCGATCTCTCATAAAATGAACAACACGGACAAGGTTCAGATGATCCAATGCTGAAGCATGTTTACTTCAAATAACAGACAACACGTGATTTTCATCAATTTTTATGAAGTCCGTGCAAAAAAGGCTATACAAGAACTTAGTGCAGCAGCTGCTAGATATAAAACTTGATCTATTACAGATTCTCAACGGATTCTTCTAGTATTTTCTGTTACTTGAAGAAACACTTCCAAACACACTCATCCCGAATCATAGGTATAAATATATAGTCAATTCCTTGAAAAGCCTATTTTGTCAGCAAGAAGATGTCATATTTAATGAATAGCGTTTTGCAATAACGCAAGGTTTTTGTCCTGGCTCGATGATTTAAATGTGTTTAAGAGTTAGTTACGTAGGCAATGGTGTTACTGACCTTTGTAACATGATCAAGAGGAATCAGACACTAAGGTGTTGATACATATTTATAATGCCGAAAACACAAACAAGATATCCGCTTACTCCCTGATCAAGATATTCGCAAAATTGTGGATCAGATATGAACACAGATCTCTTGGGTTTCCATGAATTGAGTCGCTTTGATTCAATCAACAATTTATGCTGACCCCATGATTAAATGTGGAGAACACATGTACTAGGTGAATTAAATTATGATTTCTTGTTTATTTCATTGTTTATCTATTCATCTTTAATATTGTTATGAACACATTCAACTATTTTCGTGTGAGTGATGCTTTGTTATTTATTTTAATATTTTTGATGCAATTCAATGAACCGTACATTCTCAACCGAGGTGCATTTTAATAAAAACAAATACTACTTAATATGAATCCTCAGGGATAATTTTTGTTATACTTCAGCTACGTGGTTTTGAGGAACTATGATTTTAAGTAAGAGAGTAGGTAGATAAACTATGAAAACTAGCATATAGATGGATTTAGGGAGCAGAAAAAAACTGATTAATAGTTATCCAAATTCTTTCTGACTTTGTTTATACGTATATTTGCGTTATAGAATTGATTTACATCAGATAATGCGATGGCGGGTTACTGATGTTCAATGAGACATTCACTTTTTCTTGCCACTATTCTTTCCTCCAAATTGTTGCGCAGTGTCCATATCACTACCAAACTAATAGCTTTATGGACACACATCAGTGTCCCTTGGGTTGTTGTTTACTTCTGTGTTGCAAGTTATAACACTTTTACTAGCTTTACCTGATGTAAGTTCGCCAAGAAAAAAAAAGATAAAGCGCATTTAATGATCGTTCGATAGCTATAGTTCAATAACAGAGAGAAGATATTGATTCAAGTTACAAATTCATTGTTTATATCAAGCGTGGAGAGGTAAAGCTTTAGAAATTATGTCAATTAGCATTCTTTTTACAAATAAGTAATCAAGGGAAACACACATAAAAACAACATCTAATGTGATTGGCATAATAAAGTTACTTATACTATCATGTACGGGTTCATACTGATGTAATTATCAGCGTAAGGGCGTTCAGACAAGTGATTACCGATGTAACTGAATACACGTAATAAGATTAGATTCATCCTTGTTTATTTTTCCTAATTTTTTTCCCGGGACTGATAGAAGTTACCTACTCTTAAGAAAGATACGTGAGTCATGCAAAATCACCAATCAGCTGAAACAGCGGAAAACTTATTAAACTGTGATTACGTAATAATCATCATTCACAACTCTTAGGCATGGACGCTCTGCAATTTAATTAAAAACAATAAATTGATAACATTAGTTATTAAATTTTTAATCAACTATCACAATTCACATGCTTTTTGTTTCTCACGTACATACGCATAGGAAAGGTAAATTTTCTTTTCTGAACACGTTTAACGCCTCATTTACCTAAATTATGTCATGACGAATAAGTGATTTTTAGAATGTAATTAAAACATTGTCAAAAACGGCAATTAATATAATTTGGGGATTATAAATGGGTTGCATCTTATTATCTGTGACAAGTATTTAGCTCCGTTTTTTTTTTAGTTGCGTGAAGCAAAACACCTGCACAATTTTAAACCTATCTTAATGCAATCAAAATCTCAGATTAAATGTATTAAATATATTTTAAGTTCTAATTCAATTATTTTTAAAGCGAGTGAAATTATGATCAGGCAGAATTAAAATTATTTTCTTTACGACTAAAATTGTTTTGTAATTCTTTGAGCGAATTAAAATATTTTGCCCTCGAAGAAAATACTTTCCATCTCAGAAAATTTCATTTTAAAGACAGAAACAAAAATATTTTCAGCATGAACAAATTATGTTCTGTTTGAAGAAAACAATTTTTTTCTGCTAATGAAAATGGTTTTATTTGTGATATCCCGATCTCTGCAAATAAGGCATTCATTAAAGAAACAAATATTGAAGTAGTTTTTTAAGTTTTATAACATTTTCATTTTTCAATTGAATGCTTGAAACATTAGACGTGATAATGTAAGAACAACTTGCAAAATAATGAACTCAAATTTGTGTGTGTGTGTGAGCACAATATAGTGTGTATTTTCGTCACGAACGAAACATTACTTTTCCTCTAGTGGATCTTTGTCTGTAAGAAAGCGTTTATCTGTCATTAGATAAAACCTAGCAGTGAATTTCAATTTCAATTTCAATTTCAAACACCAATGTGTTTCGTATTAGATAATACAAGAAAATAGACATAAAATCGAGATTGAAGAAAAAATGCAGAGACGTTTGCTTATTTCTCTCAGTCCCACTGATCAGAAGGTAAAAGTTATGTGTTTGTCCCCATTACATTTAATTTTCAAGTTAGAAATACTGAATGTACTTGGTAAAGATGCAAAAAGGACTATCTCGCTTTATCACATAGTTGGTATACTTTACATACTGTATTTGCGGTGTATTATTTTTGATGTGTCAACACGTTAACACATATATCTCTTTCTGTAAATCTGATAGGTCCAAACAAGCCATGAAATCTTTACGTAGTATTCTCTTTATTGATTGACTGAGACCGCGGGTATTTCCCTGCTGCGCCTTCTGGAACCACATTTTTCTATTAGTACTGTCAACAATATACCAGCCGTCTTTCCACTCGGTAGCCGAATGACTATTCAGAAAAACGCGTGACTATCACAAAAACAGACAGGAGTGGTTACATTTATCGGAATATGGACCATTGACCCTAGATAGAAGTCTCCGAATGCCAAGCTAACACTAGAACGTGAGGAAAGACGCAAAATAGTCAACTAGTTAAACTGAAAATGTTGGAGAACGGAGAATATCTATCACGCTGTCCAACACGAACATACCGAGTTAATGCAGAGAAACGCCCTGCAGCCTATTGTAATACAGGCAGGCCACTTTACCTTGATACGATATATGTATTTAAGGATGTAGAACGATAAAACAATATCCGTAACTTTTCTTTGTAATTATCCTTATTTTAGAGCAAACATTTTTCATAGCCTAGTGTAATATCATGCACATTAACCTATTAATTTTTTTGTGTATCTATGTATGTATCTATGTATGTATGTATGTATGTATGTATGTATGTATGTATGTATGTATGTATGTATGTATGTATGTATGTATGTATGTATGACTGAAAAATACATAATTAGGAGACTGGCAAATTTTACTTACAGAACTTTTCAAAGGACGTAATATGTTTGTATATATATATGAACGGATACTATATTTAATTGACCTCAATACACAAGTGCAAAAACATTTAATTATAGTTTGTGATAATTTTTCTTTTTCGTTGTTTAAATATACAAATTGTTTTAAGCAGTATGCGTGTAAATGAACATATATACTTTATGTGTCATCCTGTGGTAAGATAATTGCATCGCACTCACTTCAAGGTTAGCTATCTTTCTTATCTGTTTGATAAATTTCACAACAACTGTATCTTTAGTCATCAACAATTGCATGTTTAATATTTCAATTGGTTTGAATTTGCAATTATCCCCTCCACGTATATACATACGATTTGACCTTATCCTAATATGAATTCATTAGTAACTTTATATTTCCACATGGAATACATTTTATATGATATATTTCAAGAACGTTACAAGTATGGGCTGTATTGATATGTGTATGTGTATTTACAGCAATGTCACTATTTAAAAAAAACTTTTATTTATTTTATGCTCATGAGCCAGTTGGCTGAAACTGAACATTATAACTATGTGAGTATGTATGTATGTGATTGTATGCAGTTATGTATATGTGTGCATGTCTGTATGTATTTATAATATGTGTCCATGAGGTAAGTTGTACTTTAGTGGTCATGTTGTAAATAACATATTTACTGCATTTGAGTTCAAGGTTAGTCTTGCTTAGATAGCATTTAGTACTTAGATTGGAACTTTCCATGTCTTGATGTGAGAACAGTCAGATACGCACAGTAAGTTTCCATTAGAGTTGCCTATACTAGAATATTCTGTCACGTGACGTATCTTCATATCTATAAAAGATTTGGTAAACAAGATTCCAAATTTAGAAAGAGGAATTATTTATTTGAAATATTCACTGGAGTTACTAAAAGTGCTAATTCTCTTTTTGGATTGATACATGACTTTGGACTTTATGTGAATTGATTCAAAAACATTCCGGATTACATCATTGTAGTACATCAGGACATTCAAGACTCCTGGTACATCAGGGCATTCAAGACTACTGACACATCAGGAAATTCAAAAATATTGGCACATCAGGACATTCAAGACTACTTGAATTCATTCGGAACATTCTATAATTTCTGACTTGTGTTTAGGACATTTTTGATTATTTGGAATTTAATTCACAAATTTTTAGTGTCTTTTGAATTTTTATTTTAATTACAGAGAAATACACTTTTTGTTAATTTTACATACATTGTTGGTTTCAATTTATTTCTGTTACATTATTTTAAGACCTAAAGTCGTAACAATGTATGCATGTGAATTTTTTCCTTTCTTCGTTTATTCACTCATTGTGCGAGAGTAAGCAGATAACGAATATATATGTTTATTTCATTTATGTCAGAGGCTGTTCAAAATCCAACGTATGAAAATGTAAACGAAATCAGCATGGACGAATCGTGACTCAAGCAGTAACAATTCTTTAATATTATATCACATAAAAAATGATACCAAACATTTTGTAGAGAAAAGATAATACACGTACACAATTCCACAAACCCGTGACATTAAAGTATATAACTTAATTGATAATGGAGAGCTTTCCGACTTCTCTTAATATATTGAAGTGAAAATGGACGGCAGTTTCTGAGGAGATACGAAACTGGATCCGTGCTATTTGGAAGATTTTAACAGGGTGCAATCCATAGGAAACCTTTCAGCAATGCCAGAGGGAGACATTCCTTTTGGCGGAATCACCCTAAGGGTTCAACCATATCAAGAACCTGCAGCAACTTCAAACGTTCGGTAATCAAGGATTTGAAGAGGACGACCAAGGCAGTTTCGGGCAGATGACAGATGTGTGTTTGATGAATACGAGAATTGGACTGATGAAATTTTTTGAGAAACAAGAGAAATTTCGGTATTAATTTTCATCGACCAGATCAATTACATCAAACAAATTACTTCAACAGAAAGTATCCGTATTTGCTAGACTCCCCGTCTGTTAAAGCTGTTTCAACGATTACTTTATGATGTTGATGGAATTTATAAACGAAGATGTACTATAAACAGATAGAATAAAAACATTAAAGATGAAGCTGGAAAAGTAACAGACTTTCACAGTATGACTGCAAAAGTATTGTTTTCACATAAACGCTCAGGTTAATCTCGAGTAGCAATGGCAACAGGCTGCTAATTTCGAGTTAAGTAAATATCATTACACTATGGTTGAAGAAATATATTTAATAGGTCATAGTGATTTCACTTTTAAAATCCGTCGAAAAAGAAGGCAAAAACTGTACAATAAAACAATCAATAAACAATTACTTAAACTTGAACAACATCCGTACTACATCTTTAGGTGATACTATAAAAATCTTTTGATGTAGCTATTCCTCAGATACGCAGATCAGTAAGAGCTTGGAGGATAATAATGTGAAAAATGTGTAAACATGGAGACAACAAGTTGATAAAAATTTATTAGAGAAAACTGAGTGAAACGGTTAAGAAACAATTTTATTGACATATAGCAAAAGTTTACAAGCGAAACAAATGCATTTAAAGCACATCAAGAAACAAAACTTTTCACAATAGTACTAGCATTAAGAACTTAAAAATCGAAATAGAGAACAAAATCAGCAAAAACAGCAAAATTTACAACTAAAATAAACACAGATATATGCGTAGATAATGCTATGATGTTTGATAGAACTAGAACTTTGAAAGAGTAAATAGATAATTACGTAAAGGAGTTTGATGGCAAAGCCAAACCAATACCTGGCTGTAGAGTGCTTTATGATGAATTTGTCAAATTTAACCTAGATATCTCAATTAAAATGAGAACATTTGCGGGAGACAAATATAGATTTTTGAATATATTGGATACTCAAATTACACCTCAAACATGAACTACTACTTATGTAGTTAACTATACCCGAACACCTTTTTCTGAATACAATTTACACAATAAATGCCTTACAGGGAAATGCAATTAAAATAAAAAACAGATTTATATACATTTTTTTATCTACTTAAAAAGTGAAACTTTTCATGATATTAAATAAATATTCTATTGAAGGTAAACAATAATCTTTTTTGTTCTTGTTGAAAACTTAAAAAGATTGATGATGGAAATTCAGTATAAATGTATCACATCCATATAATCTGGAAGCAAACAATATCCATTGAAACTTTGTGGAGGCTTTTATTGCTTTTAATAAAGAGAGTGGTAATCTGAAAATTAGTTACCATAAGTAAAAAATACCAACAGCAGCGGTATTAATTGCAGGAGCAATTGTTAACGTTTTAGCCTCCGTAGTCATCAATTATGTATTTAAATATTGTGATCCAAATGGTGAAAACGATCAAAGAATAAGGCTCTCTAAAGACACGACAGCAATGTAGAATAAAGCTAATGAGTTATAAAAAAGCACAGCAAAGTGAATTGACTATTTGAATCAAGGATTTTGAAAACAAGGTTTGGTTATTTAATTGTTAAATAATTTACATGATACCTTTGATCTATATTCTTCCACTCATCCTGATGTTGTTTTAAAGAAAATTAAGAAATAAAAATTGAACAATTGTTTTACCATCCTTTTGATAAGCAGATTCCACATGAATATTTATTTATTGCCATTTTAATGGGCGCCTGTGTTTATCTGGCTTATAAATTGGCTTAAAAATAGTACGAAACAAGGTCAATATATGAAAAGAATGTAACTCCTCACAAGCAAGAGAAAACACAACATAGCATTAAACATCTTAATCCAAAATATTATTGTATTACACAGATTCCAAATATTATAAAAACTGTACAAATATTTCAAGTGGTATTCCCTAGGTTAGGACCTTATGGTATGATTGCACCTGGTAGTTTTTTCATATCGTTTAATCTAAGGTTAGAGGGTTAGAGGAGATCCTAGTCATACAGCTGTAAACAATTTGGGAAGAAGGCCTACTACTAGCGGCATGGATTCGATTCCTGCTTAGAACAAATTATGACTGTCTTACCTGTCAGATTATATTGGTGTAATTATATATATTTCTTTCATATAATCATGTTATCCTAACATATAATGTCGGATCCGGGATAGACGCGTCAATCTCTGTTTGGTATATAGGTGTCAATATATATATATATATATATATATATATATATATATATATATATATATATATATATATATATATACTGTATGATGGCATGAAAAAGGGGAATTCATTTTATAGTAACAAAACAGAGAAAACTCCAGATACAAGTTTACTATCAGCATAAATATAAAGTTCATTTTTCCCATTTTCTTTATTCTATTAAATATCGACTTGTTTGGTGATAAATCATAGGCGGCCTTCACCAGCGTTATGTTTAATTAGTTTTGGAAATGCTCTTGGGTTAGGAAAGTTTATTCCTGAATGGAAGATAGTTACCTTGGAATGCTTTTTTCAATCAATTTTAAACTGCTTGTACCAGTCGAGAAAACCGATTGGATACTTTTGATTTCGCATCTTAATCTCGTAATTATCGAGTTTTATAGAAAATGTCCGATAGAATTTTCTTTTAGGAGAGGTTTGATTTGATTATTAAACATCATGGTAAAGTTTTGTAGACATAGTTTATTTGAATAGATATTCATCTATGTTTAAAACCTCAGTGTAAATATTTTTATATGAATGCTAATTAAGCTTTTATTAATCACTTGTGTAGAACGGAAGTATTCATGCTTTTCCGTGTTAGAACTTTAACTAGAGTCGTAAAATGTTATCAGGAATGCCAATGATATCGTGTATACAGTTTTGTGAACAAAATGTGCAGTAAAAATGTTTTTAGTGTATTCACAAATTGTATGAACTTATCTTCATTTTATCTTATAATTATGAGCAAATTTGCAGAAAAATATAATACTTCACTGTTGAATCTGCATTGTCTGCAACCTTAGCCTATATGAGAGCATTGGAATAAACCATCTATACCGTCTTTTCTATGAACAAAGTAAAGGTGAATTTCTACTCAGATGTGATGTCTTTTTCATTTTCTTAATATTGTAAGTTCATTAAATTGCTCTTGGGGTACCAATTTTTGTGGATTTCATGGTTGATTCAAACATACAAATTTAAAGACTCAAGAAACAATGTTTTTTGTGCAAGTTATACCATCCCTTTCCCATTTTTAAGTATTAACCATCAAATATATAGGTAGGTCTTATTGCAAGTATATTAATTCTTTGTAGTTATGTTTTGTTTCCAAAGTACATTAAAATTGTATTATGCAAAGGACGAGAATACAACAAAGACAATACACAGACATAATAATAATAAAATACCCTTTGTATCTTTCCTTTATTTTTGAGTTGACAGATAATGGTGGCATGTATCAGAGCTAAACAGTCCATCCCCTTTCAAGTGAGATCTTCTTACAAACACTAGACCACGGATTAATAGTACTCAGCATAAAGCTATATGTCTTGATTTGTGATGCAAAATAACTAGTGGGCATTAATACATAGATGGCTGAAAAAGGATTGACTAAACTGAAAACATTTTCGTGTTTATTTACAGTAAGACGTCGTTATAGTGATACTACTTCGACTATTTCTATGTACAAGCTATACGGTTCAGATTTCAGTGACAGAACGTCAAAATGGGTAGAGAATAATAACATTCTAGTTGATGTGGAAAATGGTTTCCTTGTTGTTAGTATTGCAATTGATCATTTTTAGTCACTTGCTGAGATTATTGATACCCGAATGTCATTGCTTCCTTTGTTATGTGCTTTTATAACTTCAAGAAAGGTCTGAGACTCTGCCAACAGGGACAAGTTGTTATTTTATTTTTCATGCAAAGCGTAACAGGTCATCTTTTATGTCATCAAGGTCTTTTATCGGAGTCATATATACGGGAGAAGTAATTATTTGTGTAAGATTTAATCGTTTGTCCAGTAAGATACCTCTCTATTAACACTTCGGATAAAGGATACCTTCCAAATTTGCCACCATTTCTGAATGTTTAGAATAAAATTGGAGAAAACAAAGTGAATTATTTTATATTCAACCATATTTTTAAATCATCAAATTTCAACTCCTTGCAATAGATGGGGCTTTACATTGTAATCTGTGGCTACAGTGGTATTTTATTTTATTTTATATTGAAATTTCAGTTATACAATACTCAGTAGTAAAACGTACACATCTCCATTTAAATATTTTTTGAATTTTCAGCTATTAAGTGTATTTATTAATCAAAGAAAAGAGGCGAAAGGGTATGACAATTTACCTCTAGAAAGTTGTATTCGTCCCTTGCGAATTTCTTTTGTATGTGAAAAAACACGTGTTATGTTATGTTAGGGATGTTAGACTACATAAAGCTACAGACACTTGTAATTTATTTTATAATTTCATTGAGAAAGAAAATAAAAAACAAAAACAACAAATGTTGTTATTTTTTCCAGAGATAGTGTACGTTCCTGTCATATATTGAAAAAGAACAAACTTTCTTATACATCTTATACAAAAAGGTTTTACTAGTCGGCTGAGTTTCACTTTATTTATCTAGTTTCTATTGACTGATTGATGTGCTTACTGATTTTTTTTTACCTTGGTTCGAGATACTGTTTTTCTTAACACTTATTGACACAGATGTTATAGTGCTTGAATATGTACATTTTCTGGGTAGTATTTGTAGTCTTTGTGACTATGTATATTTCGATATAGTCTTTGTAATTATGTATATTTTCACATAAGAGTTCTGTGTACAATAAGCAAATTCTCATCATAATGTATATGCCATCTCTTCATGATAACTCTTGTTGGGCGGACATTTTAAGCTATGCAAATCTTGGTACAAATTAGAAATAAACGACTATATCATAATATTTTAGGAATAAGCTTTTTGTGATAAAATGTTTTCAAAGAAATGTGTATGGGGAAACGTTTTGACAGTCCAACTGATGAAATAATAATTGTTCTTTACATTTTCCAAAACCATTAGAAAAAAAATAATATGTTCCAACCCACAAAGAAAAGGTATATCAATTGTACAGCAAGTTAACGTGAAACTATAGGATGACTTGTTGTCATGTCGGATATAGTAAATTACAATTTAATGTGGCATGTCCTGCAAAACCAAAGTTGTTATATATTACAATCTTAGCCAAACGTAAATATACATTCGTCCTCACTACAACATCATACAAATCTGACGAAATAAATAATATTAATTATTCTTAAGAAACCCAACACAATTCTCATGCTGACACCCTGTGCATTCTTGACAAATGAGAAATTGAGCGGGAAAAAAAATATTAGAAGCAATAAAAGGCGGAAAAAGAGCACAAACAAACATGCAAACTTCACATGAACGAATTCACTTTCAAAGACTTGAACAAAGTCAAAATAGAAATGAATGAATTATTGATGTTCTAATACCACTTTTATTAGGCTTAAAAATCATTTTGTCTTGGTTGCTTTACATCCATATTACTATATTAGAGGTAATCATTCTTTTATTAAATGGGGAACATACTTTGGATTATCTTATAATAAAAAATACCCTTTCTTACAGAGCAACATATCACTGCATATCCAAATTATACCTAGCCTAATGACTTGATTTTCATACATTATCGACATTGAAAAGTTATAATAATATTTTTTGCTTTACATCCATCTTACTATTTTAGAGTTAATCATTCTTTTATTAAATATTTTGTATTATCATGTAATGATAAACACCCTTTCTTACAGTACAACATAACACCGCATTTCCAAATTATACCCAACCTAATGACTTGCTTTTTATACATTATGTCCATTGTGGAAAAAAGTCTGTAATTCTTTCATTTAAAGCTCCTTGTTATAATTATTTACAAAACATTTTTTGTCGAATAAGATTCAGATGTAATTCAGAAACATTTGCACAACGGTTACGCTTTCCAATTGTTTTAAGTCATGTTTACTGGGAATGAAAGCATACAAACACCAAAGTATTAAAGGTCCTACTCTTCCGTTAGGTTGTCTGAAAAAAGAATGATAACATGAGGATAAATATAATATGAATCAACATACAGTGAACCGACGGATACATTGTTAGAATGTTACTTACATGGATATATAGATAGAGATAGACAGACTGATGGGAAAATAAATATATTAATAGATAGATATAGACAACTCACACGACTCCCCGATATGTCGGAAATTTACTTTGTATTAGAAATCAAACATACATCGGTATACATACATCTGTAACTATGACAATAATTTCAAGCATAAATTTATTAGGATCTAAAATGAAGCATCATACAACTGATCATTTATCGCTACTACGTATTTAACCTGGGTCATGGCAACACTAGGTTAATCGTAGGAACTGACATATTGTCTTGAATTTGCATGTGAGTCAGGGTAAACCAGGTATAAATTTGAAGGGTAGTGTATGTATGTATATATGTATGTAAAAACTACATTGGTTGAACTGAGTTGCTCAGAGACAAGTTTTTAAGCCATGTTTATAGTTTAAATTATAGTTTAGGTCCTGGGAATAATGGGTTATTCTTCTTTTTCTTATTCTTATTATTATTTGCTATATTTTACTTTACCAGAGTTTGCTATGTCCCCACCACGTGCCGCGTCCTCGCCATCTTACTGTCTTGATCCAGCGTCATACTTTTGACTGGTTAAAACGAGAAAATGGAAAACAAGATATGCACCAACATTAAGACAGATCTCTCTCTCTCTCTCTCTCTCTCTCTCTCTCTCTCTCTATATATATATATATATATATATATATATATATATATATATATATATATATATGCACGAGAGTTATTAGACTTGATCCCAGATATATAGATTTATATGTATTTTGATTATGTGTATACATAGTAAATATTATGTGCAAATATTATAACCAATACTTTAATACTTTATATATATATATAGCTTAAGATCTGGTGGAGAGTAGAAAAATATTCATGAAAATCCAATCGAATTATGTCCCATTTATAACCTGTATTAAACATGATATTTGCACAAATTATGTGCTAGAATATCTGCAGATTGGTGTATTAACGGGGTTGCTCGGTGCTTATTCCTGCGCATGAGATTCGGGTTCGATTCACAGACCAGGCTGAGCCGGCTACTGTGTTGCATCCTAGACAAGACTCTTCACACTCGCACTCATTGCCCTACAAAAACTGAAGCCACTAGCCAAACCATATTAAAGCGGGCTTATCTAAACCACAGCAGAAACTGTGTTGTTTGTTTCTGAAGCATATAAATAAAGTAAAAACATGTCCTGGGATTCTGCAAGGTTGCATCGGTGAATATACGTCAGATATTTGAGAGTAAGTCATTCTTGATGCCATCTACATTTCAATCGTGGACAATCTACACAATTGCCAATGACTGACATACTTTCATTGTTAAGGAACTAAAATTGTTTTCTATATCCACTTTTTCAGACTGTTATCTAATAAAGCTTTGATTATGATTTTGATTCATCTACACATGACATTTGTACTGTATATAGATGATCAAACTAATTCTATACAGTACCCTTACGTTTGCGGTTGCAAAGTATTGTAACACTCGTTTTCCTATATTTCCATCTCCATCCTGGTCTAAATGTGGAGATGAGAAACCAATAGCTTACCAACTTGAAGTAGATAGACTATTAAATTCAGATTGTGAATCGATCCTCCAATCGCCCCAACAGATAGAAAACATTCATAGTAAATTAATTTCTGTAATGACGGATGTAGTTTTTCAGGTCTTACCGTCGAAAAAGTTTAATCCTCACACAAAGCCTTATTGGTCGCCTGAAGTTAAAAAAGCTCACAATAAAGCTCGATACTTTCGGAAAAAGTTGATAGAAAATGGAAGACCGGGAGGGCATGTCCATGAATCTTACAAGCAATATAAAACTGCAAAAAGGGAATTTAGAAATACTCAAGAATATGTGAAACAGGCTCATGAAGAAGCTTTTAAAATATGACGGGGAATTAGCGACTGTTCCGGATGAAATATCTCGACTGTTTGATACATATTTGTAATTCGTGGACTAACGGACGATTTCTGTATTGATGAACCTATCTTTAAAGTAAAATTTAGCTGTCAAGAAATAGCCTCTGTCTTAGGAAAGCCCCGGGCATTGAGGGTATTCAAAATGAGCATTTATGTTACGGCAGAAGAAGGCTGACATAATTCATTACAATGCTTTTCAACGGGGTAATAGACCAGTGTTACATACCGTGTTTTTGGAAAGTATGGTTAATTGTGCCCATATTAAAGGAGAACGGAACCCTAAAACTGATCCTGACAATTACTGAGCTATTTCCCTGTTGCCTGTATCATACAAACTATTTGAAAAGTGCTTATTTAATAGATTAACTACATGGTGTAATAGCACTATATATAACTTCCCTAATACCGAACAAAAGGGGTTTCAAAAGGGACTGAGTAGTATAACAGCATCTTTCAATCTATACGAAGCTGTTCTTTCCACTTTATAACTAGGATCAAGAGTGTTTGCTGCTTTCTTAGATATTCAAAAGGCACTTGACACTGTAAATCACGACGGACTTTTTCTAAAACTCAGAACACTGGGCATTCAAGGAAAGATTTTACATGTATTAAAGGAATCGTACTCAAATATTCAAAGCATTGTCCTGATGAACGAGTCAAAATCCGAATCCTTTCCAATAGAACGGGGTATTCGACATTTATATATCTTGTTTATGTTAAAAACCTCTTACAGGAATTACATCAGTCAAAATTAGGGCTACTTGTTGGGTCCATTCCGTCTGGAAATCCAGACTAGCCGATGATATAACTCTGCTCGCCAACACACCAATCCACTTGCAAAAAATGCTTGATATATGTAACAGATACTCCCTAACGTGGAACTTAACCTTCAACGTTAGTAAAAGCTGTGTATTAGTTTTAATCAGAATAGACAAACAACATGTGAGAAGTTTAACTGGAAAATAGGCAATCATACTATACATATTTTAAATGAAACCGAACATGTTGAAATTCCTGTGTGTTCCAATATGAAAAGCTCGACTAAAGTTGACAATGCTTGTACTAAAGGCAGAAAATCACTTTATTCTCTTGTAGGGTTGGCAATCCAATCCTCTTACAAAAGTCAGCTTGTACAACAAAAAAAATTGTGGTACCATGAGCCCTTTATGGTTGTGAAGTTTGAGTCAGACTCAAAGACTTAAGAAAGCTCGATGTATTTCAGCATCATTGTACCAAAATTTTCTGCAAGGCTTTCCTCAAACCACGCGGTCATGAATGAGCAAATGTTTAGTGGGGATAAAGAGAATTGTATCAGAAATTGGTAAAAGGAAACTGAACTTTCTTGGTAAATTTTGTCATCTTCCAGAAAATGTAACATCTAAAAGAATATTTTTATTCAGACTATATATATATATATATATATATATATATATATATATATATATATATATATATATATATATATTTATATATATGTATAATTATATATATATATATATATATATATATATATATATATATATCTTTCTAGCAAAGATGTATCAGAACAGAAAGGCTTTATTTCAGATATATGTAGCATTTTGCAGAAATATAATATTTATGAATTTATTGAAAGTTTGGTTAGAGACACAATATTTCCAAGAAAAGTACATTGAAAACAAATTATAAAACATGCTACTCATAAATATGAAAACAAGCGCTTTACAAACTAATGCCATACTGAAATTTCCCACAAAAGATTAAAAATGTTCATACTTCTATAAAACCCTCAATTGTATGTCAAACTCCAAAAACAAACAAGAGAGTTACAGTTAATTACGTCCCTACATTACATTCCGATAACTATTCCAAATAATACTATGCAACTTTGAAAACACTGCAGTTATTCTTACACAGATGTAACAATCCATGCAATTATTTGCTGTCAGAGCACTGTGCAACAACGAGACATATTTTGGACACATTTTGTAAATAACTTTGACATTTCATCTTGGCGTGTTCATTCATAATATATCAGATGAAGACTTTATTCAACATCTCCTGGGTAGGCAATTTCCCAACTGTATCGGCTTAGACGAGCCCGAAATACTAAGAAATTGGATAATGTCTGCCTCAGTGTTCTCTGCAACTGTAATTGATAGATTCTTTTAATAGTAATAAGATCAATTTTCTAATTATCAATATTTGAAGACATGTTATCGTAGAAATCTTGATAATCATGTCTTCATGCATGCTATTTTTTGACGTTACATATAAAATATTATTTTTTGTAAAATAATGATGTGTGCAATAATTAAGTATTGGAGGATTGCGCAAGAGTGCACCATATTTTTTAATAAGTATAGTGTCCTCATATACGAATCCTCATAAGGAGGCTGTACTTCTTTGAGACTCCTCTCATGTAAACCTATGTTAATTGTATATAACTAATTCAATATCATTTTCTTTTTTTTTTGTTTTATTCCTTATCTCTGAAAAGAGGAAATTTGGTTTGGTTTGGTGCTTTACGGCACAGCAACACAAGTAGGTTATTTAGTACCGAGGCAATTGGACCAAAGTGCCATGCCCAAGGACACACACACACCATGGTAGGTGACCCAGGCTGGTCCGGTGGTAGGATTCGAACCCGCACCGTTTCGGTCGTGAGCCTGGCACGCTAACCAGTGAATCACCGCAGCTCGCAAAAGAGGAAATAAAGGTTGATGATGATGATGATGATGTCATATCTGACAGATGCACACATCGCTTTTTTTATTCATATGATAAAATTACAATGCTAAAAATATAATTTTATTACAAAACGAAAAATCTGAATATGTGTACATTTTTCATATATCTTATGACTGTATCAAAACTTGTGCTTTTTGATGTTGAACTCGAATCTTTTTCTTTTGTTCTGCGAACAATTATACTGACTAGGAGTAAAGGCTTTTCGAGAGACTTATAATCTACCTCACGTTTAAACATGTTTTTCTACGACGAATTAGATCTCGCGGAGTAAGCTCTTAAAAAAGAAAAATATTATCCTTGCGAAAATTGCTCGCTTGCTTTTGGTGATGTAAAAATGTACACCCATCAAAAGCTAATGCTTAAACGTTTAGAAAACAAAACCTCGATTCTTATATTTTTAATAAAAGCGATTCTTAGGTCTTTGTCAAAGGCAAACACAAAACAGACAAAACAAACAATCAACAAAAAAATGCATTGAAACTACAAATGTTTACATGACTATTTCTAATGGAATTAAAGCTCGAAAGCGTTTGATGTTTCACCCAGTTGGCTTTAACTTGGCTGATGATGTTGTAAACTAGTTGGTATTGACCTACAAAGGGAGGAGCTATAGCGCCGTCTGTTTTTTAATATAAAGTGGTGTAACCGCAAATTATATCCCGAATATATATATATATATATATATATATATATATATATATACATATATATATATACATATATATATACGTACGAGAGTGTGTGTGAGGAAAGAGGGTTAATTTCACTGAGATTTTTGGTGAAACAAGTTTTCACTTTTTTTGCCATGTAAACTTATAGTCAGCAGGCAAGGGCTTTTAATTCAATATCTCATTTTCCTCGAAAAACACTTTAATAAAAAATGTTAATTACTCTAATATATCATATCGTGAAAAATTTAGTTTCTAAATATAAACTGAAATATTCACGGACAAAGACAGCAAAACAAAAATCGAAATCTTGTAATAATCATTTTTTAACCAGATGTATCATGTGAACATTAAGTTCCACTGATAAAAACGAAATGTGACGCATGATTAAAATGCCCTTCAAAGCCTATCTGGTTACAAGTCCAAATAAAATGCCCTTCAAAGCCTATCTGGTTACAAGTCCAAAAGCCTTACGCTTAAAATGAGAACTATATATGGAAATATAAATATATATATATATATATATATTTTATATATATATATATATATATATATATATATATATATATATATATATATATATAGATGGTTATCATTTATTTACCACATTAAAGCCAAAACTGATTGAACAAACGCAGCAACCCAATGATAACACTGGTCTACAATTTTTTTGAAGTCGTCTGCTTCAGAAATAAAATGTGCTATTTATTAGGGATTTTGATGTGATGAATTCAATTATATGACAATTAAAACAACTGATTGGCTACTGTTTCCAAGATATTTAAGTTTTTACATTTTACGTCTATGTATATTGTGTACATAGTAGAGTTTTAATCATAAATTGTAAACCTAGGTCTTTTCATGTGTTTATGGTTGCTTTACATGATAATATTTCACCTGTCCTGTTTATGGGACACTTTAAAAAACAGCAAAAGGGTTATATAAATAAAAAATACATTGAAACAAAAGTCACAAAACTATTATGTATATATAAGTACACAGTTTAGTCCTTATTCAGTGTCTACTCGGTGCATCTTGGCTTGTCTCTTGTATTCGTTAAATGGAGCATCTTTTTTCACTGTCCAGCAATAGTCTGCAAGCATTGATGGGCTCCATTTGCCCTGATAGCGTTTCTCCATTGTTGCAATTTCCTGGTGAAATCGCTCGCCGTGCTCGTCGCTCACTGCTCCGCAGTTAGGTGGAAAATATCTAGATGAGAGTGCAAAAAATGTATCTTTAGTGACATGGTGCAACCAAGGCTTTTGTATGCCTTGAGGAGGTTTTCCACCAACTCCCTGTAGTTGGCTGCCTTGTTGTTTCCGAGACAATTTGTTGCCACTAACTGGAAGGCTTTCCAAGCCGTATTTTCCTTGCCACGCAGTGCACGGTGAAATGCATCATCTCGAAGAAGTTCACGAATCTGAGGACCAACAAAGACACCTTCTTTTATCTTAGCTTCACTTAACCTTGGAAAATTTCAACGGAGGTACTTGAAAGCTTCTTGTGTTTTGCCCATGGCCTTGACAAAGATCTTATCAGACCCAGCGTGATGTGCAAGGGTGGTAACAAAATCTTCCTTGATTCAACAAGTGGTGGATGCTGAACACTTTTCATCCCAGGCTCCAATGACTGTCGGAGTGGCCAATCTCTCTTGATGTAGTGGGAATCTATCGCACGACTCTCCCATTCGCAGAGAAAACAGCAGTACTTTGTGTATCCAGTCTGAAGACCAAGCAAGAGAGCAAGAATTTTGAAATTGCCACAAAGCTGCCACTGATGTTGGTCATAGTTTGTGCACCTCAAAAGTTGTTTAATGTTTTCAAAGGTTTCCTTCATATGGACTGCATGACCAACTGGAATTGATGGCAAAACACTGCCATTATGCAGGAAAACAGCTTTTAAGACTCGTCTTCGATGAATCAATGAACAGTCTCCACTCATCTGGATCATGAACGATGTTGAGGGCTGCCATCACACCATCGATGTTGTTGCTGGCTACAAGATCACCTTCCATGAAGAAGAATGGGATAAGATCCTTTTGACGGTCACGGAACATGGAAATCCTAACAACACCTGCCAGGAGATTCCACTACTGTAGTCTGGAGCCCAACAGCTCTGCCTTACTCTTGGGTAGTTCCAAATCCCTGACAAGTTCATTCAGTTCACCTTGTGTTAGAGGTGTGGTTCAGAGGAGGAGGATGGGAGAAAATATGGGTGATGTCACATTGATGGTTCAGTACAAGAAGTTTCATCCTCTTCCTCTTCCTCGTCTGACTCAAGTGAGAATGATTCTTGTGCATCAGGAACCGGCAGTCCTTCTATGTGGGGTACTGGGCATATAGCTGACGGAATGTTTGGATAATGCTCAGTCCACTTTTTCTTCTTTGACACACCTTTCCCAACTGGAGGCACCATGCAGAAGAAACAATTGCTGATATGATCTGTTGGCTCTCTCCAAATTATTGGCACTGCATCTTGTCCTGATCTCCAATTTTGTAGCCATAAAAAAAGGTGATAGGCTTTCTTAACTATAGTGGTTTTACTGCGCTTTTTTGATGCAAAAGTCACTTCACCGCAAACATAACAGAAGTTATCTGCATTATTCAGACAAGTACGACGCATCTCTGCTCACTTTGGGAAAACAGAAATGTGTTCCTTTGCAAAATCAAACACTGACAATTAGGAGAGCACGACACTGTATGATTTGTAGAGCTGATATAGAGCAATTTCTTCAGCAGAGTGATGTAAGCTTAGTTATGATTGCATCATCATGACTTCTAGGAATAACATGATGCAATTCATATCATGTATTACGCAATACCAGCTTCAGATTGCATCATTCATTGTTTTGCCTAAAAAGCAAGTACTGTCCAAACCCAGTCATAGATTTATTCATAGATCCAGTCAAAAATGTATTTTAGTCATTTCTGGTTTAAATTGAGATCCCTTCCCTTTATAACTCACTTATCGTCCGCCATTCCCAAGTCAAGGGTCGCATATACTGACCCAGTATAATATCTTTAAAACTAGAGCCAATCAACAATTTTAAGCATCATTTTCGTTCTCAGTGACCCAGAATTAGTAAAGTTTGACAACATTTATTGCGGAAGCATTTTGGCTGTAGACCAGTGTAATGTGCCGTATTTTAACCTAGACAAGTATCAAAAGTTGGTTATGTGGTTTCATCGCTCTCATAGGTCCATCGACATAGTACTTCAGATCACCTAGTGATCAGTTCTGAATAGCCGATAGCTCCAGCTTAATAAATGTATGTAATTGTTCCATTATTACTCATTTTTCGTATTACAAAATTCAAGATGCTGCCCTATTGCAATGAACTAGTTCTAATTATAAATCTTTGACTTTTCAAACATTTACTTTTTCAAGCAGTTTCCTTTCATATCGTATGCTACATATGTGGCTTTTGATGGTTCTAACCGGTGTCTAAATTTTACATTTTTATCATAGCAGTAAATAAAACTTTAAAAGCTAAAAAAGGTATAAAAATACTCACACCAATTCTTCCACAGTCGGTCTGATTTTCACTTCGATATCAGGTGTTTTAGCATAAATACGAATGTAGTACTCCGAGAATACGTCAGTCAATAAATGTGGCACCTGAAATAGTTTATTATATATATATATATATATATATATATATATATATATATATATATATATATATATATATATATATATATATATATATATTCATATTGGATCACTGAAAAATCTTGATCTTTAATGAGGACAAAAGAAACATTTCAACAATTTGGAGTCTTTATCAGTATTATCGATTTATAATATGTTGACGACAGTCGTCGATAAGTGTGACTGCTCACTACAGAGTGTGTAAGAGAGAGAGAGAGAGAGAGAGAGAGAGAGAATATACGATAGACAACAACTCGGAACTAGTCACAATGACCCCCAATGCGAAAATAAACTGAAGATTATGTATGGATGCTGACTGTTGCTGCTAAAATAAATGCTTTACAAGGGACATCGTAGCTTGTTTAAAGTGCGATTTTCACTGAAATTGACTGAAATCGGCATGGTCAAGGGTTTTGCCTTGAAGCGTGTTGGAAACACAGCGTAATAAAAGAAAAAGGGAATACAAAAGCTGTCCTGAATTGTTATGACTCAGTGAGTTAACCATTAATTCTTGATTAATATGTACAATCGATCACAACAACAACATGATTATTTGAAGTCTGACATAAAATCAGAGCAGGAGGATGTACATGTTATCGTTTCGGATATACCCGTCTTGTTCAATGCCTGCAAAAATAGCGCGCCTATTATGGCATATAAATAAGTCGAGATCATCAGGTCGTAATGTATGTATACACAGAATCAAAGGAGTTCATTCTCACTCTTCATATGTTGTTTTGTATCTATTACATACAACTGTGAATCTTTACATATATTTAAAAAAAAAAAACACAGTTCAAAGAGATTTCAAGTAACATTCTAATGTATACAAATTCAGTTCGGTTCATTAAAAGATGTTAATTCAGAGACATAATTTTGTCACCATCCTTTCTTAGCTCTATCTTATAAATAGAATGGTTACGATGTTAAATTGTTTTCTCAATTCACCCTGAAAGATTTACGAACAAATTGTTACGGTTTTTAATTCAAATATATTCATGTACTATATGGTTCAATTCTTGGTCTTTAAAAGGTTTTCTACTTATGTGTTTGATACATTAATAAAGATTGAATATACGTGCCATTATAAAACATGTATAATTTAACGAATATGTAATAAACGAGACTATTGTTTGGAGGATAAGTGTACGGACAGCATAGGTTGCACTGTACATTGTGATCTGAGCTTTATACGAACACTAACATTGATAGTTCTTGTGAAAGTGTTGTATAAATATAGAGAAGGTGGATTCGAACGGATTTCATGAGGTCCTAAAATGTCTGTGTATCAAAACTTCACACTTATTCTTGGAATAAGGCAAGATATGAACTTCCTTTCAAAGGTCTTGTTATAAATTATAAATAATGTAAAGGCAAAGAATATTTCAAGACTTTGTAAAAAGTTTCACATTCACTGCAAAGGAGGTTGCGGTAATACACCTTTTCCAGATTACCTAATTACGCTAAAGGGCAAGGGGATCGAAATAAATTGACTTAAATATTTTATAGGCTTTGCTGCTGAAATAACTTTTGCCACAAACATCTAATTATGTTTATCATGTGATGTTAATAAAGAAACAGACAGGCTGTTTGGCTCTGTGATAAACAATTTGGTTCACCTGTCTTTGACGATTTTGTATGGACATACCTTACTCTTCAATAGATTGTTGCCTTGACAACCTCTTGCAGCACGGTTTCGTTTGTTGTAGAAAATCAACTTTTCCATCGGATTGTTGTCTACCATGCCGTAGTTGAAAGAAATCAACTGTAAGAGACAACAAAAATAAATGAAATCGGAACACTATCTAGCATAATTCTTATATATCGTGCATCGTGTATTTTAAGAATTAGGACGATTTCGTCCTTGCTCTTCCAGATATGAAAATCATCACAATGCTGGACATTACGATAGTTTTCAAAACCCTCAGCACGACTACGGAATCGTCTGTGCGCGATATGACAAATGGAACAAACTGAGAAAATTAGCGGATAAATAAATAACTATATTAATGAAGAAAATGAGAGATTTTGCATATTAACTAATTTATTTTTGTACACCACGTGATACATTCTTAAGTTTCTACTGGCTAACTACAGTGATTTTATTTTGTAACAGTACCTTTTTGCCACTGACTCTGGAATATTTAATCTGGCTAAGTCATTACACCTGTTTCAGTGGGCACTATTGCCATACGCCGACTTTTTAAAGTTACCTCCCTTGCGAAAGCGTGATGGTCGTTTATTCTTTGTCACGGCATGGAAACGCAGACAGTGGAGATTTATTAAAGATTTGCAAAGTGCAAAGACCACACTAAATATGCTGATGATCGCAACAATGATAGGGAACTCAGCTCTAAAAGTTAATAGAAAACAATCAGACAAGAGTTAAGATGGTACCTTCATGAGCGCCCGAATAACAGGGACGTTGGTATTATCGCACATCGAGATTTCACATAGCATATTTAATTTAAAGAAAAGAAGAAACACCAAATTGGCATTCTACACATGTTTATAAAGCTGTAGCACTAGCAACCTTTTTAAGTTTGATATATTCTATGTGAATATTGTCAAAATAAACACTGTACCTCTTTAAATATGCCTTATGTTAGGATTATTTCACATCTTATGATATCTGTTTCGATCTAGATTCAAACCACTCTTCGATATTAGAGCTTATTTGAAATCAATTATTTAAATGAGATCCCTGATCGCGTACTTCTGATGATCTTTTTTCAGAGACAACGTTAGCGAAATGCAATAAATTATTTTCTTTGTTGTGGTTACATTGTCGATCTCATGGGGAAAGGGGGTAGTGACAAATATTTATGCAGGGGAAACAAAACAAATTCAGATTAATGTTTACGAATTATTCATCTCTCCAATTAAAACATTTTCTTGGAGGAAATATTGCATAACGTTATTTTGAAAATGAATTCTGTTATTAGAATATTAGGTAGACCTTAACAAGAAATTGCTTACATAAATTTTACTCAGAGTCCAAGACATTTTACATTTATCAATCAACCTTCATGATCAACTTGCCAGCGAAGAACTAATATATAATTTAATATGGCTATTTACGCTGGAGGGTGGTCATGGAAGGGGGACGATAATACTTGCCTTTTGAATCTTGAAGTTTGTTTTACAACTAAATACAAACTTTTGATGATTCTATTGCTTGAAGCTGTTGTAATACAGATTTACATTTTTGTCAAAGCAATTTTAGCTGTTGTAAAATTGAAAGATTTTTTTTAAAACTTCTTTTCCTCGAGACCTATAATTAGAGCATTAGCAGAGTGCGTAGAGTTGGCTTGTAGAGAGGAAATAATGATCCCAATGTATGAAGGACGAATGGAAGAAAGTCTTTGTTGTCATTTTGAGGCCGGTTGCATAAACGCATTTTGGATGCAACGTATTGTACTAGTTTAAAAGCCTATTTAAAAGCCTAGGAATCCTATTTCAATAGTTTCAAGTTTTCATACATTTTCAACCTAGGGCCTGGACAAAGGTTAATACAAACCAAAGCTGTCTGACGAATTCATAAAAACAAATTATTCTCTACTTTTGTAGTCATAAGGGATGCAAAGAAAATGTCTGGATATATTTGGCCACTTCTGCCGTGTTGTGATCTAGCACTTTTTACAGAAAGAATGATTTTTTTTTCCTGTGTACATTACATATATGATCAGCATAGACCGAAAATGTGTAGTAACAAATATATTTTAAAAAATGGGATCTCAAGTCTCATTAGTGCAATCCAATCCAATCATTCAGATGAAGTTTTTATATTCTTTAAAATCCAAAAACAAATTTGGAACAGAAGTCCTGATGGAATTTGATAATTTATACCAGTCGTACACCTCAAGAGCTATCAGTCGTAAACCACCGAACTGAAGTAGATGCTTGAAAATATTCGATCCCTCGCTACCTGTGAATTTGGTTGTACAATCATATACGAATAATTATTTCTCACTATAGGATGAAATGGCACCTAGATCTTTGACAGAGTTATAGATAGTTGCATGATGTTTGTGAATTGTTTGAAAAACAAATAGATAAACTTGTCACCAACAATGCCATGAAGTACACTTTTCAGCAAAGTGTGCGTGACTACATTGAACGTTTCACAAGTTTTCTCCTGTTTTACACTTGTATGATTAAATAATCAGATTCAGTGTAAGGATGCATCCGTAATGATTACATTAATTAACAAGTGATATTTGGAGTAAATCTAACTCGACTCTTTATCAATTTTAGAAATATGTAGTAGAGTGGCATCGATGTTTATTACTAAAGGAAATAAGCATTACAAGGTCGAAGATGTGGCATTTATACATGAGCTAAGACAATGGCTGCATATGCCCTATGCCTAGCTTGGAACAACTTCGCTGGGAAACGTACAAGTTGGTAAGTGTTTTTTCGCTTGTCTTTAAATTGTCGTGGTGGGTGGAACAATGATATTGCGTTATAGTTGTTTGATGTCATGTGCCATTATGACGTCGAGTAGTTATGGGAAATTTAAGTACAACGCAACTGCCAAGATTAATAGTATCGTCATGATAATCTTAGAGCCTTTATTTTAACGGGTTTTTCCATATGTTTATATTTGTTCTATATCCAGAATATTTCATACATAATAAAAGCAAGTCCTGTTTATCGCCCACTAAAGATCACTATCTGTCGTACACCTTTCGAGGGTGTACTTAACAATTTTGCAAAGTATGTGTATGCCTTTACCGTAAGGCCAGATGAGCTTATGATATGACTCTTTGTCCGTCGTGCATTGTCCGTTGTCCGTCATCCATCCATGAACAATCTCTATTTTGAAATTCTACTATAAAATTACTGTATCAAATGCAACCAATCTTTGTAGACAGCATCTTGGCTCTACGTTCTTTCAAATTTGTATAAATGATACCGATCCGTCATCATAGTAGCTAAAAAAACATAAACTCCAAACAATTCCTTCTAATAAACAACTGAACAGAATTAAACAAACGATATAAAGCATCCTGACTTGAATCCCTTTTGAATGTATACGACCGGTGCAGATATGCCATCAAACATAGCTGCCGTTACCAAAAAAACAGAAAATCATTTCAAATAATGTCATTTCCAAAACGACCAAATAGAAATTGATCAAAATTTGATAGACACATCCAGGCATTAAGACATTTTTAGTCTGAGCAAATGATACCGATAGGTCATACACTATGGCCCCGTTACTAAAAATAGAAAAAACACTTTTTAAAAAAACGCTGAACTAAAAATGGCCAGACTTGACAGGAAACACTCTGGTATAAGGACTTTTAAAATTCATTCAAATCATGCAGGTCAGTGCTAAAAATAGCCGCCATTATTAAAAATAGAAAACATTGAAACTAATTCTTCTCGTAAAATGATGCACAGAATTTGAAAAGATTTGAAAAAAGCATCTTTGTATGAAAGCGTTTCAGTTGTATGCAAACTATGCTGATCCGTTATAAAAAAGGCCACATTTAGCAAAAAATAGACAGAACTTCAAGCAACTTCTTCTAAACAACCGCTAAACAAAAATTGATCAGTCTGGCATGAGGATTTTTGCAGTTTCGCAAGATTGATACCAATCTGCCATTATATATTGCTACCGTTACTGAAGACAAGAAACATTTAAATAACTTCCTCTCAAAAACAGTTAAACAGAATTTGTCCGAAAGCATCCTTGCATGAAGTCTATTCAGGTTCATACAAATGTTGTCAATTTGATGTCAAATTTGGTTGATGTTACTAAAATGGGAAAAGCCTTTAAATAATTTCTTCTCGAAAACTGATCAACATAAGTTGACCCTATTTCAAACAAAACGTCATGGTACAAGATCATTCAAGTTTACACAAATGACGATGCTCTGCCGTCCAATATAGCTGCCATTGATACAACTAAAAATTAGCCTTTAAATTTACCAAAGCATCATACTAACAAAAATTTCTTGGCCACCTGCCCATGCAATTGATTTTGGGGTAAATGTCTGGCAGGTGTGCAATCTCAGACCCTCTTGGTCCTCTTGCTATTGCTCTTTTATCAGTCATTTGTAATTTGTTTTTCCTTTAAATTATTTATTTATTTATTTATTATCATATATTCGGACTTTGTGGACATTGGTGTTTAAAAATCTGCACAGGGTGCGGATACGTTTTTAAAATAAAGATCTTGTAGATTCCGATTTTGCGGAAGCTTTGTCATAGCGATTACTTCGTACGTCAGTACGTCCGCCGAAACCCCATATTAACATCAATATATAAGCTTAATTTTAAAGGGAAAATCCGAGCTAAGGTAAAGTGTATTGCATTAATATATTCGTAAACTTTGAGCTCCTTTTGTCGATCAGTTCAGGAGAAATCACTCATTAGTCTTTCAATTATTTGACACAGGTTCGACATTTTGCATTTGTGACGTGTAACCAGCACTTCCGGTTGTTGCGAATTGGATGCATCAGATTATCATGTGTGTTTGTATCTCTGTGTGCGTGTTTATGTGTGTGTGTGAGAGAGAGAGAGACAGAGAGAGAGAGACGGAGAAAGGGAGAGAGAGAGCACGCGTGCTAGCAAGTGCAAGTACATTTGCCCGCTGCATTGTTAGTCAGAAATAACAGGATATGCAGTTTCTGTGATAGAAAACTTCGATAATTGGATAAAGATTGAACAAGTTTCATGCAATTCATATACCTAAAATCATTAGAAAATAAAATGGTCTGTTGTGAATGACGTTTGACAAAACAATTTAACCATGTCAAATGTGAAATGCAGTTTAACACCGTAGGCCATATGCCTACTCACATTACCCCCTCCAAAAAAATAAAAAAATTAAAGGACAAACAAAAACAAACAAACAAAGAAACAAAAAGAAAAACAAATAAAAAATTCACACACAAACGTTAATTAATATTTTTTTATATATAATTCTCAATTCATATTTTCTTTATCTGTCGACAACATTTAGATGATGTGATTAAAAAAAGTGGATCCTTCTCTACAACTTTGGTATAAATTGTGTTGACGAACCAAGTTGCCACTTACAAAAATATAGAATTCTTTATCCATAAATATGTTTAATTTAATATCCATCTTCATAAAAATACGTAAGCAAAATTTCAGGTAGAAAAAAAAAAAATGAAATGGAATTTCCAAACAATTATTACCAGAGTGATTTGTCAGTGTGACGCTTCCTAAAGAGAAAGGGAGTTAACCCAATTCGTCCCGAACTACCTCGATAGGACTCACGGTACTAATTCAGCTCCCATAGTAAACCTATGGAGACGCCATTATATTAAAAATTCAATAACTATAATTGTCTGAATGCTCATAATCAAACCTATATTTATCAGTATAGACACTATTGATGCAAGCTTGTGTGTAGAGAAAACCATATGAGCCAGGGCATTTTTTTTGGAGCTGCATGTGTTTTAAATATGTGTTTTTACTTCTGCACCAAAGAATCAGGTGCTAGTTTTAGTAATTAGTTTTCCAAACTCATGTATGTAATAAGACTGAAATTCCATCAACGAAACCTTGTCTCTATTTGCTTCAGTTACAACTTTAATAAGCACTCAAAAGATTCTTTTTACTAAGATGTTACTTTTTTTATTATCAACCAATCCTGACCAGCCAAACCCATATATATATTCTATTTTATCTTCACCCATTTCTAGACTGGTTCCCATTCTTTCATATAATTAGTACCGTGAGTCCTGATAAAGCCAATGTGGCACGGTCTGCATAGTTAAACTTCGTGCTATATCTTGATTATTTAATTTGAAAAACATTTGAAAACTGGTACAATAATTTTTAACAAAACGAGGATGAATATAGTGATAAAAAGTTTGAATGCCAAATTCCCACTATATTCCTTTTTATTTTCGAGCAAAATAAAAGCCGTGGTCTACCAAAAGAGAGTTTCTTATTTTCTTGTTTTCCATCACAGAACAATGCCCCACTGTGATGGAGTAAGTGTGTATACAGTTTTGCTGTTGCCTGTCGTTACATCTTGCACATCTGTAGGTCCGTCTCAAATTTGTATCAGCGCCATAGCACAGAAGATATTAAAATGACATTATACACTCTTTCGTGTGGTTTTGCATATATGACCTGATATTATTTTTAAAATATTTTGAAAATTCATTTTCCAAATCTGCGAGCCTGCGAGTCATTAGCAGGTCAAAGCGGCTGGCGTAGACGTCCGTGTTACGTTTGTGGATTTAGTTCAGTTTCGCTGACACTGTTGTATGCACAGTCATGAAGGTATTTTGGTGCATTCATCTCGGAGAGAAACCTAACGGACTTAATGCACAGTCTTTCTCGACAAGAATTATGAACTCAGATATTTCTTGACCAGTTTCTACTGAAGAGTTTGATTTGTCCCTCTAAGATGAGAGAGAGAGAGAGAGAGAGAGAGAGAGAGAGAGAGAGAGAGAGAGAGAGAGAGAAAGGGAGAGAGAGAGAAAGAGCTATGGTGAGGCATACATTTAGGCTCTTGATCTGTTCAATGTTTTGATAATTAGGAATTAGCATAAAAATGAGTTTATGAGACTAAATTTGATTTGAAATTGTGTATGTCAATGTAATAGAAATTAATATATATCAAGTTTTGTATTTCCGGACATGACCATTTCATATTGAATCTTAGGTATACATTAGTGATGTACGTTCTCCAGATTCATTTTTTTAAAGTATTATAAAGACCAATTTAGAATTTTCAGGCGCAACTTAATTCAGAACCAATATACTGGGTAATGATTGTAACCAAAGTATGCTTGACATTTAATACTGTTTCATAAATTAAGTATTTAAAGATCAAGCAAAATTCAACAAAATGGCCTTTGGAAATAAATTGATGATTTATTGTTTTAATTTACCCAAGCAAGCTCAGCAGTATCAACGAAGCTTCATGTTTTAATGAGCATGGCAAGTGAGTTATTGCGCTTGAACCTTATATTAGTCATTTATGGCATCAACACGATACATTGAGACTGGTACAGTGCAAGATAAATTGTACCCTGAAGCAAAACACACTGGAGCAAATGCAATTAAACTTCCTAGTTATGTTTTAATGTTACATAACAGAAAAGGGAAAGTCGTTAAATGCATCTTTTTCTCCTCTTCAAGGTATCACTACCCTGATTGATCTGTTATTGCATCTAGTATTGTACTCACGAATCAAATCATTAATATGTTTCGCTGATATTTCCTGGAGATCTACTGACCACTGAATACTGTTACTTGTATTCAATAGAAAGCAGCATTAAAACCTAAACGGAAAATACTATGTGTACTGAATTCAGCATCGAGTCTTTTATTTAGGGAGACAAGTGAACAGGTGCCACTCAGCCGGTTTCGAGAGGGTCACTTGTACGAAAAGTTTGTCCTTTGAATCAAATGCAACTATTCACAGAAAAATCCTTATAATCTATACTGATTTGTATACCCCCAAATGCGCATATCTACCGATCGCTTTGTTCCCTAAGTATTTATCAGAGTTATTACTCTTTGTTACTTGTGGCCTGATGTACTCATCTTGTGAACACAACTAGTGTCACAGTTTTCAGTGGTTTGTTATACAAGTTTGCACATAGTATGGTTATCATTCGAGATTGAGTACAGCGACAAATAACTATCCTGAAACAATATCGGTTGGAGTTGTTGGTCTTGTTTCTACAATGCGGTTGTCGAAGTTTTGAACCAAGTATTAGTGAAATAAGTGTTCTACTTAAAGAACATAACCAATTGCTGTCTACATTCAGGAGACCTTTACAAAATATAGACGTAATCTGGAAATATAATAACCTACAACAACTTTTCAAGCACTACTGATATGGGCTCTAGAGAAGTGTCCATTATCATAAATAACAAAAGTCCTCACAGTCAAACTAACATCAGTAATACAGTCCAAGCTATAGTTCGTGTCCATGCAAAAATCTCTTACACTTTGCTTAGTATATCTTCTCCCAAGTGCTACAATCATTCAAGCTGATCTTGACCATCTTATTGACCATCTAATTTACGTAACTTCTCCTGGGAAGCTGGTGGCGAACTCTGTGGTAATGACCAGTTTTCAATATACTTAAGATGTAATACACCCAAACCTCAAGGGTTATGGCGGAGATATAAATATAGTCAGGCAGATTGGGAAACTTTTTAGTAACTATGCAAATCAAAGATGACAGCTTATCGTTTCGAGAACGTATGAAATCCAATACTATCAGTTATTAACATACTCCAAGGAACAAAAATAGCAAAAAACTGTCGGAGATTTTTAAACATGTCAACAAAGAATGGTTTGATGATACTTGCATGGACGCCATCAGGAATACGCAAAGGCCCTTACAAATTACAATGGGAATTCAATAGTTTAAAAGCCGAATAAATACCGTATTTACAAAGGTAAAACTCATCGCACAACCAGACAGCGAGCAAGAGAGAGAGAGAGAGAGAGAGAGAGAGAGAGAGAGAGAGAGAGAGAGAGAGAGAACAGGACAGGACAGTAAACATGGAAATGGTATGTATCTAGGTTGAAAGCTCACTCTAACATTTAAACGTTTGGAATATGTTATGAAAAATCACTGGAAAAACAAACAAACAACTAACAAACAAACAAACAAATAAAACAAAAAAATAATAAATAGCTGCATCAAACACTTAAAGCAATGTGATAATTTGGTTACTACCCCCAAACCCCTGTCAAAATTTCAAACGCATTTGCCGCAACACACAACAATCTAAAAACGTTTTTAATCGGAGAACTATTCTGACAACTTCCGCCGTTTCATAAACGTGAACGAAAAGCTTCCGTTTAAATTTTTAATTTGCAAGCGCCGATTATTACAACACGCTTTCATTATCAGACATCTACATGGTTCTCTTGATTTATCCAGTGATACTTCAGCAGAACCAGATAATACCCACTATCAACTTCTGAACCACTTATTCGATGCAACTCTGAATACACTACTAAACATATATGGTAAACTTCCAGCAGCTATGGCAAGAAGCAATAGAGATATCAGTATCAAAATCTGAAAAACAACAAACCAACTCTTCTAACTCTAGTCCCATAGCTCTAACAAGCTGCATTTGCAAAACCATGAAAATAATGATAAACAAGAAATTCCTCTGGCATCTCGAGTCCTACAAACTGCCACCAGACTTTCAATGTGGATTCAGACTCCATAGAAGCGCATTTGATCATCTACTCAGACTTGACACTTATTGACTTATTTTAGAAGCTTCTATAAAGAAACAACTGATAGTAGCAATATTTCTTGAATTGGAGAAAGCTTATGGCGCATAATGAAGTACGACATACCGAATGACCTACTCAGCCTAGGTCTAAGGTCCTGCCTTCTTATGGTTATATCCTATTTTTTCTCAGATTTCAGGGTTACGGTTGATACTGCCTTTCTGAATGTTGTTCAATCGGTGTACCTCAGGATAGCATATTGTCAGTCCCCCTTTTTATTACCCAAGTTAACAGCGTAGTGAAATCCCTTAATTCTAGGAAGTGACTGCTCATTATGCGCCAATTACATTTTAATCTGATATAGATCAAAATGTGTACATACTATTGAACATCAACTAAATACGATTAGATAGAGTTCAGACACCGTCAGAAGAAAATAGGTTCAAATTTCAAAATCTAAAATTGTTTGGATGCATAACATACAATTCAAGGTGACCCAGATCCCTATCTGACGGTTTTCTTATCCCTGTTGTGGTGGATATCAACTTTTTTGGACTTATATTTGATAGTAAACTAACCTTTCTTCCAAATATTAGATACCAATGTAAGAAGTGATGGATTGAATGTGAGTGGTGGGAAAAACAGATTGTTCAGCAGACTTGAAGGTCTTAATATCGTTATACAGAACTTTAGTAAGATTCAAACTTGACTATGGATTAGTTTTGTACTGATTAGTTCGCACATCTTATCAGCAAATTCCTAAATCCAATATACATTCAGGAACTTAGACTTTGTCTGGGGGCATTTAGAACCTCCACTTCAGAAATCGCCTTTGCTGAGGCAAATGAACCAACACTTCATTTCAGACAAATAATATTGGCTCTTCAGTATACTACCAAACTGTCATGTAATGCATCTTATCCCGCATATGATGTCGCATTTTGGCCCCAGTACCAAACCTTGTAAGATCAGAAACAAAATTTCATTACATCTTTTGGGAAACGAATTCAGTATAAATCAATTTTGGCAATACTGCAAAATTCTTTTTTCCGAAATCACCACCTTGCTTATGAACACGCCGAGAAATATTTGACCCTTGAAAGTACAAATCGTCTTCTACCAATCCTCTCGTATTCGGTGAGATCAGATCCTCCATCGTGGCCATATGTCCCTGTATATAAACGGTTCCAGAGAAGTAAACAAATTTGCAGCTGCCGTATTAACCATCCACTGCATCGTTTCGAGCCGGTTAAGGGACAGTCTCGATATTTACATCCATACTCAAAATATTTGAAATACATCGGAACCTCTCAAACAACAAATGTAATCATCTTTTCCAATACCACAATGAAAACCTTGTAAAGCCCTAAATTTGAGAACCAGTTAATATCCCCAAATAATACAGGAACTTGAGTTGCTCATAACGTCTGGAAAAGTATTCTGTAACATTAGCAGCCAAGTCACATTGGTATCAAGGGTATTTTAAAAGGCACATAAAGCAGTCATACTTTTCCTGCAGTCACCCGCATCTGAACAGAAGATTCCAAATAGTGAATTCAAATGTTATTTATATCGGAATGTTCTACATATGTGGCACAATATGTGGAATCAAAACTCCATAACAAGCTTGGGAACATCAATCCAATTTTGAAGATTTGCACCCGAGATAGAAAACATATGGCAGAGATGGGGCTATAGTGTGCCGCTCGAGCGTAGGACAAACATACATGACCCATTAATGCCTCCTGAATGGTGAACATCGCCCAGAACACCCAGATTATCAGCATTCACTAACGGAATAAAATATACTTGTCGATTGTATTGATTTCCACGCCGTGAAACATATATTTTTATGTGAACTAAAATAATTAAGAAGCTTCAGATGATGAACCACAAAAAATCTCAGATTTTAAGAAAAAGTTTGACCATATATTTCAAGGATTTTCTTCTTTACGATTATATGTTAATTTATACCCCTTTAGAAACAATTGTAACATATTTGCTATCATGTTTTATCGTGTAGGACTACATGTTTACGTTGATATGAAAGGGTTTATGGACCTAAATTTCTTTTTAATTTTCATGTTAGACTTTTCCGAACTTAACTTCTAATCGGCATAATATAGCATGGATTGTGTTGGTGTTAAACCCATCATACATACATACCTAAATAGTGTCCTTTTTGTCTTGCAGCTGGCTGCAGTATATGACCGAATCTTGTGAACTTAACTAATCCTTCAGTGTTTTATTGATCGCCGCGAAAAATGGTACACATTAATGCCATTATCTGACAATGCGCATATTAACAAATGACTGTGCTGTATTGTTACTAAGAGTTTTTGCTCTTTTTTATTATTTTATTAAAAATGTGTTGTGCTTCCGCGATTCTTGTAAGAGTTATTGCCCTTTTTGCCGTACATCTTGATGCAATACATGGTAAACATTTGTTAATTCAACTATTCTCTCAGTTTATTTTGACCATCTTCAGAAGAAATGCATGTTGATCAATCATTGCACTCACACTATTTTTGGAATAAGTAAGCACTTTGTTATCGGGGTACGTGGGGGTATGTAAGATCGGCGTGGATATATTTATGTGAGCAAATTAAACACCATTCTATATTTTTATATGTTATGCCCAATGTAGTGCTTAACATAATTATGACAGTCTTTCTGTACTTAAACTTATAACTCATGCCCTGGATTTTTTAAAAATAGTTATGACAGTATTGCTATACTTGAACTTATAACTAATGCCCCGGATTTCTTTAAAACCCTGAGAAATTAAGGAATATATAAAGAACATGGTTATTCTAGTAATGCCAATGCATTGAAGAAATTTATGGATTGAAACTACAGTCTATATCAGGCTTTATATTAAGAAAATCAAGGCCAAGTAACTGTCTGACGTTTAATCCTTCTGACAAAATTGTATGGAGTCACGGCCTCTGTTTGATTTGAAACTTTGCGCTTTAATTGCAACATAAGGTGTCATCCGTTTCGTATGGACACATCTCTGGCTTTGTTTGACATACTTATAGCTTCGTTCCAAACCTTTGAATTTTAAGAACGGAATTGCATCTTTTTAAATCTATTAACAGTTTTGGTAATTTGTTACTATGAATATCTGGGTAAAAACATTAAGTAAATTGTACACTTCTGCAATTTCAGAGACCTTAGAATGGGGATGTGAGAATAGTACTTTGTGTAGAGTTGCAGTTATGAAAAGAATATGCTTCTACACAGTCTCAGCAACTGCTGAAAAAGAATTCCTCGGATGAAATTTTCAAGCACAAGTTTAACATCAACACATACATTGATGCATATGCTATAGGAACAAAGAATATTCAAACGTTGGGCCTGCAAAGGAGAGATGCTATTTTATCCTAGAAAGAGAGTATTGTTTCATATTGTTTAGAAACTGTTTGGCAGCAGTTTGAAGATTGCAGCTGTGCAGGATGTACTCTGATTTGTCACTTCCTTCCAAAAATGTTTAAAATACCTCCGACCAAATTAATTGTAATCTTTTATCAGAGACAAGAATATTCAGTATTCCATATCATCTTGGAACATAATGTGTGTTATTTACTCTGATTGATATCTCTGAATTCAAACTGAAGGTATTTTCTTTTCAAAAGTTATGGGCCAAGATAAATACCTTTAGTTAATAAACATATGAAACTGTATTATATAGTTAAAATATGTTTTATAAATACCCATCTTTTTTAGTAACAGTTTTCAATGAAAAAAATAAAACCAAAAGTTGTGTCTCTAGCAGTCATATTATTTACAAGCGTAATAACGAAACATGGAATATATTTTAACAGTCATTATTGTAATAGAAATGAAAACTTTGCATAAGCTGCATAACAAAGTAATGTTTTAATTAAATAAGGGTATACATTTCCCGATGGAGTGGTTTTTGCTAGTTTTGGAGTTTATGGTTAGTTTTGCATA
The DNA here is from genome assembly GCA_029931535.1 of Margaritifera margaritifera. Taxonomy (NCBI): domain Eukaryota; kingdom Metazoa; phylum Mollusca; class Bivalvia; order Unionida; family Margaritiferidae; genus Margaritifera; species Margaritifera margaritifera. Next base: position 324,479 of record JAQPZY010001579.1, on the reverse strand, counting down.
TGACGCAGTTTATCTGACACCAGTGCATGAAAAGTCACGAAACTTGATTGGTATATTCATCGCATAGAGACATATCATTTGGAGGAATACTTGTATGGCTATTGCTATTAGTAGTTTTAAAAGACTAGAGATGCCACAATCACTATAAGATACTATTCCCTTTCAAAGGGAGTAATAAAACAATTAAAGAAGGATTCTGGAAATTTTGTGCTATAAAGCATTCTAAACTGGGCAGTATTATTGTGGTTTCAGATGTTTTCGTGTTACAAAAACTAACAGAAGGCATTGAGAACTGGATATGATTCTAGTGGTTTCATTTGTGTACGTTCAAACTGCCAGAAGGCATTTGAAACCGGATCTGATTAAGAAAGCATTGGAAACTGGAACGGATTCTTGTTGCTTCCTACAATTTCCATATTACGGAAAATATCTGTAATGCAATTTAAACTGAACAGTATTCTTAAGGTTTCCGCTAATTTCATGTCTAAAAACCAGAAGAAATGTGTTTGTTTTGAAACGAAAACTGCAGTTTTGAAACTCCATAATTATAGTAGTTTCTGTTGAATAGATTGTACTCAGTTATTAGGAAAGCTTGGGTTTATGTTTGATCCGGTCTCGAAACCACACTGAAACTATACCGTAAGGTATGGTTTCTGGATGACTTCCGTTAGGTCTCTATAGTCTGGAAGCTCAGTATTTAATGCAGTGGTTTTGATATAATAGTCCAAGCTCATTTATGAACAAACATGTGGTATATTGACACATTTAGAGGTATTTAAAGTTGATCCATTTCGTTAGAATCCCTGACTTAATATAACAGTGACAGCTTCAGTATTATATCTTCAGTCCCACTGCCTATATGTCTCTCTTATTCCTCTCACTCTCTCACCACTAGCTCTATCAATCTCTTTCACTGGCTTTTAGTCTGACGATAAGGCTCTAATGGGAGATATACTGAGTTAACAAGCATTGCTGTTTGCAAACTATTATTTGCTGCACCTGCTAATAAATGTCGGTATAAGAAACTAAATGAATCATTCTTGGAGATTATATTTATACTTTAAAAGCTAAAATTTAACACAGGACGTACATACCTCTTAATTTCATTAACTGAACAAAACGTTATTGACTGGTAATATACATTTCTTTACCATATGTAACGAGGCTGCCGTTCTTATTTGTAGGCCTCGACATATCTACATTATTTACAAAAGCGATTAATATTTCCGCATAAATAAATAGCTGATATAGAATGATACAAATTAAAACTAAAATGGTCAGCAAATCGAAACATATTCACAGAGTATTACGCCCATTAACACTTGTATCATTTTATCCAAACAAAACCCCACACAGACACTCACACACACAAAGACAAACACGCATAAAAATTACTTCTTTCATTGGCATTTCTCTCATACCGTTACACTCTAGCAACATAAAGGGAAACATAATATGCTAGAGTCAATTATAGATAACCGCTATCAAGGAATCTTTTAAAGGCAGCTTTGAATGAAGAAATGAATTTAGAAAGGTAAAGGGTTCTACAATCTAGGTTCAGAGTAATGTAATATATTTGTAGCATAGTTCTTCGAGATTGATGTATTGATACCTTTATTTCAAAACCTTACTTTAAGAGAGAATGCACGTTAGAGATAGTTACAGAAAAAGTGTCAGATACTAGAGAGACGGATTGTTGATGATTTTGTAAATAGTCATACCAGTAACTTTTTGGTTGGACATTGTTTGACAGTGGACATTGCGACTGCGTATTCTTTAAACACAGTTTTAGAGGGGAGTTTTAAATTCAACATTTAATATGTTCTAGCTACTTATTAGTGTAGTTTCTTGAGTCTTTCAATATTACCATTACTAATCAAGAAGAGGCAGAATGTAGGTATTAAAGAATTTTTTTTTTACATTCTAAAAAATCTACCAGAAATTAATTGTAGTAACATGTTTGTTCAAATTGCCCAACAAAGGTGATCGACATGATGAAGTTTTGTATTTAAACGCCCAAATGCGTTTGGTTTGTAACATTTATGTCGTTTCCATCGCCAATGAGGAACTGCAAATCTATATTTATGGAAAGGTTTGGCCTAGGACGTATTGTCATGCGTGTAGTGTTAAATTTGTTGATCACAACTTTGTTGATTTTGTTAAAATCCAAAATTAAATCGGGAAAATATAATATAATTTAGTCTAGTTTGATTTAATTTGTGTGAATTTTATTCCGGCAAAGCGAAATGGAAAGGAAACTTGAATGGAAGAAGGTTGCATAAACTCTTTCCTCTTTATTATAGTAGTTACAAGAAACATTCAGCATTACCGCAATTTTCAAGTCTACAAAAAATTTAACTACAATGAAATAAAGAAAAAGACGAAAGAGAGAGTACTGGAAAGTGGCGGGTGGGGAGGGTGGGGTAAAGACAACACTGCTGTAAATAATTTGCACAAACAATAAAACAATATTATACCTAGATTTGTGTTTAATTAGGAAAGACTTATTTTCTTCTACTGAGAGTGTTTAATATCCGCATAGAAAAATTCGTAATGCTGTTGCTTTTAAACATAAAGCTCTTCTCGATGGTACTTATATAAGTTACAGAAATAATTGAAATCATTCTCGATGGATAACAACAATATAAAATGAACATCTAGTAAATTGGCACGATGCAATATATAATTTAAAGCATTATATTTGTATCCAATATGCGAAAGTATGATTGAATATTTCATATCACCAAACGAAAACTATGGTGGCACTGAGTTCTGGAGATTAGATATCATTAGATATCATTGAAAAACTTTAAGTGTTATTTGTGATGTTTATGGAAAGGCTATTCCAATGATAAGACTTTTGAAATAAAGATGTTAATATTTGCTATTGAGCTAAATTTTACCGAACCAATGAAATTATAATTAGTGACATTTCCTACATAGGTGGATGCAACTAAGAAAAAAAAGTTTTTCTCCTCTTGAGTTGAATAATCTCTGAATCTATTATCCTTTGTCTGTACAAAATAATAATAATAGGATTTGACAAAATATATGAATAGCAAATGATGTGTGTTTCTTAATTCATTACGTTTGTGAGATCTTTCTGAAAGAGTGTTTCATGTAGTTGCATTTACCTGTAATTATATTATGGAACACGTTATTTCAATTCTGGCGTCAATTCGAAAAGAAAAAATCCTTTAGATTCCTATGAGCACTATGTGGTCGATAAAATATGCAAAGTAGGATTGTCTTGGCTTTGTTAAAATAAAATTGGATCAGGATTATCTCAAAATTAAAAATTAAAAGATCATACTTACTATGGAAATGTATATTATCATGCACAAAAATCGCCAACACTAACAGAAAATTAAATTTACTCCTATTAGATCGGTTCTAGATCCTTTTCCCTTTCTAGATTTGTGACGAAACTGATGTATCAAAGTAGATCTCGGTAAAATAGATTAGAATACATAGTTTAAATTTAAGCTATTTTATTCCAAATCCTTCTAATATTAAAATTAACAAACCGTTCTTTAAACTGGTCTTCATATGTAGCCCAATTGGATGAATAAACCAGCTAGAAGTGAATGCGATTGGTGTTTTGAATGATTAAACAAACTATTGTATCCTGTTAATATGGTTGTGTTCAATAAATTGTAAAGTATAAAGTGAAAAAATCCAGTAGATGGTATGTATTAATCTAGAGTATTATCTAAGGATACCGTACATACACTTAATCATGGAATAGTCAGAATATCTTTTGTGATATTGCACGAACATCGATTTCAAGGTATTTGTTTAAAAATGAATAAAAAGTTGTTTGCTTTTTATGATAACAGCAATCCTTCTCCCACAATGATTTAGTATGCTACGTATGATGTGTGTTTTAAAACAAACATTTACATTATCGGTAGAACATTTTAGCAGAAGAAGTTGATTTTATTGGTAGAAAATATATATCAGGGTCTCCGTAAAACAGACTATAAGAAAATCAGACGTTATAGTTTGGAGATACTCTAATTTATTCTTCATGCTTCTAATATTTACTTGTGAAACAATTAATCATGCTCTAGTAAGATCCAGGGACTTGTTAGTGTTGTAAGATTCTTAAACAAAGTGTGCTAGTGTGTTATATTTCAGGTTCTAATGTCTGTTGGTGTAAAAAAATATGAGTGGTATATAGGTACATGGAAGTTTAGAATTGTGTAAAAAAGCGATCAATCTTGTCCTTAGTCCAGAAATTAAAACCTAACGGTCAATGCAAACTCTATAGCATGTTAAGTTAAAGTGTAAACATTGTTTAGTTACATATCATTGCTCCACAATGGTAATTCTGCCATATATAGAAATTCTGAGAATCCTGGTCTCAAACTGTTACTTACCTCAACAGAGAGAGATTCTGAAAGCAGCCCAGACTTCTCTTTAAGCTTTTGATCACAATCAATTTTTGCTGGTAGTGCAACTTCATATTTGGTTCCACGCTGAAAATGTATATAATACAATAGTATGGTATGAAATGGATGGAGTCTTTTATAAAAGACTAATATTTACATAACGTTTAACCTAATATTTCCTTTGACACTGAATCAAATTAAATTTGTCCTCTACAACATGTCTAAATCATTTTATCTTGCGCTTTGAGTGAGACCCTCCAGTAGGGTTTCACGCGTTTTGAACATGAAAGTTGAATCAAATTAAACTTTTTCAGAATAATTCATGGCAAAGAAGTTTAGTGTTGGTCTTGCAGCACAATACAGGAAGAGGTGCAACTCAAGGATCCCGCCAACTTCAGATAACATAATGATAACTTAGGTAATTTACAAATGGTCAAGGACGTTATGGAGGCAAATGTAAGGCAAAATTACTAACACTTGACTAACCTACTGTCATAAGTCGGATGATAGCTAATTGGCATAAAGTAACAAGGGTATAGAAACAGGATGAAAGTCATAGTGCCAGCGCCATTCTGTCAGATTTATGCAGGATACTTTAACAGAAGCAGTAGATAGCCCATCAGAAAGTCCCAATCTACTGACAAGATTACGACTTTAAAAGGAATAGAGACTTGGGAATTACATCGACGTTACTGGCCCAACCCTTAGATATTTGGCTTCACATTTATTCTTGAATACACACACACTTCCACTTAGCAGACACATGTAGCCGATAATAAAATTAAACTGTGCATCAAGGATTATTGTACATACAAAATTAGCGAGTTATAACTTACTATGGGTTATAAATAATTTGGCCAAAAGGTGTCATTATCCCCTTTGTCGTCTTCTAAAAAGAAACTATGTGTAGTACTGAGCAAATTATAGGCAATAACTCAGTAAAATATGATCGAAATCTTTCTTTAATTTGATATAATCTAAAAGTTTGTGAAATTTGAAACTTCATAGATAATATGATCTTAAAAATTATTAATTCAAATTTTTACAATCAATCCATTAAAATAGTATAGTCAAACAGGGGCCATAGCTTTGTAAATTGAGGTACAAATGTAATGATTGGCAAAACCATCTGAGGCGTTGTTGAGATAAAGCTTTTATACAAATTTGATCGATAAAAAAGAACGGGGATGCTAGAATCTATATTGGGCAAGGGCCATAACGCTATAAACTATTGTTAAAATCTTCTCATTATCAATCTCATCTGAGAGTTCGCTGACATCGCAAATTTAGTGGCAACTGTGGTTGAAATCAAACCAAAAACTATGTTAATGCTACAGTGTTCAGAAGCCAGAGAAATGCCTAATTAGTTCAAGAGTCATACTTCAGTAAAATAGCGTTATAATGAAATCATTATGGAAGTCATGCAAAACAGCAAACAATTCGGTTCGAACGAAATTGAAAATATGAATGCTAGGGTGTTCACTTCCCAGTGAAATGCATATGCTATGTCTGTCGAGGGTCATAGTATTGTACATCATAGTCATAATATGGTCGCCTCTAAACCCATCAAAGATCTTTTGTAATGAATGCTACGTTGCAAACCTGATTGGAATGAAACAAAAGTTATGAATGCCAGAATGTTAAAAATCCACAGGGATGCTCATTTGAAGTAGAGCCATATCCTTAACACTGTAAGAAATAGAAGAAAATCTACTCATTGTCGAAATTATCTGAGTGCTTGTAAAAGTGAATCTTAATGGCAAATTTAGGCGAAAGCAAATAATAATTTTGAATGCTAGAATGTTCTCAAACCACCGGCATGTCTGTTCTATGTCGATCGAGGCCAACAACGCATAGAAATGCAAATAGAATCTGCTCATCATCGAACTCTCTTGAGCTCATATTTAGATGAAGCGTTAAAACAAATTTGGGTTAAATCAAATGCAAAATGTTTTGTGTTTCTTCTCTGAATGCTAGAATGGTCACAAGGTTGTGGTTTTGCAATGTAAATGCTAGGATGATCAAGGGCCATAACACTAAGCAATATGTGCTCATTGTCAACATTCGATCGAGTTCATGTTGAGATGAAGCTTAACAGCAAATATGGGTGAAATCTAATCATAAATGGTGAAGTAAGGGTGTTCATAAAGGTTTACATTGACAATGTCTATGCTAAAATGATCAAGGTCCATATCTCTACCAAATACGATTAGAACGTGCGCATAATCAAACACTTCAGACCGCTTGGTGAAATTAGGCCTTACAGAAAAAGTTTGGTTAAACTCTTATAAAAAATGCGGACACTAGAATCTTTACAATTTCGTGTATTATCAATACTTATGCCAAGAGGATAAAGGACCATACGTCTAAGAAATATATGCAGAACGCGCTCATTAACGCAATCCTCAGTGTATTTATTGAGATGAAGCTTTACAGAAAATTTGTTTAAAATAATGTAATACATTTCTAAGATAGAGCGTTTGCAAGGTTTTGCATTAGGAATGATCATGCTAAGACGATCAAGGGGCATAACTCTTAGAAGTATGTGCAGAACCATCTTGTCATTAAAACTCGTCCTAAATGTTGACAAGATAAAGACTTGCCGCAAAAATGGTTTAAACCTAATAATAAATATGAATGCTAGAGCGCTAATAAAGTAACAAAGTGACGTACATACAGAATCCTTTTCTATATTATCTAGACTTAGCGGTGGCTTGGGACAAAAGCGGGAGAAGCTCCATACGAAGTTCGACAATACCAGCGACGAAACCCAAACAAATGCAGTAATATTTACTCCCTCGATTACGCCCACAGTTTGAAAAAGCAACTGAAATAAGCAGAATCGTAGCATCAATACTTCGAGTTGGAGTTTCATGTCACAATTTCAAAATCATAATTTGGCGAGTTTCAATTGTAACTATTTCTTGTTTACATCAGGGAGAGATAGTTGTACTATTCAGACAATATTACGGAAAAATATATTTAGCGTTCAATTTTGCATTTTACCTCGAGATGGATTTCACAAAGCATTCTGTAGAAGTCTCTTGTGTCGATCCGCTGTAGCGTTTTTATTGCTTTTGCGATAGGGCGGTCATGCTTGTAGCCATTTTGCTCACTGATGTAACGAATCCGAGAGATAATATCATCGGTAAGTCTTAGATACTTGTCTGTCTGAGTCATTTCGTCCTCAGTGAAGGAATCGATGAATTTGTCTAAATCGTCATCGTTGTCTGGGATTATGCTGGTTTTATCGAGTGGGTAGAGTTCAAAACTAAAGATATTGGGCCTGAAATAAAAACAGTCAGGTTCGTGCCCAAAATAAATTAATTAGCTTCGTTAAAACCTCACAAAAATATCCACATATGCTACGAAATGTGTTTATTCACATAATTTTCAAACGCTTAGTATTATATCAGGGTAGGTATTAATCCCAGTAAGATGTAGCAGCTAGGCCTTTAGGACTGAGGCCTTGACTGAGATCAAGACAAACATGTATCATAAAAAATATATCATATATTTAAAATCGATAGAAAGACTTAATTAAATTGGAAACTTGCAATGCTCATTTATCCATTAATTACCAGATGTTATCGAATAAGTTCAGCTTATAGAATATTAGGGTGTAAATATGTACTGGATGCATAAGCCAAAAGATTTTGAGGGAAGTTTGCAATTATTTGTTTGTTTGAAACATGTTTGCACCTAGTTCAACACGTACTTCCAATGACCGCACATCAATATTTAGGTACATACACACATTTATCAAGTTATATAAGTTTGAAGAATAGACTTTGAGTGGGATACATTTTGAACAGGTATCCCAGGAATCATATAAGAATTGATTTATATAAAAAACGAGCATACACATAGAGTCGGGGAAAATGTGTTTTACTATCTCATTTATATTAGTGGAAATAACAAAGATATAAGACTAAATACATGTATTTTGTTAAATCCGTCCAGTATATGCTTAATCAGTCGACACATCAAAATATTTTTTATCAAGAATAAATATTTACTTTGTTGTCAATATATCGAGAGACCTGTGCCGTTGTAAAGTAATGGCATGTTGTACAACACCTTTTCAGACGATTCTAATTTAGATCTTTAATTGTGCCAGGTTAAAATAGTGAAAAACAGCTTTTATGCCATTTACAGTAAGCTTGAATTTTACGCAAAGAACTGGTAGCTATAACGACAAGAGTTCTAATGTGCATGAGAACGAAATAGCGATAAAAAATAATGGTTACTTACGCTTTGTCTTCGGTTTCCATCTTCGATTCTAATTCTGCGTGTTTGAAAATATCTTTGACCCTGTAAACAACAGACTGACAATTAGGAGCTTGAGTTATTCGGAAGATATTTATTAAATGCAGAAATATCCTAAATAGCTTTCGCAAAAGTTATGAATGAATACAATTATCAATAATGACATTATTATTTAAATTCATCAAGGGACACAAATACGGTTATACTTTTATTGGTTCTGGTAATATGGAAAAAAGAATGTTCGAAACGGACGATATGCTCAAAATGTTGGAGTTTATTAACTCTTTGAAAAAATATTTGTATATATTTATAAATCAATTGATTAACTGTAATGCATAATTATTATATTGTAAACATTATCATTGCCTTTGTTCGTGCTTGCTACAGGTCTTTTAAAATCCTTATTTTAATACAGTTGACATCAATTTAGGGTATAATTCAAGCGCTGGCTGTAACTTACTTTGAACTAAGATCCAGTCGTTCACTATTTTCAGTAATTACATCTCGGACGAAATAAACATCATATATAAAACGGCAAGAATTTGTTCAGCTCTTAAAAGAGAGCTGTGTCAAGAAATGACGCGTTCTGCGCACAAACAATGGTTTAATGTCTCTGGCATCTATCGCATCCAAGAATATTACGCACTATTAGTTAAAAAAAGAAATAAATATGCATAGTAGCAAGATTCAGTTTTCCAGTTGGCCGAGAATTTATCACATTTTCATTCTTTCCGGGCGTACATTTGGGGGGGGGGAGATGGAATCCCATATGCCAAGGGGCAAATCTTTGAAATAAATTTTGTTCTTTACAGTAAATCCGAAATGAACACGATAAAAGATTTACTTTTTGATTAAAACGTATCAAATATTTGTCTTCTGTTTTAATAACAAAATCAGTTGCGATAACCATAATTATATTGCTTATAATATTTGATTAATGCTTGTAAATTTACTATCGATTCTGATTGACAGTAGCAAGTGTTACTGCAGAGGCAAAATACTTGCTCTTCACAAAAGCCAATGCGCGCTGTAACGCTGTAGTATGTTTCCGAAGCTATATAGAATGAATTCATCTTAATTAGAATCGCCTGACAGGTTGTTTTGAAGTACCAGTGTTATCTGAAACAAATGCGATTTAAAGAACAGACAGTATGCCCTCTGTAGTGTAAGATGAGCAGCCAAAGGCAATAACTGCATATATGCAGACTCTTCAAATGATTTCAGACATAGGCACGTGCCACTTATCCAGAGTTGGTGGGCTTTGAGAATGCTCATATTCATAAAATGCGTTGTAGTCGTCAAGTGGTCGTTTATAGTTCATATATTAAAAAGCAGGAAATTGTACACTCAACCCTAATCAATGACACATAAGAGTAAAGGTTACTTACATTAGATTCATAGCAACAATCACTCGGTGCTTATATATGTATTTGTGTAAGGTGTATCTTGTTTGGAACATGTTGTAGAACATCAAGTAATCCTGAAATTGTAAGAGCAAACACTATTATTTATCAAACTCTGTTTTATCTATTGTAAAAAATATGCGATGGCATAATTAGTCTAAATTCATCCAAAGTTTGACCGATGTATTTTCTTGGCACTACAGTTGAAACGTGTATCTCCTACGCAAACTATGCCACACTATAACTGAGACGTTTTAGTCTTGATTTCAACCAAAAACCGTTATTTTCAGCAATATAAATTAAAAGTAAGAATCACTTAAGCATTACTACTTACTACTTACTACGAAGACACTTAGATGGTTCAGAAACATCACTGATTAAGAGACTAATTGAATGTGTAGTACTTGTAGAGTCTTTTGAACAGGTTTATGGTAGAGTTTGCGTAACGTAACATTTGTGTTCCTTTCTAGAATCGTTTTCTAATGGTTTAATGCTGATGCGTTACCTTGTTTAACCGTTTAGGTACGGATTCTTTATGTTCCCAAGCGTTTAACTACCTCTACTAATATCGTTTCGTTCGGTTTGCCTTCTATTCCTAACATATTCCTATTGTCATACTATTTTATCTTCCTCCTATTTGCGTACCGTATTGTACTCATTCATTGTGTACCGTTTACCATGTTGCAAAAACGTTAAAAGTATTGTCCATTTGGGAATACCTTCTCTGGGTATCCAATTTCATGGGCTGCCTTCGAGGTCATTACCACTCTTGCCCCCTTGATGGCCCTTTCGCTCAGGAACCGCTCATTCATACCACAATACATGGCGTCTCTGCATAAATAATCCCACTTGTCGACATCAATGGAATTTTCCTCATTTGATACTATCTGAATTCAAATGAGAAATGACACGTCCCTTTGAAGTTCTTGCCCACGAAGATTGATTCAGATAGTAAAGAGAACAACGTTGTTTTAACTTTTGTTTTTCTTTTTATATTGCTTACATTAAATAAACACACTGTAGAAGGAGGCTGACAATAACAGGAAGCTATTTTTTACTGCTATTCTTTTATTCACAAGAATCACATTTTGTTGAAAAGTATACGATCATGTGCTTAATATATCCCACAAAGAGTTCTTCTCTTTTTAAAATATATGAAATATCTAAGGAGCCGGTATATGTTTTGATTTAAAGAAAATTACTCTGGATAAATTTAGATTTGTTTATTTTGAGAGTAAATTATATGAACTACTGCTTTCGTGTAAATGGCAGTATGTTGGAAGGAGGCTGGCTCTATGTAAAAATTATACTATTTCAACTCCTTAGTATTTTAGTTCATTCTTTTGTTTAATATGCATATTTCTCAGGTTTGACCGAACATATACTGTTCATATATAAGTGTCATAGGTATATTGTACTTATTTTGCAAGCGTATCTTCTCCCATATATACTGTAAGGTATGATACGGAACCTGGTACATGTATGCCTTCTTCTTCTCATCATCGGACATATCATCGACCTTTTTACCCTAAAAAGAAATATATTTATGTGAAAGCGCGTACGGTAATTTATTTAAATGTATGAATCATTAAATTTCTAAAAGCGACTGGCCATATCATTGTAACAGAATCATCTCTGTATGGATTTATATAAATACACTTTTCAACGTACTTAAATGAAATTATTTTATATTTGTTACTATTCCACGATCAAAGCAGAGAGGACCTCAAAAAAAAAAAACAAACAAAAAACAACAACATAGTCACGAGGTTTGATACAATCAACGACAGAAACATTTATGTTGCTTTATCCGCTATATTAATCAAAACTTTGCATTTTGTTTAAAAGATGAGTTCTAAATTTCCCTCTAAATATATGCAAAGCGTGGAGACAAATGCTTAACATATATGGATTAAAAATTAATAGAGAATATGGGAATGCCTACTTTTATTGAATCGAACTACACACATTATACTTCTTTTAAAGTCATCCCATCCATTCGATTCCAATTGCACTACTCTTAAAGAATTCGTACTGAAAATGAAGTGTCCCAACGTGACGCCTCTTTTTGTTCTGCATATTTTTCAATGCAGTCACGGAGGATACGTACCATTATCAATCTCATGATAAGGCGTATCGATTTGTTTCCATTCTTTAGCTGGATGCTTTCATTATCTTTGAATATCCTTTTGACCAATACACAGGAAAGATCTTGATGCTATAATGATAAATTCTATTTCCGTGAACAAAGGCTTATATACATATGAATTTGATATGGATAGAAAATATTCAAAATATTATACAACAGAAAACTACCTGCAAAATAAAGGAGCAAATATTCAACTAAAGGAAGCCTTGTACAAATATTACTGGTCTACTAGTCAAAAGCATTATCTGTTTAAAAGATACAAATAAACCCTCCCCTACTCACATTGCCAGTAACAAAATCACAGTTGCCAAGTAACCTATGCATTATATTCAAGATAATACTTGAGAGATTATATTGCACGTAGAAATAATGTAGACTATAATATAGTTATATCTACATAATTACATATGGTGCCATTGGACAAAAAGATAGACGTTAAACACTGGAAAATGTAGAAATTATGAAACAGAAAACGGGAGAAGTAATAACCAAGTGACCAGGACAAGTCACTTTTCCCAAGTCACTTGTCCTGGACACAATGGCTGCGAAAATAATTTGCACAACCCTAATTTGGGTTATGAATTAAAATTGTATTAATTCTCACAGATAGTTACAGTAATGTTAAGAGGATATGTTTCAGAAATAGCATTGACGTGAACGGGAAATGACAACTGTTGTAACTTTATCTTCAAAAGAGAGATACAATTGTGATCCAATTATTTACATTTTTGATAATGAAATATATCAAGGAAATTATTATTATTATTTTTTTATATATATATAGTATTTTAAGTGGAGATTTCATTGATGCGACTGACATATGAAATTAGGGGCCTCCGGTGGCCGAGTGGTCTAAGGCGCTCGCCTTTACCGATCACTGCCATCTCATCTCTGTCAGCGCGGATTCGAGTCCAATGTGGGAACGAGAGAAGCTTGCCAGTAGCTTCTCGTGCGTCTGTGGCTCTTCCGGGGTTTTCCTGGGTTCTTCCTCTACCAGTTATACTGGTCGCCATGAATCGTGTGCTGAAAAATGGCGTTAAACCCACAAATCAAACAAACAAACATGAAACTAAAGTGTTGGATATTGAAATGTATAACCCCAATAGCGAAGCCGTTCTTACTGCGTATCAGTTAGCAAATTTATGGGAATCATGTAATGACTCTGTTCGATTAATTCTTATGCTTTTAGGTGCGCAGATACAGTAATCGTGCCGATGGGTTTTCCAATCACTGTCTCGTGGCAGGCGGCGGTTTATTTTCGTTAGTAAACGGAGAATTACACCTTGATAATCAGCCTTTTTTTCTCTTGTCGGTTGTTGATCGGGAAAGTGAGGAGGAATGTTACAGTAAAGTTCGTATTTTTAAATTCTGTTAATATTGTCAAGCATTCTCCTGTAAGATCCAGGGATAGCACTTTCCGCTATGTTTTGTGTATGTTTGTTTTTCTCTATAATAACTTCGATATACCTTGATTTCTGTCGTAGGAATCCGGAGTGATAGTGCACTTATATAAGAATTAACTACTGGGTCGATATGCGGGTGTGTTTGCTACGCACGGATGCCTATACCAGCGACTTTGTAGCATCATTGTTTGGTGATGTGTGCATGTTCGAGATGATATAGGGGTTGCTGCGTGCAGGGAAGGCGATGGGTGACCCGGGTTTGAATCTCCGTAGAGTACGAATTAAAATGCTCTAACCGGTATAATGATATTATTTGTGGATATATATATATATATATATATATATATATATATATATATGTATATATATATATATATATATATATATATATATATATATATATATATATATATATATATATTGGTAACAGCGCAGAGTTCCCAATTATGTGTGTATGTGTGATCTTCAGATCACACATTATTTTGAACCGGATAGGGAGAGCGAACTGAACTTTCTTTGTATGTCATGTGGCAATTGCTTCAAGTTGCACATGAAAGTGACACATAAGTTGCCTTCGATTCAGCGTGGAAGAAACTAAGGAAATATTAGAATCGTCGTTCTGAACTTCATGTTCCCTGGCTTATAAGTAAAATATGAAAGCCGCATATTATGGAAATCATGTAGGAAATCCACAGGAGAATGAAAAATGAAGACTGAGCTAAAAAAAAAAAAAGAAATTCTATAAGCTAGTTTAAGTATTGTAATGGTAACAAGCCACAAATGCTACAGCAAAAAATCTCACATATGATTGCATTTTATTTTCATGTGACTAGAGTCACTCCATGTTTTCACGGATAAAAACAAAAAAGTATAGTCTTTTCTTAACAAGGACAGACACTCAATGTACGATGCACAACAGTAGTGAACTTCAGTTTTTCTGTATTAAAAATAAGTACCACCCACTTTGATATAAACAACAAAACCTTACGACGACGAACACTCGTTAGCTGTTGTTGTTTTTGTTTCTTTTGTTGGCACAATGTAACCACCGTGTTCTGTAACCTGGGTGTTGCAGCAGTTCGCATATCAAACCCAACTATCCAGAACAAATACGAAAAGTATGATTGAATGTGCCATAGATTTTATTCTCAGACGTTCTTTTGTATCTAACCACTCTTCAAGTTGAACCTAAGTCCATTATTGGTTCATTCATTGTTAGCTTAAACACCTTGACCTCAATAACATTTATTTTGCCAGTGAATTGTATATGCTTGTTATTGTTATCATTGGTGCTTTTTTGTATAGTTCGAGTGTTTGCAACTAAAATGGTTGTCACCACCGGCAAATCCAAATATTAAAAAAATGAATAAAATTTCTACTCAGTAGAACGTCGGCCTTTTTCTATATTCGTCCATTTTTCTATCTATCCAATGTAGAATCACCTGGTAGATTATAACAGTGTGTTGTAAACAGGCGTCAAATTCATGCATATAAGAAGTTATGTAGTGACAAGCTTGCGAGCGACTAAATCAATAAATAATTTTTAATACTTTTGCAAAGGTCTTATGAAAATTCTGCCTTTCAAAAAAATCAAAAAAGAAAAAGAATCCTAAATCCTGTAAGTGAATCCATTTGTGATCTTGAGTGAAAAAGTATAGACACATTTTTAAAAAAAAGTAAAAGCAAGCGCATACTTCTCTGATAAGAGCGTTTAGCTCTTAAGTTCATAATTTCATTAAAGTAATATTTTAAATACTTTTACAACCTTTTGATGATAATGTTGTACGTTTGCAACATTACGCGTGAGAATGTAAGGACAACTTACAAATAACAATTTAAAAATAACTCCGTATTGTAGATAAAAAATGTTGATCGAACTATTAAAGTCTTCGATAAGCTCGTCGAAAAGTGGCTGTTTTAATTCTTTAAGTTTAATTTTATGACTAGATTCAGTATAAATTTTCACAGACAAAAGGAAAAAAAGATAATTATTTATTTAAATATTATTACTACTATAAATGATATATAAGCGTCATTGCAAGTGAATTATCTGTTGAGGATCGTTTTAGTAAGGTATATTGTTATGTATATTCAATAGTATGTCTCCATGAGGTAAGTTGTACTTTATTTCTCATTTTCTAAACAATAAATTACAGCATTTAAGTTCAAGGTCATTCTTGTTTACATAACATTTAGTACTTAGAGTGGAACTTTGCATGTCTTGATGTGACAAAAGTCACGTACGCACAGTAATTTGCCATTAGAGTTACTCATATTCTAGAATATTCTATCACGTGACTTATGCTTATATACAGAGATTCTGGTGGACAATATTTCATTCTTGTTCATATGGTCAGTCTATGAAGAATAACTTTAATAACCAGATGTTTATAGCTGTGTTGTCTAAATTCAGAGCAAATTCAGAGAGAGGAATTATATATTAGTAATATTCATTGGAATTACTAAAAGTGCTCATTCTCATTTTGGATTAATACTTGACTTTGGGATTTATTTGAATTCGTTCAAAGATATTCTGGATTACATCATATCAGGCCATTCAAGACTACTGACACATCAGGCCATTCAAGACTATTGGCACATCAGGAGATTCATGGCTACTGTAATTCATTCGGAACATTCTATATTTAGGACTTGTGATAAGGACACTTCGGATTATTAGATTATTTGGATTTTAATTCACAATATTGTAATTGTCTTTTGAATTTTCATTTTAATTGCTGATTTGTACTTAAATTGTTGGTTTCACTTTCTTTCTGCTACATATTTTTAGGCCATAGAGTCGTAGCAATATGCTATTTAAATATTTTATAGATAAAACAGACAAGAAACTTGTCCATAGCTATGGTCAAACAGAGTGTAACAATATCTCACTATCTTTTTTCACCATTTGCTCTCTCGTTATATCAGTCGAGTAACAGAGCAATGTAATTTGTTTGCCGTTTTAAAAAACTAGCAGAATAATTAACAACATAAAAGTACACAAAAACCTTATCTAATGCAAAACTCTCACCTTGTCGCGTTATCAGTTAACAAGAACAACACAATACAGTAGGTAAGCTGCCACTAAATGTATCACGTCTGTGGCGATAATAAGAAAACAATGTATTTGTAACAAAGTGAAGAAAAAACCTGGCACCTTACAGCACTGACATTGAATATTTTTGCAACACACTTAAAAATGAAAGGTGCCTTTCATTCCAGGAATGGATACTATAAAAACGTGTGTTGGACTGTAAAAGTAAAACAATGTATGTCATTTGCTTTGTTTTTGTTCTTTTCTCCATCCACTTCAATGCTATAGAAAGTCAGAGTGCCCCTCAATGTTTACTTTCCACAGAGGCGTTGTTCAGTAGCTGTGGATGTTGGTGGGTAGTGGACCTAATGGTGAGTAGATGTGGGTGTTGGTGAGTAGAGGAAAGTGATGGTCAGTACGTTGTGGTGGTCTGTGAGTGTGGCTGTGGGTCAGTTAGATGGTGTGATGGTCAGTGGAGGTGTATGCTAGTAAGTAAGGCGGCGTGTTGGTCAGTAGGTGTGGGTGTTGATCATAGAGGTGGGTGCTAGTCAGTAATACTGTGTGTTGGTTAGTTATCATGGTTTCTGGTTAGTAGGTGTGAGAGCTGGTCAAAGAAAAGGTGTATTGGTTAGCAAGTGCGGATGATGGTTATTAGGTGTGAGTGTTGGTGAGTAGGTATGGGTGTTTGGATTAGATGTATTCGTTAGTACAATCATGTGTTGATCAATTAGGATGGATATTTGTCAATCATGCCAAATATTTTGTTCTGTCGATAAATCGGTAAAGTGGCAGAACAATGTATGTTGTTTGATATTTTCACAAAACAAACATGACTTTTCAAAGTACACGACAACCTTATCTTATGCCAAATTCTGATTTTGTTTGACAGAGGATAAATTATAGTTAAGTAGTAGAACAATGCATGTTGTTTGCTGCTTTAAGCTCAAACAGAAACTTTAGCACTAATAACACTTTACAACAGGTAAGATGTCATTTAATGTATCAAGTCTGTGGCGATAAATCCTAAAACAGTATATTTGTAACAATGTGAAGAATGAACCAGGCACCATACAGCATTGACATTGGATATTTCACAACACACTTGAAAAATGAAAGGTGTTTTTCACTCAAGGATTGGATAATGAAAATACAAAGTGTGTTAATTTGTAAGGATTACTGACCATCACATGCCCTACGACCCTTTAAAAGTTTGTATTAAATTCCCATTTTCGGCATTGGGTCATACCAATGTTAATCCTATTGACTAATGTTAGCGTCATTTTTGTGGTCATATCGTCCCAGAATGTTAATCCTATGGACGTTTTTAACATTCCAGTTTCCATTTCCCCATAATGTCTCTGTGTTAATCATCTGGGCTAATGCTAAATTCCCCTTGTCGGCATAGGGTCATACAAATGCTAAACCCGTGGAGTAATGTTCAATTCTTCTTATCAACATAGAGTCTCATATATCGGTATAGATTGCTCTATTACTACTGTCGCTATACACCTGCGACAAGGTCACTTTCGCCAGTGTTTGATTTCTTAACAGCAACCTAGGCCGAACATAGAAAAAGTTCTCTAAGACAAAAAGCGTAGAATAATAAATATACTGGCAAATAATAATGCACGTGCGACGAGTGAGCGTATGTTATGACGCAAGTATGATTAGAAACAGCAGTACTAAAATTATAAATTGAATGAGGTTTACAACTTACTTTCCATCGCCAGTTCGGTCCTTCACTTTCTTGACATATCTCCTCGTATATGTGTGAGAAAGGTCCATGACCTGGAATACAGAATAATGCAGTTCAATGTAATTAAAATGAATTAGTGTAGTCCATGTTTTCTAGCATTAGTGATGTTACATGTTGAGTGATTGAATGTTTCGTTCTGACCTGAACTAAGGGACAAGTAGTGAGTAAGCACGGCGTACTTCAAGTCCAAGCTGTTGAGGTTTTATTTGTAGGGAAATTGGAGATCAAATTCATAGGATCTAGTGTTGTATTTTTATATGTATCTAATAAAATTATGCAAATGAGTATTCGCTTAAAGACGTACAATACATTCATATTGTTCAGCTTGTTCGATAACTGCTGTTTTGGATTGTCTACATCTTGATTTGGCATTTTTCATTTTCTTTTTGAACTTTATAGCAATATCAAATTATCAAGTTATCAAATGATACATGATTTATCCTTCTAATCAAGTTACTAAAAGCATTTGTTGCAAACACTCACGTTAGTATTCAATTCACTTCTGAGTTATGTTAGTCCTATTTTCATGCTGATTATGAAACGGTCAAATATATATTATTTAGAAATATGGCCGCTAAATGTTTTTTTTTAAAGTGTCTTCAAAGCTTTTCGATCATTAAAATGTTACATGCAATGTAAAGATGTTACTTCTTTTCAAATATTTGCCAAATAAAAAAGTATACTAATTTCCTATGTAGTAATCAATCAATGTTTATATTCTCTTTTGAAGGTATTCAGACAGTAAAACAAATCAGGGTACAATGGAGTAAAAATTGTATAATGCTGTACGAAAATAAGCCAAAGGTAACTAAGTGGTCTAGTAACAACCAACTCAACTATGCAAAGCAATACAGATTGAAATTGTTTCAGCACTATCCAAATTCCTTATTTTGGTTAATAATTTAAAGATAATACAACACTCCTACTATAAAATATAGTTTGTACCTATTTTAAGAGATTACACATTTGCAAACGTACCTAAATCATGACAAAGTGCAGCAATTCGTATACATTCCTCTTCCCAGTCCTCTAGTTTTATGCTGAGATCGTCTGAGGCCCATCTCTGTAACCCCTCTATCATCTTGGAAGCAAGATAATAAACGCTAAAATGTAAAGAAAAAACTCTTTAAAGACATGAATTTCACTGACAAAGAAACAACAGTTGCAACGGTTTTGTTCCCCCGGTCTAAGTAAACTGCATGTCCCTGGATATAGACTACTCAATAGAAAAGTTACGAGAATGGTATCTTGTGAAAATTGTCAAGCAAAACAATAACAGTATATTTTGTACCAAGATCACATAGTCTTCTTTCAAGATACATGCATATTGCCCTAAGAAATGTCCTTCTTATATTTTATAGTTCTCTCTCATTCAGAAAAAGTACTTTAAAGTATGTATCTTCGATGATTATTAATATAGGCGGTTGGAGTTGAAAATCTCAAAGTAAAGCATGGGAATACAGTATGTTTTACTTCTACAAACTAGTTTAAATGAAGTTACTAGTTTACTGCTACAATATTCGTGACAATTTAAGAAAGAATAAATGTGTCCAGAATATAGTAGGTTACATATTTACAAGCTGAAGTGTCCATATAGTCTCGCAGTCCCAAACATGGGAATTCAACATTACCCTCCATTTTCATTTGGGGTGGTATAACCATATGCGGAATTTATTACAAAAAACATCCATAGGTTTGACATCGTAGGCTACTATGACCACAAGGGGAATTAAACATTGCAAGCCACACAGGGCATATGGTAAATTTAATATTGTCCGAATTTGACATTGCGGAATGGTATAGAGGGACATGCGAATATCCCACTGGGGGACGCTTTGTACCCTGATTGGACTTTAACATTGAACGCCACTCTGGAGAATTATGGGAATTTCACATTGAATCCAACACACATTCTAGTCCACACCCACTAACCACACACACACCTACTGGCCAGCACTCACAACATTCTGACCAAGACACAGTCCTGCTGACCAGAACCCACACATTGGCATAAAGAGGGTTACTAAGCTTCGTTAACACCCAGTCTTATTGACCAGCACCCACATATACTGACTAACACTCATACATACTAACCAACACCCACACATACTGATCAACACACAGTATTACTGACCTTTGAGAATCCACCATTACTAAAAGTAATACTGAAATCTAGAAACTGACACGGAATTTATTAGATATTTAAAAGAAGCTGGAATGAATGTTATGCATATATGGACGAGACTAAGAGTCATACTAATATTGTGAAACTAACATAGAGACTAAAAAAAAGTCCGGAATATTATAATAAAAAATATGGTCTATGCTAAAATGTGTACTAAAGATCCGAAACACAAAAAGATTTTAGCGAAGAATTACAAAATCCGGAAGAAAGGTTTACAAATTGTAACGAAAATGACTCTCAGAAATTATATGTTGAAAAACCTTTAAACGTTTTAAAAATAGAAATTTTATAAAATGCTAAGAAATCTAAACTATTTAACAAATGTTTAAAAAAATTAACAAACTAAACAATTATAGAAAAGAAAATTACAAAATTAATTTTTTTTTATCAAATTCAACACAATGTTATAAAATTTAAATATAAAAAATTGCAAAATTATAAAAATAATATCTATGTAAAGTTTAAGAATTTTAGAAATATTATAAAATTAAAAGCTAAACAATTGAGCAAAATTACATATAAACAATTGTAAATAAAATATAAAAAAATTTAAATACAGTAAAAGTAGTTTAGAAAATGTAGCAAAAAATTTCAAAATATTTAAAAAATGCACATAAAATAAAAAATAGTACACAAAAGTTCAGCATTAAGCTAACGAAAGCATAAAAAGTGAACATTTTTAATAGATTATTAAACAATTTAGCAAATTTTACCAAAACATTCTAAAAATATAAAAATTATTTTACAGGTTTCCAACTTTAAGAATTGTAATATTTTTTAAAATTTGCAAATACAAAAAAATGTAAAAGATGTAAAAATATTGATGATTTCAAAATTTGGAACATAAGGTAACAAATGTAAAGAATGCAAACAAATCAACAGTTAAACATTTACTAATTGTGAAACATGTAACAATTTGAAAACAACTAAACAAATTTAAAAAAAGCTCAAAATGTTAAAATTTGGAAACAAATAAAAAATTAAAAAACTTTAACAAATTTATACAAGTTTTTAGAATTAGAAACAAATTCCAGAAATTGGAAAAATAAACCAATCTAAGAAAAACTCAAATAATGACAATATTTTAGAACATTAACTTTAGATAAAGCTTTCTTTTAAGATCTGTGTAATGATGTGTGCGATGCTATATAGGTTGTATTTGTGTGTGTCTATGTTCGGTTACTAATAATAAAGAAAAAAAATATATATCGATACGATTTTTATTTTCGCTGAGGTAAAATAAGAATCACAATAAATTTCAATCATTTGACGAAGTGCATTATTTTTGTTAGTGTCTTGTTTATGAATTTCTATGAGGGAGTGAGTTCTTCTTCTTTTCATTTTCCTTTTCTTATGTAGTCTCCTTTTTCTTCTTTTTTTTTTCTTCTCATTTTCCCCCATACCATTCAAAAATGTTAAATTCCAATTTTTCCTCGTGACATTCAACAATGTTAAATTCCCCTTCTGCTCATTGGGATTCACAATGTTAAAATCTCCGTGTAGCCAACAATTTTAAATCTATGTATTTTTCAAGATTAAATTTTCCTAGTGCCCATGCTAGACTAAATCAAAATCTTGGCGTAATGTTTAATGCCACTTGTGGCCATACCAACCCATTTGTGGCTATAGTGGCCCCCATAACTGCTGATATCGCAGACAACATTATAAGATCTTGTGCAAGTCAATATTTCAAATCAATAGGATAAATGAAAAGACTTAAAGAAAACAAAATATACGACAGAAATAAGCTCCCGCATGTGACATCCTGCAAATTTAGACGGGTACACACACACACACACACACACACACACACACACACACACAAATAAGGAAACTTCTATCGCCAACAACAGCCTTACTGAAAATAAGTATTTGGAGTATTGGAATGATATACAAACCCAATACTGTGTGCAAATCGTGTATGCGTTGCACCAGGGTACACATAATCAGTGCAGCCAAGTTGTTTCACAAACCGCAGTCTTTGAAACTCTCTTGTGTCAATGATTTGGACAGCTAATGGATCCAGCTCTATCACACCATGTAGAGGATCCAACACAATCTGAACGGGCAAAAGAAATAACGTCGCTTATAACATTAAGAAAACGTGAACTATGATTGAAATGTCATTTTAATCACAAACGCGAGCAGAAATTGCAAATATTATGTTTAAATTCAAACTAACTGTAGAGATCTTAAGAGTTTTGATACACAGCATACAGCACGCATAATTGCTAAGTGGTTGTGGGACAAAAAGCACAGCTTGTTCGTGACTGATAACAAATGAAACCAAAATGTTATGTTAAAAGACTGATCAAACTGTTATCAGATTGTTGATGGAATTAAGCTTGAAAATGTTTAACATAGAACAAACATAACAATGCTGGAGCTGTTAATCGTATGAATGCTAGAACTTTCATGCGTTTATTGTTTTTGTTTGTTTTTTGTTTTTTTTATATACTAAAGTTCACTTATTACATTTAAAATAAGATGCGTTAAAATTGAATACCGATCGTATGGAGGATATTTTTTGTGCACTGCAAATTGTACCTGACTTTACAGATTTTTTAAAATCCTAGAAAATGATTGTGCATAATAGTTTTGTTGCAAATATGTTGCACACAAAATTGTTAACTAGTACAGGTTTTCAACTTAGAGACAACCAATTTAATTTTTGGTTCAAATTTGAAATTAATGAATGTTCCTTTCCTTACTGCATTCCAGTGTCATTTTAGATAGAAACGACAATTTTACAAACGAACTAAGCATTTTAGGATTGTATCAAGACTTCGACATACATGCATATATACTTCTATTATTACATATAAAATATAATCTTTGCAATTTGAAACATTAATTTACACAGCTGTTTGAAAATATGTTTGATTTCGGAATTGTCCACAACATAACGTCTGCACATCAGTGGACCACACAAAGAAAAAACTAATCATTCCAGTAAAACAGCAGTCATACAAACTTAAAAATACCCTTTTTACCATATTCGTAAATTTTTGGACGGATAAAATAACCCGATATACTCTGGAAATACATTCCAAATACTTTTAATATGAAAAGTCAAACAAGAATACTTTTGTTCAGACTATATCAGTTTGAATGTATGTAGTAATATTTTCCGGCATCTCAGCAAACGAAAATGGTTATGTAGTGCAAACTAAAGGTAAAGTTCGAAAAGTTCAAAGATGAATTGCACAAAAATTTAGGAAGATAAAGCTCTTCCAAATAAATTAAAACATTACGTACAAGATAAATTTAAAACGGAAGGATGTTAAAATTGTGTAAAATGTATCTAAAATAACAGATTAAAGTAACAGATGTAAAATTCTTAAACATTGTTAAAATTTGTTGTACAAACCGGATTCCCTTAAAAACGCCAAGAATCTCTCGGGTTGTACGTCCTGATACAGTTTCTTCAAGCAGTTCACCTCAGAATACTTCTGACTCACAAGGTGGAAATCGACACACTCCACAAGAATGTGCTTCGCTGTCAGTGGACACTTGCAAGGTACACATTCCGGTCGATGTGCAATGTGTGGCCAAAGTGGCCAAGTTTTTCGTTTTCACCTTCTTCTTAGTAAATATGAAAGAATGGTAGGCGCCATTGCCCACATTTGATGTGGCTTGCAAATGAGCAGTGGACAATCGTGAACAACCAATGCGACTGTCAACATTTGTTGACACAACTACCTGCTTTCATGCATAAATTCCAAACCCAACTGCAAACAAGGCTGTCACATGCAAAGTCGCCAAAGGCACAACAGCATATAAAAGAAAGCATCATGTACACATTTTAACCAGAATACTACGAGATTTCGTTAAAATAATTATAGATTTTATGCTGCGTCTATACACACACTACAATGAAACTGTAGGAGGATGCTCACATGATGCATTGGATAGATGATTACAACTGGCATATTAACAAACAATATGCAGAGCTGAGTCAGCCACGGTTTACAATTGAGACAAGGCCAAACAAAGAGCTATTCTTTCAAACAAATACATATGCACATAATCAAAGCATCGCAGTACTTAATCGAAGGCAAAAACGTAAGTTTAGGCTTGCAAACAGATGACAAAAAGACATTGACACGCTCCTTGAAAAAAATAAACCTGATGACCTTTATATTCAGAACCGTGTTACTCATTGGGATGCACTACGTGGCAGCACCATCTCCGAAAGAAAGTTCGTATGTGCCTTGTATGAATACAAACGATTGTCGAATGGCTAGATGAAGTTGGAACGACAGTCAACTAATTATCTAGTGTCTGCAACGGGCTCGAGGGGGCTCGGCTGAACTCTCACTTTATAACTGTTATCCCTACTTCTTTCATACCCTCGAAACAGCAGGGTTACGCTTGGCCTTCAATAAACAAGTTGCACATATTGGATCTTGCAAAGCGGAAACATACAGGATTGGGACGGCGAAAAAGTTTGACTGCACCAGGAATCTCCTCGTCAAGCAGGCACGAAATTGAACCTCAGGCCTGGGGACTACGTTCACTGAGTATAAATGACATTGATTTTGTTCCATTATCAATAATGTATTCTGAATCTATCACTTGAAGCACAGCGATTGTCAGCTTATGTAGTGTCGGTGCATTTTGAATAGGTAGGATGTACAACATAGGTAAATATTAGTAAATCACCATGCTATACCCGATGTAGGTTTGTCAATATTTGGTATTTCACTATCGATACCACCGCTTACTTAGAGACATGCCATCGTCGCTTGAAAGGAACTTCTAGGAAAGAAGTTTATATGTCACTCTTGTCGAGGTTGAATCCAGTGATGAAACGTCAATATTCAACCTTGCTCGCTGAATGGAAATTGCATTATTTTTGTTTGTGTAAAAAGTCAATCTAGTCGAGGATGTTTCATTAGCAACAAATATAATAACTGAAAGAGTGATTTTTGGAAAAAAAAAGGAAAAAAAATAGGATTGATGATTTGAATAGCACTAAGAAATACACAATTAACGCAATAATTATATAGATCGGCGTTTTTGCTGATTATATTTGGTTACGTTTCACATTGAAATGCTAGAAGAAGAAGAAGAAGATTAAGAAGAAGTTTTTATTGAGCAGACTTTAAGAAGCAGTTGAACTATAAGGAAACAAAAAATAATCATGAAGTTTGTACTCAACCTTATATTTACTTGAGTCCATTATTTTGTTCTGGTTGCACCCAATATTTTGCTAGGAGAAAATCAAGATTTCAGCATGATTTTGCAGCCTGCAAATGTAAAGTATAATTTTACTTTAACATTCAATTTTCATAGCTGTATATGTGTACTAATTACTTTTTCTATTTAAAACGAGCATATATACTCGAAGACTGTTATGTCTGTAATCTACAGGTAAACTGTATCATATCTAAGTTTCAAACCTCACTACTGCTGCAAGTTATTTTATAATATACCGTATCAAAAAAAATTTTGATACGGCAATCATTAAAATAGATGGATTCTTCTCTAGTTAATTAATCGATTCTTTTGTCTAAAATGCTCTTTAAAATAAATGTAGCATTTTGCAAACATGCAGAAACTAACAAAATCACTATCAAACGAATACATATCTATATTGTTCACCATATATTTATCCTAGATATGCCAACACTTATTACAAATTTCTTCGTCTTTATTCTAATATATGAAAATTACGTACCTCTGCAAGATGTGTACCTTCGAACCTACCCGTAATAGGAGCTAGCTGATCTCTCGTGTTCGTATTCTTGATAGGAAAATACTATAATAAATACAGTCTTCTTGGAAAATGCAGGACATTCAACTGCACAAAAGGCACACGCATTAACAACTTTAGATAAGCAGAATGCGCCTATACATGGTTAGATTATCTCCCTATATATGGTTAGTCTTGATTAAAGTAAGTCCGTAGAGTTGAAATTCGTACAAGTATGGTCGATGAGGTTTGCAACCCTAAGATAACTTTAGATAAGCAGAATGCGCCTATACATGGTTACATTATCTCCATATATATGGTTAGTCTTGATTAAAATAAGTTCGTAGAGATGAAATTCGTACAAGTAAACAACACAAAGGGAGTTGTTGGATAGTTATATATGGTCGATGAGTTTTGCAACCCTATGAAATATCACTGCTGGACAGAAACCCATCTTTAGAGTGGTGAAAATGTATATTGCTTGCCATATAAGATAACCATGTGTTGAATAGCACACTTGAAGCATAGAGATTACCAAGTGTGTAACTACATATACATCTAGTTTATTTTTGCGGTGTTTTCCTGCACGACGTGAGATGATATATTTTATTAACTCAATGTGTATCAGCTGTGTATTGATTTGATTATTTTGTGTTATATCTCCAGACAGAGACAAAATACAATTATTTTATTTAGTATTTCCAAGATTCTTTCTTAACAACACATTGATGTTTATTCTCCTTATTAATGTCGCTTTCATTATGTCCCCTACTATTTGCATCAATATTTCTTTTTCTCTTTATGCAAGACGAATAAAGAAATATAAGAATACATTCAAAAACTGTTTGCGATCGTTTATTATTATTATTATTATTATTATTATTATTATTATTATTATTAACAATGACAGCAACAACATAAACAATAATAACTATAAATAGGTTGATGTGGGTGAGAGAAGTAAGGAATATCCTTTTTGTTTATATAAAACCGCGTTGTTTATGATTACAAAATAAAGGAATTAAAGAAACTAGTTGTGGCAAAGACGTACAAATGTTGAGATTTTTAATCATAGTTCATTTGAAACTGTGTAAATTGAACTTTCATCGATTATCCTAAATATTGCATCTATATCCGTTTATGCATGATGACATGTGACTACGGCCTCTTGGGTCTCATCGGTCAGGAAAGCAGTATATACGCTTAATGTGGCCCCTAAAGACTGATTTCAAATAAGGCAACGTTTGGGAGATACCTTAGGAGCTTGAAATTAAAACGTGTTGTGATATGTTTACAATAAAACGCTAAGTGATACACGACGAACAATTTTGATTCTCAACTTCTTTTTAAAATGTATAGATGCAACTAAAAGAAGATATATAAGATAGAAATTGCCAAATATGAATCAATGTCAATGCCCATTATCCTACCCATTCCGGTGAAACTGTCTCTTAAAAAGTCCAGAAGAGTGATGGGTTTTTTTTCTAATAGAGCCTGGGGATACAACATCATAATTTGTATCCCCGGAGCTAGCTACCAACTGAGGCGAACTGACTTCTCATATAGTTAATAATATGGCAACGGTTCAGATAATCAAATACTGACGTGTGTTTATCAAATAATAGACAACACACAATTTTCATCCAGTTTCATCACGTCCGTGCAAAAAAGACTATAGAAGAGTTGCTGCAGCAGCTGCTAGATACAAAACCTGCTCTGTTACGGGTTCTGAACAGATTCAAAGAGGAGCTCTCTTCTCGTATTTTCTGTTATTTGAAGAAACAATATCAAATTCACCCAGTATAAATAATAGGTATACATATATAGGCAATTTTTTGAACAAAGTAAATCTGACCGATTATGTCAACAAGTAGATGCCATATTTAATGAAAACGTTTTTGCTATGCTTGTGTCACATTTTTAGGACATATTGTGGGACAAGGTCAAGTTAAACCTACAGAAGCTAAGGTCAAAGCTATCTCTAAATTCCCTGTGCCTGTTTGTAAAAAGCAACTGATGCGATTTTTAGGCATGGCTGGATATTATCGGAAATTTTGTTCAAATTGTTCCATAATTGCCGAACCTTTGATAAATTTGTTGAGTAAGAAATCCAAGTTTCATTGGTCTGACCAGTGTCAGGAATCCTTTGATAAATTAAAGGCCATGCTTAAGAATGCAGCAGTTCTTTTTGCACCAAATTTCAGCCAATTATTTTAAATGACTGTTGATGCAAGTGATGTAAGGGTTGGTGGAGTACTGATTCAGGAAGACAAAAATAATATGGATCATCCTGTGTGCTATTTTTCGAACAAACTAAACAAGCACCAGAAAAAGTATTCCACAATTGAGAAGGAATGTTTGGCTTTGATATTGGCTTTACAACATTTTGAAGTGTATGTTACCTCGGCTCTTTCTCCGGTCATTGTATACAGTGATCACAATCCCATTACTTTCATCAACAAAATGAAATACAAAAATCGGAGATTGCTGAGATGGAGTTTAATACTGCAGGACTATAACTTTGACATTCGACACATCAGGGCAAAAGACAATGTGATCACAGATGCACTCTCACGTGTATAGAAGTACTATATTGTTTTTTTGTGTGTAAATAAACTGAGTCGCATTTATAAGACATTGTCCTATGTAATTTTGATTATGCATATTTAAATGTAAGCTTTATAGGGGAGGTGTTATGTATATTGAATTTATAATATGTGCCCATGAGGTAAATTGTACTTAAGTGGTCATATTTACTGCATTTGAGTTCAAGGTTAGTCTTGTTTACATAGCATTTAGTACTTAGATTGGAACTTCCATGTCTTGATGTGAAAAAGTCAGATACGCACAGTAATTTTCCATTAGAGTTACTCATATTCTAGAATATTCTGTCAGTTGTCTTATCTTTATATTTATAGAACATTTGGTAAACAAGATTCCACTCCTATCCTAAGCTTCGTGTTATAAAGATCAGTCTATTATGGAATTAATTTTAGTAAGCAGATGTTACAGTTGTAAAAATCAGAGCAAATTCAGAGAGAGGAAATAATTTCTTTTTTAAATGTTCATTGGAATTACTAAAAGTGCTCATTCTCATTTTGGATTAATACTTGACTTTTGGATTTTGGTGAATTCATTCAAAGATATTCTGGATTACATCATTCAGGCATATCAGGACATTCAAGATTACTGGCACATCAGGACATTCAAGGCGACTGGAATTCATACGGAACATTCTATATTTAGGACCTGTGATTAGGACACTTAGGATTATTGGATGATTTGGACTTTAATTCACATTACTGTAAGTGTCTTTTGAATTTTCACTTGTCTAGAAATAAATTGCTTGTTGATTTTACTTACATTGCTGGTTTCACTTTCTGTTACATTATTTTAAGACCTAGAATCGTAACAGAATGTTTGATTTCATCTCCTCGTTTCCTTCAAATCTATGCATAGGCAGAAGCTGATAATATCTCCAGTCTCAAAGATATGACACAGGGGCATCATTCCCCAATCCCTGACTATAAAACGTAAGACATTGTTGAAGATTGTTATAAGACTATCGTACCCTTACACGCCCAACCCACCCCTGCACACCAGCTCCGTCCCCATGGGGTCAGTTCACATTTTTGAAAACTTTTTTCCAGATCTAATGACCATCTCAATCGCTTCTCAAAATTTCAAGTATGTAGTTTGAACCATGCAGGAGAAGATGTACTACATTACTAACGGATCGACGAAAAGACAGATAAAAAGACGGACGATATCATCCCCGCATATTTTAAAGGGCGTGAATAATTGGGAAGGAAAATAAGGTTCATGTTAGGCTGTTGACAAAGTCAAATTAATGTAACCCGATGATTTACAAGACTCGCTTCCCTGTCTCGGTTGGGAATGTATTTGAAATCAAAAAGTGGCAATTGTCGTAATGGTATTGTGTCAATGTGTTGATTTTTTTTTTTTTTTTTTGCATTATGTTCAAAACACAATGTTTGATCAAGCTATAACTTGTCATGACCGATGTACAATTAGTCTTTGTGGAAAAGGTGTTTTGTTTGTTGATAATTAGAACATTTAAATTGAATGCACAAAAAATACAAACAACTAAGTAAAATATGTACGCAAAGATTTGTAAATAATTATGTGCGTATAAAATGAGTATGTAAACCAAATGAGACTGTAGAGCAGGTGAAATATATCGTCTGGAGGTAGTGTTGATATATTATCCACGTTACCGACGTTAAATGAAGCTTATTGTAACGTGTATATTTATCTCTAATCTGCCGAGTCGAAAGCGGTTGTGTCATGCATCCAATAATATAGATAAAGGCCCGAAAAATTTTATATGAACCGACAATCCTAATGACCTGTGTATGTGTGTATGTATCTCTGTGAGTATATGTAGTATGTGTAAACAAAATTGTTGTAATATAGTTATAAATTGTGATTTAACTAAATAAAGAGTACTTATCCATTTGTCTCATTCTACTGAAGTTACGACATAAGTAAATATTAATAGATCACCACTGGTGTAGACTGGTCAATATTCGTGTCTTATTATGGTTAACATGGTGCTCAATTGTGCATTTTGGAGACATGCTAAAATCACGCAAAAATAATTTCTGTAGCGAAGCTTTTCGGTGGCCCTTGCGCAAGGTGAATCCAGGGATAGAATATCTTTCTACCTTATTCATTGAATGGAAATGCCATTTTCATTGTTCTGTGATCACTCATATGTTCATAATATATCGATTTAAGCGCAGTGCTTGTTAGGATAGGTCACACCCTATGATGTAAATAAGTGGATAAAACCAGGTCGCGGGTCGGATGCGGCCTGCAGGCCATAGGTTGCACTTGTCTGATATAGTTCATGAAGGGTCATTGCATTTTCAATACGTAGTATATGAAACGCTCGTTTGTATTAGCTTTTTGTACTGTTTTTGTCAAAAGATAATGAACATAAGATGATCAGTATGTAATTAAACAAAAAAAGATTGTAAAGCCTCTTGCATAGAATTTGACAATATTGAGGCACATTTGTAAAATTTATTTATGTCAGTGAATTTTCGTGATTTGTTTTTGTTTCGACAATGATGATATCCTATTACTGCAAACGAAAAGCGACCGAAGATATTTCAACAGTAACGACTAGAAGTACGTCTTTTTTGGATGAACCTCAACATATACATTCTCTCAACTAAAATAACATACAGTCAGTTCTATTTTTGTTGTAAAATATAAAACTCAGCTAAATTCAGATTACCTCTCGATTCTTGGTTATATGAGAAGCATTAATTGTGAGACGGTAGTAAACGTTTCTAAATATGAAAGAATTTCCTGTGGCAAATATGGCCTTATTGTCCAAGTTTTCACTTAATGGAGTGCTTTATATCACGCTAGATGTTGTAACATGTGAAGCGCTGTCACCATTAAACCAGTGACGATAATACGGATTCAGAAGTCGATAATTGTAGTTAAAGTTAATTAATTAGCAACAAAATAATAATTCAAAAAGTGATTTTTGGAAATAAGAAAATCACAATTTGATAATTGTGAAAGCAAAAGTGCTGTATGTAGAAGTTGAAAAGCAAAACACAAAAAAATAATTAGGCAGATCAGCGTTTTTACCAATTGTGTTTGCTTATGTTTCAGATAGAAATGCTAACAGAAGAAGAAGAAGATGCATATATTGAGGAGACTTAAGGAAGCAGTTGAAATATAAGGAAACATAAACAAATAATAACAAGATTTGTGCTCAACCTTCGATATACTTGAGTCCATCATTTTGTTCTGGTTGCACCCAATATTTACTAGGAGAAATTTGTGATTTCAGCATGAAAATGTATATAATTTTACTTAAATATTCAATTATCATAGATGTATATGTTGTTTATATTTGTTTGTTTCTTGGTTTTAATAACATTTTTAAAACATTATTGGTTATAGCATCCCAAGGACACGAGAGCAAAGTGTCTTTCTACAAAATGAGCTACCACGGCTCCCTATGATACCAATTACTTTTTGTTTCAAAAACCAGCATATATGCTCGAAGACTGTTCTGTCTGTAATCTACGGGTAAACTATATCATGTTTAATATCTAAGTTTCAAACATCACTGTTTGGGCAAGTTATGTTATAATATATCGTATCAGAATAATGTTTTGCTGTATATCAACCATTAGATTAGATGGATTAATATACAACTGATTTTATTTTTTCTTTCCTCATGAAATGTGCCTTTGTTAAAAACAAATTGCCATTTATGTAAACTTGCATAAACTGAAAAATACATCCTTATCAGAAAACCCCCCACATCTCTTCATAGTTATCTTAGGTGTGCCAAAATAGTTCAGTTAATTTTTTTCGCTAGTTACAATATTTCCAGTTGTATTCTAACGTATGAAAAAATATTTACATCTGCAAGATGTGTATCGTCGAAAAGAAAACCCCGCAATAGAAGCAAGCTGAACTGTCGTCTACTTTGATAACGGAAGTACTGTACTAAATACAGTCCCCGCGGAATAAAAACTTCTTGGCAAAGGGCCAGCAGATAAGTAACAAGCGCAACACAGTTTTTGGACGGCTAAATGAACCAGACGTGATGTATATTAAGCTTTCTAATTTTGATGGCCTTCACACTTGTAATGTTAGATTTTGTGTTTACGGTTACGAACAATAACTATATACGACCCATAATCCTAATTAATTATACAAGTTATTCTTGCCAATTTTCCAATCCATGAGATCATGGTGGTTCATGAGCAATTTTGCA
This sequence comes from Margaritifera margaritifera, assembly GCA_029931535.1. Taxonomy (NCBI): domain Eukaryota; kingdom Metazoa; phylum Mollusca; class Bivalvia; order Unionida; family Margaritiferidae; genus Margaritifera; species Margaritifera margaritifera. Next base: position 291,413 of record JAQPZY010001579.1, on the reverse strand, counting down.
TGCCTTAGATATGGTATATGTTCATGGCATCTGACCACTGACATTCAACGTCTTGTCAATAGTGTCAGCATAATTTGCACATATTTATATCTGCATACTGATAGCTGCCAATACTTTATTCTATACTAAAAATTGACCAGGTCTTGCTTTCATAAACATTGTCGAAGTAAAAGCTCTGATCAAATTGTGCATGCTGATTATTTTTCAACTACCATCAGATAACTGCATTAAATCTACATTTGGATACAAATTATTTATTTTGGGGCTTAACACTGAGAAACTAACCTTGAATTGGACTCCATAAAAATTTGTAGAAGCAGTGAAAGTTTTATAAAAGCCCGGCCAGAAAAAGACATGTGCAATATCAGGGTAAACTGTATGCGTATAATTAGTTCCGACAGTTTGAAAATAAAATCAAGGTCACAAATGATAAATACATGTTAGTTCTGTCTCGATGGCCGTTCACAACTCGTCGCCAGTCGTCTTGTGGTCTCGCAAAAATAGGTACGTCATTCGTTCAGTCGTTTAGTGAACAAAGCAGTGTATGTCCTCTGCTTTTCATTTGCCTCATCAAAATCAAGCTGGATAAGGGAGTTACTTTGCAGAAGTTAATGTTAGTCAGTCAGACAATAAAGGGCTATAACTCCGCTGAACGACGCAGAACACGTGCAATTGAACTCGGAGAATAATGCCTTGATCTTTGATATTGACTACAAGAAGGTAAATAACCACATCTTATGCTTAACCTTCAATATTCTGCAACATTTATTCCGCATAAACCGAAGTTCTGGTATGAGCAAGATATGTACATCCCCAAATTTGGCTTTGAAACCATTACCGCGAAATCAGTAGCAATGTATCCTATATAGAACAAAAAGATTTGTATACGAAAGTAAGTGACAGTCCTTCAACCCACCATTAAGAATAGCTCCGGAAACCAATTACATAAAGTTATTTAAGTTCTGACCTTGATCTTGTCGGCTTATAACAAACAATTATTTGTTTTCCTCCTAGAAAGGTTATATACTTAGCTTAATGTTGATCCAGTCATTCTTTGTGTAGTTATGCTTCAGAAACCAAATTGTTCATAGACAGATTGATGGGCGTAATTGCTATTGAGATCCACCTACTTTTTGAGAAGGATCCTAAATATTATGTCAACCAATTACTATGGTTTCTGTTGATGAAATATATATATTTTCTTTTTGCACTTTAGGACATATACCAATACCACTGGGTAATGGTCCATGCCAAGAAAAAGAATTGAAAAGACAATTTATTTCTCTTGTGAACCAATACCACAATCTTTATGATCTTCGTTTTCACACATTATTATTATTATTATTATTATTATTATTATTATTACATGGTGCTTCAGCAGTATGAATTGTAATTAAAAAACATAAAAAGTTCAAGCCTATTCAGCGAGACAATGCTAAATGCAATGTTTCATTCAGGAGAATTAGTGATTTTAAAATTAACATCTACATCATCCATGGGACCTACTGGATAGAAAAGACACGTAGAACTAGAATTCAAGACAAACATGAAATTTAGCTCAGGGCTAAATCTAGAATGGGTTTTGTCGCATTGGCTCAATAAAAATATTGCTGGCTCCTTAGAAAAATCCTGATAAGTTAAGGCAGCCGATAAAACCTGAAAGTGGCGCACTCTTAGTTCTTAAATGCACCACCACTTCATTTTGTTTCCAGTTCTGAACAGTTACGATAGTCAATGCATCATCTTCATGGAGACACTTATGAAAATGCTATGCGATTGAAGAGTGGCAGTATGATATAAGCACGTTTCCTACATACTGCAGTCTGGTTCTGAAACACTAGGACTTATTTCTATAAAAAAAAATGTTAACAACACTGACTCCCTTATACCAATCAACACAAGGTGGCTAACTGCGTGGTTTCAATTCTGACCCATCACCGATTCACTATTATTTTTCATATAACCTTAGCACTGTCGGGTCCTCAAGACTTACATGACTGTAAAGGAGCATTCCAACCACGTTTTCAATATATGATTTTAGTACCTTACTAATCATGTGATGGCCACTTTAAATTGGGCTTGTATAGGTTGGCAGTAAATCAAAACCAGCAATCAAAACTAAATGTAGGCTATTCACTGTGCGAAATGCCAGAAGCTCATACCTGCCAAATTGGCTCTAAGTGGACAAGATACGAAGCAACTGAGAAACTTAGAGTAAAGGTGGTCATTAAATGATAAATAAGGCACTTATATCGTACATGGCAAAAACGTTTGGAATGGCAATATAACTCACGAGTGGATAAAGGAGATGACGATTAGCATGGAATCGTCAATGGGTCAGATTTTAAACCACACCAGCTAGTTAACTTGTGTTGATTGGAGAGAGGGAGAAAGTTTTGTTTATATGTTTTACCTTTTTTCGACTGACATAAACAAGTGCCCGTACAAAACATTAGATTCTGAACAGACCCTTGACATTAATCATGAAGCAGTTGGCGTTGAAGCTGCCGAATGTCAAGATCTTGAGAGCAATAATTTCAACATGAATGATTAACAGAACCAGAAGGCTGCACAAACAAGGTAAATATTTAAACAGGATAAAAAAATATTATTTTAATGGCTTTTTGTTACTAATAACAAATGTGACAAATTTATATCTTTGATTCTTTGAGACTTGTCACTGATAAGCTAACAATCAACACAAATTGTAATTTATTGACATCATTAATAATAAATTGATTTTAGATACCACATTACTTTTGGTTCATTCTTATTCTGTGTACAAAATAATACATCATCCTGCTATTAGATGTTTAATTATTATTTTATGCATAATTTGAGGGTATATGTATTAACTGATTTCCATGTAGCCCCTAGTCATGTCAAGAAAAAGAAAGAATAATGGCCCAAGTCCAACGTTGTGTGGCTCTTTTGAAAATTGTGATAGGCCAGTGACCTAATCCGTTTGAATCCCTGATTGAACCATGTAACCTTCAGAAAAAACTAATCTTGCTTTTATATATTATGATGAGTTAAGAGGTTAAACATTTAATATGGCGATGTTATTGACAATAACGACAATAATGTATATTTCGCATAAGCTAGCAAGAAAAATTAAGCAAAAGAACTATTAGAAAAAACATTTCAAATATCATGCCAATATAGGCAATGGTGTTAGAGATGATGTAGTGCTCCAAGATGCGTCATCTCCTTAACAAATTCCTGACCCAACCATTAAGAGTGTCTGAAAAATGAAGTCAAACACTAAAGTCATTCTTGTGGAATGAAGCATAATGTACAGGCTATTGGCCTATGTTTTTGAATGATATACAACCTGCAGATACACACATCCTACCACTTTGCATGAATCTATTATGAAAATGCCAAAGATAATAAAACAATATATATAGGTTTCTGACCTACTTTCAAACGGATGATGTAGCACTCGTAGACATATTCCATTCGAGTTTCTTGGCTCTACCATGAACAGTGACCAAATAAGGGACTTAAACCTATCAGTTGACTAGTCGCTGAAGCCTGGAACATAGGTGACATATTTTGACCAGAATCGGATGAGAAATATAGTCCCAAGTTTGGTAACAACCTCAGCCGATCAAGATCACTCTATTAATATCCATGGATGTCGCTCAATATTGAGCTCGTCTATGATCTTGATTTTATAAGCTTATTTTCAAGTTTGATCAAAATCGGGTCAGAAATGTGATCTATAGAGTCGTATGAGCTCAGACAACGAGACACAAAGTCACCTAATTAATATGTGTAGATCTCGCACATTATGAAACTCCTCCGAGATCTTTATTTTCAAAGTTTGATCAAAATCGAATCAGAAATATGTTCCACAAAAAGGTAACAAGTTCATTCATTCAGATGGAAGATCGCCTTTATTAATATTGGTGGATCCCACGCATTATCGAGCATATTCATGATGATACTAGCTCAGATTCAAAGTTTGATCCAAATTGGATCAGAAATATAGCATCCAGAATGGTCACAAACAATTGTCAATGGGCAGACAGATGCAAAGCCATGCCACAAGCTCACTTTGTTTTATATCCAGTAGAAGCAAAATGTTTCCAAGCACTTGCCATGGAAACCAAATGGCTGCTATGGAAGCCACTAAATCTGTGATGGTTGATAATTCAAAATGGGAAAGTGATCCTATTGTTTGCAGAGAAGAATCAAAGTTTCTTGAGTCTTTTAATTCGTTTGTTTGAAGCAACTACAAAATCCACAAAAAGAGTTACCCCACGAGCAATTAATACATTCACAATATTGAGTAAATTGCAAAGACATTACATCTTAATATAAATTTACATTTACTTTGTTCATTTAAAAAGACGGTATTGATGGTTCATTCCAGTGCGCTCATATAGGATAAGGTTGCAGGCAATGCCGATTCAACATTTAATTATTACATCTCTATGCAAATTTGTTCATAACTATAAGACGAAATATAGAGAAATGCATACAACTTGTGAATACATTGTCATTTCACATTTTGTTCAGAAAACTGTATAAACTATATCACTGGCGTTCCAGTTTACCACTCTATATAACGTTCTGACACAGAAAACAAAACATGAATACCTCCGTTCAGCACAAATAAGTTGTAATAACATAATCTGCATGCATATGAAAATATATCCATGGATATTTACTAGATAGGTGATTATCGATTCTAGTAAACCATATCTACAAGACTTTACCATAATTTTAACAAATCACATCAAATATCTCAGAACGAGAATTGATATCAGACATTTTAAATAAATCGCTTTCCCATTATCAACCATCAAAGACATAGCTAGGTTTTATTTACGTTCCAGAACCGTATTCATGCAAGTCAACGTTTCCTAAGTACATTAAAACTGTCGGATGCAAAGAACGAAAATAAACCATTCCCAATACATAGACCTAATAGTAACAAAGACTCATTGTATCTTTTGTTTTTATTACTGTGTTGACAGATAATGGTGACATTGTGAGATCGAAACAATTTTTCCCTTTTAAGTGAGATCTTATTACAAACATGAGACTGCGAGTTAATCATACTCAGCAGACAATTTAATGCCTTGTTTCCGGATAACATAAAGAACATGGTAAATCTATCATAGATGGCTGCCAAAAAAGTTTGACTAAAATTAATTAAACGTTGTCATATTATTTGACAGTAAAACATCGTTATAGTGATACTACTGTGGTCATTTCTATATACAAGTTGTGCTGTTTAGATTTCGGTGACAGACTGTCCAAATTGGGAAGAGAATAATGAAAATTTAGTTGATGTTGAAAATGGTTTCCTTATTGGTTGTAGTTTTAACTGATCAGTTTTCATCTTTATATTATTGATACCCGAAATATATTGATTTGTTTTGCGCTTTTATAACTTTAAGAAAGGCCTTAGACTGAATCAACAGGGACATGATGTTGTTTTCACAAAGCATAACAGGTCATTCTTTATATCATTAAGGTGATTTATCAGCCTCATATATACGGTAGAAGTAAGTATTTTTGCAACACTTAATTGTATGTCCAAAAAGATATCTCAATTAAAACTCGAGCTAACATATACCCTCCAAATCTCCCACCATTCATGAATGTCCAGACTATATTTGACAAAATGAAAGTGAATCTTTTCATATTCTGCCATAATTTTAAATTCTCAAATTTCAAATCCTTGCAGTAGATCGGGCTTTACTATCTTTTCCAACAGATGTACTTATATAATAATCAGTGGCTTCAGTGATATAGTCTTTTATTTTATCTTAAAATTTCAATTATGCAATACTCAGTAGTAGAATACACGAACTGTAAAAATCTCCATTTTTGTCTCCATTTTCATCTATTAAGTATATTGATTTATCTAAGAAAAGAAGCTTATAGGTATGACAATTTACCCTTAGAACATCATATTCGTCCCTTGTGAATTACTTTTGCAGGTGAAGAGACGTGTTATTTTATGTTGTACTACTTATCATGACCTAAGGGATGTTGGGTTACATAAAGCTACAGACATTTGTACTGTATTTTAGAATTGAAATGAGATAGAAAAGAAGAAGAAAAAAAACATATTGCTATTTTCCTCCAGTGACAGTGTTCGCATTTGTGCCATGTCCTGTCACATATTTTAGAAAGAAGAAAACATTTCTTATGCAAAAAGGTTTTACAAGCCAGGTAACTTTCACTTCATTTATGTTTTTTATGTGGATGGATCAATTTGTTGATTGACATTTTTACCTTGGTAAACTGTTAAAAGGACTATTTTTCTTAACACTAAATGTCTAAGACACATGGTCAAGGCTTTCTCTCCTTCCTCTGGTCTGTAGTCACGTTTCTGCACTTTGTTGTAAGTAATAGCTCTTTCAGAGGAAACTTCACCTGCATGATGATGTTGTGGCAAGGAAAATGTAAAATGAACAGCTTATGTGTTCATGCCATCTAATTTGATTTGAGTCAACTTTTATAGAGGTTATTTTATACTTATTAAAATCACCACTAATTCCATTTAGAAATGTATTTGTCCATTCTTATCATTGTAATACTTGTCTTTGTCTGATATTGTTTTATTTCTTTATACAACATATTGTGCAAATGATGTCACTTTACTACAATACATGATTATTTTCTATAGTATATGGACCCTTTGGAACTGTGCCACTAAAGTAGTGTTCCAATCGTGTTAGGTCATAAACACATATATGAACGTCGATGTAGCTGGATTAGTCATATATTCACTAGCGAGGATTGCTTATATGAGATACACTGCTGAAAACGTGTTACATCAAATGTATGTAACTGATTGAAAATCAGACCTCTCAAGTTTTCATAGGTGCAACAAACTTAGTTACCGCGTAGAAAAGATATACGTTAAGATAAAACTAGAAATATAATTTCGTGTATTACTCTTTGACCTTGAATGATATGTAATTGACACAAATGTTAGTCAGTGTGAAAGATGTATATTTTCACATGCTAATCAGTGTAACGTAAGTAAATTATTGGGATATGATGTGCACCTGACACAAATATTAGTGTGTGTGTGTGCATGTATGTAAATATATGTTCACATAATAATCATTGTAAAATAAGTAAAGATAAAAAAATAAAGATCAAACCAGAAGTATATTTGCACATATAACTCTTTGTAATTGACACAAATGTTAGAGTGTTTGACTATGTGTATTTATTTTGTGTAGTCTTTTTAGTCTTTGGGAGGATGTATATGTAGATATAGTCTTTAGGAGGGTGTATATGTATATATAGTCTTTGTGAGTATGTATATGTAGATATAGTCTTTGGGAGGATGTATATATAGATATAGTCTTTGGAAGAATGTATATGTAGATATAGTCTTTGGGAGGATGTATATGTAGATATAGTCTTTGGGAGGATGTATATGTAGATATAGTCTTTGGGAGGATGTATATGTAGATATAGTCTTTGGGAGGATGTATATGAGGATATAGTCTTTGGGAGGATGTATATGTAGATATAGTCTTTGGGGGGATGCATTTGTAGATATAGTCTTTATATGTAGATATAGTCTTTGGGAGGATGTATATGTAGATATAGTCTTTGGGAGGATGTATATGTAGATATAGTCTTTGGGAGGATGTATATGAGGATATAGTCTTTGGGGGGATGTATATGTAGATATAGTCTTTGGGGGGATGTATATGTAGATATAGTCTTTGGGAGGATGTATATGTAGATATAGTCTTTGGGGGGATGCATATGTAGATATAGTCTTTGGGATAATGCATATGTAGATCTAATCTTTGGGAGGATGTATATGTAGATATAGTCTTTATATGTAGATATAGTCTTTGGGAGGATGTATATGTAGATATAGTCTTTGGGAGGATGTATATGTAGATATAGTCTTTGGGAGGATGTATATTGTCAAATAATGATCTGTATAAAATAAACAAACTCTTGTGATAGTTGACATGCCATGTCTTCATGATAACTCTTGTTGGGTGGTGTTTTAATCGATGTCAGTCTCAGTACAAAATGAACAACTATATCATAAAATTTCGGAGAAAAGCTATTTTCTGATCAAATGTGTTCAAATAAATGTGTAAAAATATTACAATCTTATCCACACGTAATTATAGATTCAAGCTCACTAAAACATCATAAAAATCTTCTGAAAGAAAATAATAGGTGCTATTAATTATTCTTAAGAAAAAACAATACATTTTCTCCTGCTGACACTCTATACATTCTTAATAAATGAGAAATCGCGCGGATAACTAATATATGAAGCAGTAAAACGAAAAGTAGAAGAAAAAAAACTTTTTTGAAAAAAATTAGTTAGTTTGCATAAGAAGCAAAATTTGAAAAAGGTTCCCGAGTAATAGTAACAGACAAATTACTTTTTAAAAAAATCCAGCAGTGTAGAGCACCACAAATAAAAATGCAAAGTTTTCTTCAACGAATTCACTTTAAAAGCCTTAAACCTAGTCAAAAGACAAATTAATGACATATTTATGCTTTAATGAGAAAGTTTAGAAGGTATTATATTCTGTTTTTCTTGCACATCCACAGTACTATGTTAGAGGTTATCATTCCGTTATTAAATGGGAAACATATTTTAGACTATCGTGTAATGAAAAACACTCGTTCTTAATGTACAGCAGATCACTGCATATCCAAATTAAACCTATCCTAATGGGTTGATTTCCATAAATTATCTTCAATGCGGTAAAAAGTCTGGAATTATCTCATTTAAAGCTCCTGTTTATAGTTTTGTCAAAACTTTTTCTGTCGGTTAAGATTCATATCTAATTCAGAAACATATTCACAACGGTAACGCTTTCCACTTGTTTTAAGTCAAGTTACTGGGAATGAAAGCATACCAACACCAAAGTACTAAAGGTCCTATTTTTCTGTTCGATTGCCTGAAAAAAGAAAGAATGATAACATGAGAATAAACATAAAATGAATCGACATACTGTGTAACATTGAGAGAGAGAGAGAGAGAGAGAGAGAGAGAGAGAGAGAGAGAGAGAGAGAGAGATAGAAAGAGAGACTGATGGAAAAATAGACATGTATAAATACATGTATAGAGGCAACTCACACGACTCGCAGATATATAGAAAATTAACTTTGTACTAGAAATCAACCATACATCGGGATAAATAAAATTTGCAACAATGAAAAATATATTATAGCTAAAACGTATTAGGATAAAAATGACTCATTATACAATTGATCGTTTGTCGTTATCTAAGTATTTAACCTAATTCATGGCAACACAGGGTTAATCGTAGGATCTAACATACTGGCTTGACTTTTCATGTGAATCAAAGTTAGCAAAGTTCAGATGTGAAGGGTATGTATGTATTTATGTATGTATGTATGTAGCTATCAATTAAAGCTATATTTATTGAACTCATTTGCTGGTAGACAAGTTTTTAAACCACGTTTATTGTTTAAATTGTAGTTTAGTTCCTGGAAATGGTGCGTTCTTCTTCTTTTTCTTCTTCTTCTTCTTCTTCTTATTATTATTATTATTATTATTATTATTTGCTAGATCTTTTTTTACCAGAGCTTGCCATGTCCACACCACGTGCCACGTCCTCATCATCTTACTGTCTCGTTCCAGCGTCATACTTTTGGCTGGTTAAAATGAGAAAAATGAAAGCAAATATATACCAATATAAAGACCGACAGATAAAAAAAAATGTATAGATAGATGTAACAGATGCCATGTAATGTATAATATACACGAGAATTATTAGACTTATAGGGGTACCGGGTTCGAGTCACAGACCAGGTTGGGTCGGCTGCTGTGATGTGTCCTAGGAAAGGCGCTTGACCCTACAAAAACTGAACCCACTAGGCAAAACACATTAAAGCAAGCTTGTCCAAGCCAAACAAGAAACTGTGTTGTTCATTTCTGATGCATATAAATAAAGTAAGCATATCCTCGGATTCTGCAAGGTTGCATTGGGAATATAAATCAGCAAATAAAGCTTTGGCTATGATTTTGACTCATCTACACATGACACTTTTACTATATAGATGATTAAATTAAGTCAACATATTTGAGCTGAAGCCCAATAATTATTGTATATACTGTACAGCCCGTGACATATTTGACATATGCATACATCACATTTTGTGTTCCTTTTTATCTATATAAAAAATTAAAATGCTGAAAAATTAACTTGTCATAAAATGAAGAAAGAAACAACTGAATACGTGTACATTTGTCATCTATCTTATACTGGTATTAAAATTTATGCCTTTTTCTGGTTGAAACTCGAAGCGTTTTCCTTTGTTGTGCGAAAAATATCAAGTTAAAGTCGTTTTGAGAAGTTTATTATTTACCTCAGGTTTAAGCATATTTTTTTACAAGAAATAAAATGTCGCCGAGTAAACACTTAATAAAATGGTATCCTTGCGATAATTGTTTGCCTGCTCTTGGAAATGTAAAAATTGTACACTCATAAAAATAATGCTTAAATATTTAGAAAATTCTGATTTCTGTTCGAATAAAAGGGATTCTCAGGATGCAATTTAAATTCTATCTTTCACTGATTTTATCACACATTTCCAGTATTAAACACATATATACAGAGCTACAATCGCATACACTTATGCATATATATATATATATATATATATATATATATATATATATATATATATATATATATATATATATATATATATATATATGAGGAAAGTGGAGACATTTGACTGAGATATTTGGTGATACAAGTTTTCACTTTTTGTGACGAATGTAAAATCTTAGTCAGCAGGTAAATTCAATATCTCAATTTCTGGCAACACAAAAACCCAACTCATAAGTAAAGTCGATTGGTATAATATAATGTACCGTTTCTAATATAAAGAGAAGAAAACAAAAATCTAAATCTTGTAATAACCAGTTCTTTGTTACATGTGTCATGACAGGGATATGCATCGTTTAAGTTGAAATATATGTACCATATGGGAGCATTAAGTACAACTGATGAAAACGAAGGGAGACGCAAGACTAAAATGCTCTTAAAAGTCAATCTGGTTAGAAGTCCAAATGTCTTATACTTAAAATGAGAAGTATATATCAAATTATATATATATATATATATATATATATATATATATATATATATATATATAAACTTTGTACGCATGACTCTCTTACGTTTCTCCATAAAGGACGATAAACATTTCAAAATTAGATAGAAGATATATTTGCTTGAAACGAGTGAATAACGGATATATTTTATCGATTGGATGAGATGAAAAACTCAGTATTTGCACGAAGTAGCTGATTTCTTACTGTATCCCGCGCGATAATGTCAGCGGTTTACTGTTTATGTTCTGCTCTGTTTTGTGTATATTTGCACATAAAATATCAGTAGTAGCATATTGCTTCTTTCAAATTCAAGGTAAAACAACAGATAGAACAATATCAAGAACAAAACATATTTGTTATTTGCTGGATTTGAACCCTAGTCGTCTTCGTGCGAGGCGGCCATCACTACCTTTTCAACACGCAAGCCTCTTACATGAGTTTGAAATTTCTCAGTCCTAGTGTTATCAATGTATATTGACAGCCAGTGAAAACATATCATCCAGTGAACTATCCCAATTATTTCACTCGGAAAGTCCAGTCATTCACGGCCTAGCATAAGATAAAATGACCTTTTCCAACGACCATTAGAATATTATCATAGTGATATCCCAGCCCATGAGCCAAACAAGAAATATGATATATATTTAAATTAGCAGCATATCGAGCACTTGAAATTTAAGTTGTGATAGCAATTTTAAAACTCCAATATGAAATCCGTAATAACAGTGATGGTCTTGTGGGGGTCGTCGCAGGTAGTGTAGACGCCACAAGGACAATATCAATTTCGGGTCCAAGGGAGACAATTTTATCAAAACATGCTACCTGAAATCGCAAGAAAAGATCTGGGACAATCAAAAGAAATACCTAGCATATTTTATACAAAAATTAACTAGGGTTGCGCTGGTTAAGTACAAAAGCACATTTGTCTCCCTCTTCTTCCTCCTCTTCTTCTTCATCTTATTGTTATTATTCGTGGGTAGGTGTCACGGCCAGCAACATGATAGTCTTTAACAGTTTTTTTTCTCCTTTGGGCCACGATTATCTATCCTATAACGTAATTGCTTTTACATATATGTATATTCTCATTTTACATTATTACATTCTATATTTATCAATGTAAGTTTCATAATGCCTATCCCTGTCACGAGCTCAGGGTCTTTCAAATACGATAGGTTCTGTCAAGTTCAGCTGTAAATTTAAAATACTCTGTTTAATGATTTATTGTGATTTTGTATGTACTTATTTTCATCTTATTCCACACTCTGAAAGAAATACAATTTTTCAAAACCGATGTATTTGTTTATTGTGCCTTTTAAGGGCCCAGCATATAATATATATGGCGGACATGGAAGATAATGCGATGACTGATACCACAGCAACCACACCATGCCCTACAATTGAGTATACGAATTTATGTATTTGCCTGTATAGAGAAAACAATGCTTATTGTAGCAACAAGGTATTTTTGTGAGTTATGTAATGACTGTAATCGATTTATTTTTATGCTTTTATTCCTGACTTTCGTTACTAGTATTTCCCCTTCGTGATCATTATTGAAACTTATGGACAAGGGATAATCCATCGAAAGTGCCTATTTCTTAGATCCTTACGTAGAGAATTTATACATACACATGGGTCGATGTATAATTATCCCAAAAATGCAATGACAAAATAATATTTGTAATGTGTCCGATATCATAAAGGTCTTTTAACAAATTAAGATATTATAGATTCTTTTGTGTACAAATACTGGCTTGATTAATACAGTCGGTGTTCTACGGGAACAAGAGAACCAGAAATGTCCCTAAACGAGACAGATACTCCTAAGGCTTGATTTAAATGGACGATATTCCTTATTCAAACTGCCAAATTTGGGTGTAGCACTCCTCATTTTTTATATACAGCGGCCTTCGACAAAATGGACCGTAAAATACAATTAAAGTCACTGCTAGTCTGTAATGCATCAATCTCCCATAACCTAAATAATATGACAAAAACAAAATATAGTCTAAAAATGAATTGAATGGAATGTCATTATCGAAAACTGGATGCCTTATAATGGTAAAAGAAACTAATAGAACAAAAGGAATGCCTCGAGGTAATTATGTCATACTTTAGTACAAAAAAAGGACATTGGATCATCTGCTTTACCCCCACCCACTCCCTCCAAAATAAAAATCCAAACTAATTTTGCAAGCACATGCTTAAGTAATAGAGTCCCAAATGAACTGACAATACAAATCTTCTAAAGACTAACAGCTACCTTCAATTTGGCAATAAAGTTATTATAATGTTCCTAGGTGACCCTACAATTCTTTTGTTTCATGGATGTGATCACTGATTGGACTTTATAGTTTGATTGATATGTATCTGATTCATGTGTGTTCTAGGAAGACAAAACGTGATACTTGTATACGTGATTGGGAAAATAATAATAGAAACAAATATATGATTGGTTTAGTAACCGATTGGAGAACCCTCTTCATAACTCTATTTGAAAAAGGGTGAATTATGACCATCATTTATTTATTATATTAAAACCCAATCTGACTGAATCAAGGCAGCAACCCAATAATAATATGCCTTATGTTAATCTCGACAAGCATCAACAGTTTGTTATGTGGCTTTGCCGCTGTGATAGGTCCATTAACATAGTGCATCAGATCTCCCAGTGATCAGTTCTGTATAGTCGATAGCCCCTGCTTCATAAATGTACATAATTATTGCAATATTTTTTTTAAAAATCGTATCATAGCAATGAACTAGTACTTATTACAGGTCTCTGACTTTTAACAAATTTCCTTTTTTAACCCGTTTCCGTCGAAGTCGTCTGCTGCAAATATAGCTTTTGATGGTTCTAACCGGGATCTAAATATTATATGTTTATGATTGTAGTAAATGAAACCTTATGTTAAAAAAATACTCACGTCAATTCTTCCACAGTCTTTTTGATATTATCTGCGATATTATCTGTTTTAACATAGATGCGAATGTAGTAGTCTGAGAATACATCGGTCAATAGATGTGACACCTGAAATAATTTGTTAAAGTTTATTAAGTTTTCAAGAAAGTAACGTATTGCAAATTCGTATTTGAACACTAAAAATCTTGATTTTTAAAGGAGACAAAGGAAACATTTTGATAATTGTAAATCTTGTTTATTATCAATTTGGATTTAGCGCATCTGTGGCTACATTTGTATAATATTTTGACAACGGTCGTCACACAGAGGGGCCGCTCACTACAAAGTGTGTGTGTGTGTGTGTGTGTGTGTGTGAGAGAGAGAGAGAGAGAGAGAGAGAGAGAGAGAGAGAGAGAGAGAGAGAAAGTACTGGAACATACGACAGATAACAACTCTCAACCAGTCACAACGACCAATTTGCAAAAAAGACACTGAAGATCGAGTATGGATATTAAATGTCGATGCTGAAAATGTTCGACATAGGGACATTTTAGCTGGGTTAAATGCGATTGGGATTTAAATTGACTGAAATTGCCAGTAAATAAACATCTTTGCAATCAAAGAAGCGACTCTCATTTCACTGAATAACTTTTAGTTACGTTCTGTAACAGACTACATGATGATAACGCAGCTGCTAGAAGGAAATGTTTTGCCAAGGCGCGTGATGAAAATACAACGCAATAATATAAAAAAGAAGTTACAAAAAATCTGTCAGGAATATTTATGACTCAAAGAGAAAAATATCATATCGAATAAACTAACGATGACTAATTAGTTAGTACCTTTGATTCCCCCCCCCCGCCCCCAACAACAACAACAAAAAAACCCAACACAATATAATTATTTGAATGTGCCATACAAGCAGAGTAGGAGGATGTATATATTGTCAATTTGGAAATACGTATGTTGTTTCGTTCTGGCTGAAATAAAGTTCCTGATAACTTGAGACCGTCAGGTCGAAATGTACACCTAAAAGATATGTAACTTGTTCCTTCTCCATACTTGCAATGAAACAAATATGTGGTTCTGTATCTATTACATACAAATGTGAAACTTTCCATATATTTTCAAACATATAGTTCAAAAAGATTTCAAATTTAGTTCAGTGCAGTCAAAGGTATCAATTAAATCACCCACTCTACTTTCTTAGCTGCTTTTTGTAGATGGGATTTACATGATCTTAAAAAATAATTTCGATACACTAGAAAAATTATGAAGAAATTGTTAGAAGAATTAATTCGAATATATGCGTGCGCAATATGGTTCCGTCTTTGGCGTTTTATACAGAACTTTTTTCGTGTGCGATACGTTAATAGGGATTGAATATTCGTAACAAAGGAATAATGATGTATGTAAAATATAATTACTATGTTGTTAAGGAATATATTTTTTTGGTTGATACGTTAATCAAGATTGAATATCAGAACCATTATGGAACATGTATAATGTAACTAATATGTAATAAAGGATAATATTGTCTGGAGGATGAATGTACTGATAACATAGATTGCACCGTACATTGGAATCTGAGTTTTATACGAATACTAAGATAAATAGTCTTTCTTGTGAAAGTGTTGTATAAATATAAAGAAGGTTGATTTGAACAGATTTTCGGAGAGCCTAAAATGACTGTGTATCACAACGCAACAATTGTTATTAGAAAAAGTAACTTATAAAGTTACTTCAGAGATCTTATTATAAATTATACATATTGGAAAGGAATCGAATATTTCAATACATTGTATAAAATCGTACCTTGGCTCCTCATAGTAAGTTGCGGTAATAAATACTTTCCAGATTAACCAAACTAAAGAGCTAGTAAATTGAAAGAAATTAATTTGAATCTTTTATAGGTTCTGCTGCTGCATAAAATTCCGCCATAAAAATTAATCATATTTAACATGTGATGATAATAAAACAAGAAACTGGCTCTGTGCTAAATAATTCCGTTCACTGGACTTTGAAAATTTTGAATGGACATACCTTCTGTTTTGGCAGTAAGTTGCCAGAACATATGATACCTTCAGAACCAGGGATTCTTTTGTTGTAGAAAATCACCCTGTCCATCGGATTTCTGTCATCCATGCCATAGTTGTAAGAAATCAACTGCAAGCGACAATACAAATACTTGATGTCTGAGCACTGTCTAGCATAAATTATATGTGCGTGTGTGTGTGTGTGTGTGTGTGTGTGTGTGTGTGTGTGTGTGTGTGTAAATATTCCGTAACTCTTTACATGTATTATTATTATTATTATTATTATTATTATTATTATTAACTCTTGTATATTATCCCGCTACACTATGCTCTTGACATATTTCCTTCGTACCTCCAAGCATAACTTTACCAGGATATAATTTATGTTTTATCATGTTGTAGATGGCGTTGATTTTTTGTCACGCATGATGTCCGCCCTTTGTTTCCAGCCTGGAATTAGGTCAAAACAGTTTGGTTCTCTTTGTGATAGGTACGATAATCCCTTCTTTTTTGTTATACAACTTTGCTTGGCTGATGGCAGTATAACATAGATATGTAGTTTACCGGTTTTAAGACCGTTTATCATTTGTTTCTTCTTTCTTTCTTCTATCTTTTATCCTTTGTTTGTATTCTTCGCCGTCATTCAAACGTGTACGAGTCAAGATTGTCTCTTGGCTTTTGTGTTTAGTGTTTGTTTTGTGGATGTAAATTGTTGACTATGAGCTTGCTTAGCTCTCAACGTTGGGAAACTGTTTTGAATTGATGCCGTTATCAATTTCTCTCTCTCTCTCTCTCAATATACTCTCATATATCTCTCTCAATATACTCTCATATATCATATGATCTTAAGAACATATGCACTAATTATTAAATGTAGTGACCTATATATAAATTACTATATGTGATCTATATTATAGATCACATGTGCTATATGTCCCATATAGTATGTGACGTATAGTATATGTGATTATTATACATAATATAATATAGTGTATAGTAATAGCATATACTATACAGAATACTTCATTATGTATTGTGCGTAATGTATAAATAATACATAACAGAATATTATATTTTTAAAATCATCGGTTTTTTAACATTATAAATATCTTTATATTATTAAAAGTAATTGTATTTGTCATTGCTGAATATAATTAATACTTTTAAATATTGGCAGCGTAACTGTAAGGCTAAAGTTCCAAAACACCCCCTCCCTTTTCCTAACCTTGGCTGTTATTATTGTTCTAGTTCTTTTGACTTTACTCAGCTTGTAAAGTATGATTGTAGTCCCGTAAAAGCGTTGATTTACAGCTAAACTAAAGTAAAAGAATTTAGTTCAAGCCCATAATCATTTTGCAGTTTGTGACGGACAGGTGCCTTATCCGTTCAAATATAAGTACAATTATACTGAGTTGTCTTTCCATTTATTATTCGTACAACAAACCACTGACATTTACAAGAAATGTAAAAGTCTGATGATTTGCAAAATTTTACTTTAACTGGCTTTTGGACAAGAAGCGTCTATGTTTTTGCCATCGGGAGTCGTCAGTCCTTCAAAAACCTCTTTTCGCGATCTGGAACTGTCTGTTAGATATGTCTCCCTCTCTGTGTACATAATGTATGTATGTGTGTATGCATGTATGTATGTATGGATGGATGTGTGGGTATATGTATGTATGTATGTATGTATGTATGTATGTATGTATGTATGTATGTATGTATGTATGTCTTGAACTATTTCCTACCTCCACTGCAATATCTTCAGGTAAATTTTGATTATTCCCTTTGATCCTCTGAATGCAGTCATCTTTCACTTCTAGTGCGTCTTGATACTTGATGCCACGCTAAGAAAAAGAGATTCAAAATGAATAAACTGTTGTGCGGTGGGACAAACAATCTTGCTGACCGTTGATTCAAAGCCAAATGTTAAAGTTACAAATTTCCTCTTGAGAATAAGATGAAGGGTCATGTGTTTTTTATCTTGAAAAAAAAAGGATCTGCTTAACTTATGGAAACCTTTATTGCATGATTTTTTTATTTCATTTGTATCAAGTTCATTTACGTGTCACTAAAACAAACAGAAAACTAAACTTCCGACCATACAAGTAGGTTTCAAAATATTCAGAGATATAGAGGAACATTGTTATTGATAAATTCTAAAGTCATTTTTAAAACATTTCCTTTGCTCTCGCTGTTACAGTTTTATTCAAAATGTCGACCAATATTGAAATTAAGCATATGTTCAATCTAAAGAGGCTGAAAATCGCGCTTAAAGGCGGTCAAAATTTGACGTACGTAGGGCATTCCTCGTCCAAAAATAGAACTTGGCTATGCGTAATATGGTCACGTGACAAATCAAAATAGTAATCTATGGCGCAAACGGAGTGAATGTTGATGCTTTCACGTTAATGTATGTGATAATAAAAGACTATCTACTGCTGTCGCCGATGGGATGCAATAGTTTGAGTACATAGTAATGCAATCTCCTTGAAGTAAATCAGTTTTTTATACGCAGTTTTAGAGCAGCGGACAAAGCAAGTCATTTGTTGTGTAATTGGATTGTGGGGATCATCTCAAAGTGTTACTGATTGAAAGTTTACGTTATAACGTCTCTCTTTTAAAATAAAACAACAAAAGTATGAGCCCTCTATCTGTTTATTTATATTGTAAACACATACTAATCCCAAGCTCACCCACAGTGAAATTTTAAAGTTAATAAGTGAATCTGTATAGGAGTTTTAGCATGGACATCGAAGACAGATGGACCAACACACATAGATGAACAAAGTAAATAAAATATATTACCAGATTATGAACATGAAAGTAAAAAAGGAAATATTTTAAACAGGTCGCAACTCTTGACTCGTTTTCAAAAAATGAAGTGAATTTTATTGGGGTTAATGCAACTTGAAAAGAATCGAGTATACCTCAGAAGACTAACATTTCAATACAGGTCATTTTTTAATAATAATTTTAGGTTCAACTGGGTTCAGAGATGTTTCTCCTGGTTACATTAAACTCAGGGAATGTCCATTTAAGTTTAATATTTTTTTTTTTTTTTTTTTGGGGGGGGGGCTGGAATATTGTAATCCCAAAACTACAAATTTCCAGCCCTCAAATAGGTTGAAAAAAGTCTTGCTCTGATTTGTGAACATAAAAAATCTTATTATATTTATTATATTAGTTGAAAACAATTATTTATTTTGAGGTAATAGAAACAAATATTCCAAGGTGCCTCCCTCCCCTCTTCCAAAATAAACGGATGGTCCCTTAGCAGACAGTTTCTAGCTCTCCACAGATACAGCTATTGCATAAAATGTAAAACTCTTGTAAAGTTTCTGTCACTTCATAAGTTCATACAGGGCAGATGATAATGAATAATGTATGATATTGTACATGTCATGTCTCACTTTCTTCGAAGCTCCTAGCAGCTGGAACACTCCTCATAGTTTTAGCCTATTTCACAAATATGTTCATGTTAAGCGTTCTTTGAAACCAAAATTTGTGTCATATTCAACTTATGGAAAGTTATTTTCAAAAAAAAATCTTCAGACAAGCAGTATGTCTGCATTCTCTTCCCTTTTATGCATTTATTAACCCCATAATACTGTAGCAACTGCACAGAAAATTGACGAAAATTCCACTATAAAGGTGGCTAAGATGCACATACTCAAAGCACCCAAAATTTCACATCAGTGTCGCATGGGTTGATGGTAAAAGCATGTAGAATAACTCTTTAAAAGTCTACAGTCTTGATTTTGAAGATGGCGCCAAAACAAGGAGATGTGACGTAGCCTCCAGGCTTTAAGTAACAAGAGAAACACAAAGCACAATATATGCCGATCTCGTGCCATTTTCCCTACCAATGGCCTTGATCTTAGAGCTACAAACCTGCCAGCTGCACGATAAGGTGTGGAAATGGATAAAATTGCATTAAAATATACGAAGTGGTTAAAAGTGAAAGTCTTGGTACGGAAACAGACCATTGACTTCCCTTGGTTTTGATCTTATCCTTGGGACAGAGGGTATGATTATGAATACATGAGACACTATCAAGTCTAGATATACATCAGGCTAAAGTTGCATGAAAATACCTTCATTGGTTCAAATGTTATAGCTGCACATGGACAGAGATCGCTGATTTATATTTTCCCTAGCTGTGACCTTAACCTTGAGCCTGAAGTCATGGCTATCGTATCTCTAATTATGATATATAACTGGTTTAAGTTTCGTTAAAATATGTTCAGTAGTTTAAAACTTATCCTCCAGAAAATGTACAACATCGCATGGATAAATTTTCCCTTTCCTTGTTGTGAACTTAACCTAGTGGCAGTGGGCCTGTATGTGACACACAAAGTTATGGGCTGGATAAGCAAATATTAACAGAAGGATGGACGAACAATGCGTCAGCATAATTTTGCATCGATAGTCATATCATAATTTAACAAAAAATGTTCTTGCCTTGCCACTGACCTTGAGAAATGAGATAGAATATGGTATGCACCACACTCTCTGTATAAATATATTCTTCCTAATATATAGTAAACACCTTCAGAACTACAACCTGGATGCACAAATTGAATGCCTTAACATTTAAGATAGAACCATGAAAGTGGTATATGAAACACTGCCCGATTATCATGGATATGAGCACATTCAGTTTCATCTCTCTAAATGTGGATTTTTAGTTCAAGACTTTGCAAGAAATATATGCCTATGGACATGTGACCATAACTGTGTGGCTCAGATTATGAAAGTCACACAAAGTCAAGATATAAAATTGTGCAATGTTTGATAATGCAACTTTTAATGGCTTAAAGTTACAGCCAAGACATCACAAGTAAGTAACCTTGAGATGACTGTGTCCTTAACGTTGCAGATAGGATCTTGATAGTGGTACAAGACACACTATCCAAAATATTTTATTTTTATCACTTAAACAGCTTCTGAACTACAGCCAAACCATGAAAAATGGCATTGGCCTATAAAATTGGATCATAATAGTGTGTTATGTGACATGACCTTAGGTCATGATGCATGAATATACAATGTTCCATCTCACAATCCTTGAGAATTTGAGAGCTAGAGCCTTGACAGGAAAATAGATAATGTTGATCAATGATCTAAACCTTGATGAAAATACCTTGAAAAATAAATGACACATTCAGAAGTTATGATTTAGACATCAGTTTAATTAAACTACCTATGCTATTGATACACATCATAGGTATATGATACACCCTCAACTTTTGATTTTAGAGGTCGAAACATTTTATTCCATCATCTTTAACAACAGCTTCTGGATGACAAGTTTGGTCACACAAGCCATGATATATACCTGAGACCTGGCCTTACAGATAGGTCCATGAAAGTGCAAAGTGACAACATCAAGTCATGATGTACAGCTATACCAAGTTTTATGTCTATTACTGCATTTAAAACTTTGCAAGTTACAGCTCCAAACAAATATAGTAATGTCCACCTTTGACCTGCAAACACGAACCAGGAAAGTGAAAAATTTGAAACCCTTGTCTTACATATGTGTAAAAGTTTAGATAGAAATGGGGAGTTAGATAATGAATGTTGCACTGCACTTCGTTTAATATCTAACGGTGTAAGGTACAACATAAATGTTTAGATATTGAAACAACAGCTTGCAAATGACTATCATAATTTTCTTCGAAAGTTTGGAAATATAATTTTCATATATCTGTGTGGAAACAAAAGGGATTAATACTTTAATTTCAAATTAAATTTTCTATTCCCCTCCGAGTCGGGTAGGGAAACAAACAGACTGAACTCTTAAATCATCCAATATGTCGAACAACACTTGAGGATCGAAATAATGTAGATATCCTGCATATTTCTCTCTTACATAACAAAACGTTAAAACGTTTGTGAGAAAATAATGTTACCTTCAGATGCATTTCGCGATGCAGTCTGTAAAAATCTCTTTCATCAATCCTTCGCAGCAACTGAACCGCCTTGCCTATCGGAAGCTCCAGCTGGCAGTCATTTTGTTCACCAATATAGCGAATACGCGAAATGATATCGTCTGTGAGTCTTATATATTTGTCAGTTTGCTCTTTCTCCTCCAGTGTATATGACTCGATAAAGGAGTCAAGTGCTTCGTCTTCGTTTGGAATTTTCTGAGTCTTCTCCATGGGGTAAAGCACAAACTTGACACCTTCAGAGCTGAAATTATGTAATGTGTCTTCTTGATATTTCCTAGATGTACGTACATCCTTCCGTTCGCAGATGCTTATGTATGTATGCATCGATTCATGAATATATGTATACATATATATCTGTATTCATGTAAATGTTTGTATGTATGACGGATGAATGTATACAAAACATGATAGAGAAGATGAATTTGAAGATGGATAGGATAAAGGTTAGGTGGAAGGATAGATAGATGAGTGGCCTTGGACTTCTTAGTGGTCGTATATTTTCTGGTTCAATGAACCTAAACTATCCAGTTAAAACCGGTTCAGCCACCTTAAACCAGTTTTCAAAATTTGTAAGCTAGCACGTGACTATTCGTCATTTTTTATTTTTGAAAACAACTGGCCTAGTGGTTGTCAATTTATTTTATAACAAAAACCTGACTCAGTGATCATCACATTTTTATGAGAAAGAAAAGCTGTATGCGGATTCTGGCTCAGTGGTCTTCAAATTTGTTATTGGTAAAACCTGGCTCAGTGGTAGTTAAATCTTTTTGAGAAACAAAATGTATGAGGATCGCCAACTTTTTTAATGAGAGAAACCTGGTTCACTAGACACTCCTCTCACAAGGTTTGTTATAGCAACTCGTAACGTCTGCTTCAGTGATCGTCAATATAGTACTTATAACAGGGCCATCGCACACGTCAAAAAGACATGCGGAAGAAAAGCCAGCGCCTATTCCCCAATTTTATTTACAATGCAGTAAATCCATACAACTATTCGCCAAAAAATTGACAATAAAGATGATAACATTCCTACGAGTTATTCAGGCAACCCTACAGTTGACAAGCCTACAGTACCCAAAACTAATATACCTCATGATCACGACACGAAGTTAGGACTAAATTTGATATAAAACATATAAATCGTGAAATAAGTTAAAAGGTTTTTATTATTAAGTCTATGTTTGTATCTGCTGGCGCAATTCACTTTTGTATAGAGATTAAGAGAATAACAAATTGAATAGGTAGTTTATATATTCGTTAATCTTTTATCACTAATCCTTTTTGTTGCTGCAAATACACCTTTTAGTACAATTGAGAAGAACAAGCCAAGTAATGCAAAAATTAAAAGAAAATATGACATTATGAGCTATTAAAGAGACAATTTTGTCTATCTGATGCTAACAACGAGCGTATTAAACTACCAACTAAACCAGGTAATGCTTCCGATACTCATGATCCTCTTTAGCTAAGTTAAACAAATATTCAGCAATATTTTTCAAACCTTTTTTTTAAAAACTTTATCATGAATTACTCTGGGCTACCAACACCCTCTCGGCCGCCACCACCTCCGCCTCAACCGCCAGTACCCTCACCGCTGCTACATTTTGTTAAACCTTCTACAAAATTTGCTATTGTTAGGTCAAGAGTGGTTACTATAATACCAATGGATGTAAAAACATTAGCAATTGTTAAACCTTCTTATTTGAACAGTTGTTGTAACATTTCTCTGAATGATTTTCTCTTACTTTTAGATTTATTTCTTTGATAATTTCTCTCCATTCATTTTCCATGCCCAATCGTTTGCACTCTTGTTTTTTTTTTACTTGTTTTCAAAAGTTCTTCCAGTTTAAACTTTTTACCTGGATCTTTTTCTTCCATCAACATTTTTATATATATCTGCTATCTGTTGTCAAGCGAATGAAGCGATCCTTTAAATATTTTCATTCTTGAAATAACTACTTTAACTGCAACCGCATGGTCCATTTATTTCTCTTTTTTCTAGCGACGTAAATAATCCATGATGTTCCTTTGTAACCGTAGACAATTTAGTAAGTTGTTGTATATATTCTAGCATAGCCTCTGCTTCTCTTACTGGCTCCCCAAAGGGTTTATTTGTATTAATTAATGCCATTTCATTTTTTTCAGGAAGCATTATCCTTTGTTTTCTTGTAACTTCCGGTTCTAGAGGAAGTTGGAATAATTTAAGATTGCCTTAATTATCTGGATATCATATATTTCCTTTTCTTTCCTAAGTAAAATAACTCAAAACTCTACCTGCACCTTTTGGCCAGATGTAGGGGAAGGTGAAGGTTGAATCTTAGGTCCACCTAGTTCTACATAATAAAAATTTTTTTTCTTCAGAAATATATATATGAAGTTTAATTAGATTATAATGCAATTCATCTATCTCTAATCCATGTTTGATAAACGCATGGTATTCATTAACCATTAATTTTTCAACTTATTGTGAAGTGTGAGTAAGCGGATCCGTTGATAACATATTTTTTTCGTTGGATCTTAGGTAGTTTCATCTATTTTTAGTCGGAACTTTAGTAGTATAATCTTACTCTCCGCTATTTTACACTATTTTAAAAAATCGATCAAAATTAAATTGAGAAAGAATTATTTTTATTAGGATCTAAACAAGATAGAAACGGACGAGATGTCAGGACTGCTCCTCAGGACTGATAGGCTAGTACACTAGATGAAGTCGGCATAACATAAGCTTATATAAAGGAATTTACAAATAGTATAGTAAATAGCACATACAAATAAATAACTTGCAAACACTGAATCAATAAGGAGTTGAATGAAATGGATTCAAAAACGAAATTAAGAAAGAAGTTGAAATGTTTTGCAAATACTAGATCAGCTAAAATATCGAAGTCATTGTCAGATGCAATAATACTAGCAATACCTTCTTTGATGAGCACATTTTTCCAATTGATAACTTAAACGAATTACAGAAAGAGTTAAAAGAAGACTACTTAACAACAAACGGAATTAGATACTTTAGTGAGGTGTTATCTTTTAGGTTTGGATTACCGATCTCAGCATTAGGTGATAACTGGAGAACTTTGAAGCACATTAATTTTAAGAAAGAAAGCGGGCAAATCGTAGGCAAAGAGAACAAGTCAGTCTCAAGTTCAAGACAACTATGATTTAGGTATGTTATAATGTCAGTAAATATAAATATTATTTAATTTATGGTATACTTAAGTGTGTCATATATACATTTAATGGCGAAATAATTTTCATACTTGTTTCATTCCTGTATTTTCGCATGTGAAAAATATATATCATTATAAAACAAGATAAGATCTATTTAAAGTATGCGTGATTTAAAATAACAGTTCAACATAAGTTCTAATGAGCTTTTTACCGACGTTACACAACAAAATAATAATGACATTAAAACAAAGATTTGCAAGACAAGCAAATATAATACATATATACAATTGGACAAAAACACATAGTGCATAACGTAAAATATATACAAGCGGAGTATTTTAACATCGTAGTAAATAAAAGTAGTGCACCTTCAGGGCTGGCATTTTTGCCTTTAGTAATAGCTCATGATAGCTGTATGGGTAATCATCATACACAAATCTCAGAGCACGCTCTTGTATTTTGTCGAGTTTAATAGTATTCATGGCACTGTAGAAGTGCCAGGCCAAGGGACAGAAGTTAAAATTGGAGAGGATAAAAGTATGTAGGATTGTCAGTTTGTTGAGTCTAGTTAACTTCTGACCAATACGTTTCAAGACAGATAGTTGTCTTGAAGCTTTCCTACAGAGATTTGTTACATGTAGATCGAATTGCAGTTGGTAGTCAATGTCAATTCCTAGCAGTTTAACAATTTCTTCACAATTTATGACAGCACTGCCTTTGTTTAGTACAGGCTTCATACTTAATGTATTTTTACCCACAGCTAGTGCTTGAAACTTTTCAGGGTTGGCTTGCATTTTATTCGCAGTGAACCAGTCAATCAGAATGTTGGATTCTGTTTCAAGTGTGTCAGTCAGAGTGTCAAAGTCCGGTGAGGAAAAGGACAAAGTGTTATCATCGGCATAGTTATAGAAAGAGCCATTTTAAATAATAAAAATATCATTAATAAAAACATTAAAGAGTAAAAGTCCGAGTATTGACTCATGAGGAACCCCTTTTTGAATTTCAGTCCAGCTACTCAAGACACCCTGCATCTTAATTTGCTGCTTACGATTTGACAGGTAGCTCAGTAAGAGTCCAATTGAGCCATCTGACAACCCATAAGCCCTAAGCATGCATAAGAGACTAATATTGAGGGAGACAGTCAAAAGCCTTGGACAAATCCATCAGAACTACAGCTACATATTTGTTTTCGTCAAGTGCTTTCTTCCAGTATTCAAGTAAACGTAAAAGAGTGGTCTGTCATCCAATACCTTTACGAAAAGCACCATAATAGTTGTGAAAAATGTTCTCAAAAAAAGATGCTAACTGGGTCTCAATCGATTTTTCAAATAGTTTGGATATGATAGGTAGAATGCTGACAGGTCTATAATTACTTTTGTCAAGAGGATTTTTCTTTTTGAAAATTGGAACTACTTGTGCTGCCTTTAGACGATCAGGAAAAATATTTGACTGTAAAGTTTTGATAATAAGATCTGTAATATGGCCAACAAGGATTGGTGCCCCAGCTTTTAACAGTTTAACAGGAATTTGATCCACCCCAGTAGCTTTTTTTGAATTTAAACTTCTCATCATTGTATACATTTTTTCGTGGTTTACTTGCTTAAATTCAAAAATTGTATCTGTGCTACTGTTATCCTAAATATCCTTGATACTTTGATGAGTTAAAGGGTCAAAAGTAACATCCCTTCCAATATCTAATGCCACATTTACATAAAAGTTATTGAAGATTTCACAAGTTTCCCTGATATTGTTTACAATTTTTGTACCTTCAGCAACAAAGATATTATCTTGACCATCATAACTTTTATTAGAAAAATATGGCTTAAATAACCAGAAATTCCTAAATTTAGTGCCCCCAGTACATCTTTCTAAAAAGTACGTTCTTAGAGACTTCTTTTTTAATTTGTTTACCAAATTGCTCTGCTTTCTATAGTTTTACCAGGCTTTGCATGATCTGTACCGAGTATATTTTGTGAACAACATATGTTTAGCATATATAGCTTTCCTTAGTTCTCTATTCATATATGGTAATGGTTTCCTACGTGGAAATGTGTGTTTTATTGGAGCATGTTTGTCAATAACATTTAACAGGACTGATTCAAATTTAACATAGTCAGAGTTGACAGATTCTGAGTCAATACTGGAAGACAAGTTAGTAGATGGAGCATTTTGTAAATCATTTACAAAGTCAGTTTCATCATTGAAACTTCTATACGGTGTTTTTTATTCTGGTTGCAGAATGCACAGTGTCTCTTAGCTGAGTAAACACCATATTATGAAAATCACTAATTCCAGTAGACACAGTACAGGTATTCATACATTGGCTTTGTTTATTTGTAAGTATGAGATCGACACACGATGGAGTACACCCATTCTGAAAACATATTGGTTCTGTAATTAAATATGCAAGATCAAAAATATCACATATATCACACAGGCAACGAGATTTTGATAGGTCATACATATTAAAGTTTAGGTCACCAATGATTATAAGGTTTTCACATTTTACCAGACTTTTGTCAAGCGCATTTACTAAGTTTTCCGAAAAGAGCTTTTCATTCATTAAAGGGGGCCTATACACGCTATGGATTAACCATTTAGTCTTATGTATATAAAGTTCGTAAGTAATCTGCTCCAGGTAATCATACTCTAGTTCTTTTATCCTGCGTACTGGGATATCTGAACGAATAAATGACATAATTCCACTACCATTGGCAGTGTGATCCCATCTCTCAAGTTTGTACCCATCAACATGGAAGAGACTGTCGATGAAACAAGAATCAAGTTTTGCTTTCCGATATAACAAGGAAATCAATAATTTTATCGTCTAGAACTTCACGAATTTCTGTAAACTTGTATCTTACACTATTTATGTTTATATGGGCAATAGTCAAGTTTTTGGGGTGTTTCTTCCGGGTATCACGAAGACTCACGAAGATATATTCCTTGGTTGGGTCTGCATCCGGAAGTATAGTATGTAGGGGGAGATTACTTGTGTCAGTATTGTTGCACCACCAACTAAGTCATCATCTTCCTCAAAAAATGAATCTGTGAAATCTGATAGGATATTGACACAGGTAGAAGGACAGAAGAAGGGTTCATCAGACTTGCTGAGTAAGTTGTATTTTGCAATTGTCAAATCAGTGCATTTGTGATGGATCCAGCGATCACATAAATCACATTGCAACCCTTGTTGGTTTGACTTGACGGCTTTACTGCAGGCCGAACACGGATATCTGATCGGGTTGGGATTCGGGGAGACACTGAACAAGAGGTAAAGTAAACTGTAGTACTCAAGGTTATTGTTTGCAGATAACCTCTTGCTTGACCAGTTGCAAGTGCACCATGTCGAGAGCCATATTGTTCTTTGTTTAAGCTGGTAGAGTACTTCCAAATGGAAATCTGGGTTTCGCATTGTCCATTCGCACAATCCGAAATGTATTGTTGATGAAACATTAAAAAATCTAGCATTTGGAATATTTGTTGAATTGAGTTTCAAGTAAAAATTTAGATAAAATCCAGTTAAAAAAAGAGCGACCGAGAAACCATTTTCTCCCGCCATGATGACGTAATTCAAAATGTTATGTGAAAATATAAGATTCCACATGATGTCATGCGGCGCTTGATTGTGTGTGCCTACAGAAGTTATACCTGCAACAACAAAAATGAGCACTTTGTGAGCTAGAACAAATAAATGTAAACTGCTTTACATTTCAGATATGGAAATTAATTTTTGCTGAAGAAATTTGACTCGACACCATTCGGGTCGCTATGAAGTTTCTTCCATCCTTGACAACAGTGATAAACCCAGTGATGCATTACTGAATCGGTCGTGCTTTGTTGTGAGATATGATCAAATAATTCATAAAAATGTCAAATATGTCATTTACTGCGACACATTAGGTGATCCCAGTCCTACCGCTCTCTTAAGTCACTGATACTTATCTGATCAGTCTATGAAAGTGAGGCAATTAAGAAGAAGAGGGATGGAATGTTGCGCTGAAGAGTAGATTTAATCTTCTGGAGCAAGTTTGGTTTATAATATAAAAAAAAATTCATTTCCTACGTAAATACGGGATATATTTCATCTTGAGGTACCAAAAATGATATATTTTAACTCTTGACTCCATAAAATATCACGTTTTTTTGTATCACAAGATGAAATATATCCGGTATTAACGTAGGAAAAGAAAATATCATCTCTCTCTCAATATATCTATATCTATATATATCTATATATATATATATATATATATATTTGCAACTTACAAATAACTATATGGTAACACGAAGGAAGCTTGAAAAATAACTTGAATGTAAAAGGAAAATAACATGAAGGTAACTTGAATAACTGTTTAGGAAAACTTAAATTTTGTTGCAAAATAATATGAAGGAAGCGAACAAGTTATTCAAAGTAAAAGTGAAGACTATTTAAAGGTTCGTAAATCAGCAAAGAAGGTAAAATCACAACAGATTTAAAATATTTAAAAAAATCCTCGTAGAGTTGGACATGGAGAAATATACCTATGCGTATATGCTTTTTAAACTTTGATGAGATTGGTATGGCAAGTGTTTCCGGTTGAACGGAGTAATTCTCAGCGCGTGCATGGTGTTGAGGAGCTGCGGCGGTCACTTAACTTGAACTGACCATACGTCTGACTCTTACAGGGTTTGGCGCAACTTTACTATGTTTTATTACTAAAGCTATAAAAGACAGTCTAGAATACGATAAAGTTCAAAAACACAATAAGAGTGTAGCCTCTGCTATAAGTAAGTATTAATCGAATAGCGAGAAAGCAATAAGCGATAACGAAATAAGTCAGGATGAATTTTATATGATAGTTAGTGAATACAGCACATGGTTGGGACGGACGCCAGGCCTGCGTTTCGTGTGACGTAACAGCAAGAATTATATTTATTGAAATGGCGAAGCCAAGTTACATTAATTTGGAAGGACAACCTGAATATAGAAGTATATTCTTCAAATCCCATTAATAATAGAGATAGAAATTATATATTATCCGTAGTGATTTTATTTTTAGAATTCATAGAAAAAAGATATAAAAAAAGAAACGAAAAGGTGAATCACTAGGTCAAACACTAAACAATGACTTAAACTTGAACGTTACTAAACTCCCAGCCCTGCAAACACTAATGAATGATAGCAAGAAAAGCATTTCGGCTGCTTAAGATTTATTTAACAAGAGATTAATAGTTCTATCAGCAGCTTTACAAGCTTGACAAACTGTTAGATGATAATCAAACAAAGCTGTAGAAAACGTACATCAATTATTACAAGCTTTACAAACTGTTAGATGATAATCAAAGAAAACCAGTAGAAAACATACAACAAGTATGACAACCAATTCAACAAAGGATAAACGCTGAAATACCAGCCTTAGAAAGTGACATAAAAATAGACCCCCAAAAAATTATAATATGCTCCCTTCAACAGTTGCAGAAAGAATTAAATGATAAGAAGAAAGATAATGATGACGTTATTAAAACATTTGTTGATGACTTTAAAGCTGGTGCGAAAAAGTTGGAAGACAGAGTGACAGCTGTTAGTGATAGTCTTCCACAATCACAAAGGAAGAATGACTTTTAAGAAGTCAATTGAAAGATATAGGACTTAGATAATAAGGTTAATGTGAGTGAAAGTACGATTAAATCTTTGAAAGAAACCTGCGATTTATCAATTTGTGATGTCATCAATAAAATAAATAATATTTAAAAAACAGGACTTAGTGGGTACAAGGAAGTATTGGCAAATTCGATAAAAAGGTTAAACTAATAATAAGAGTTTTTAATGACATGAAACAAATATAACATCAGAAACAGACGAAATAAAAAAGAAACATATGAAATTAAAAAGAAATTAATAAAGACGTAGATTAAAAGGGTTAGCATTAAGTGAAAGAACTGATATACGTAAATCTGAAATAGAAAAAGTCCTAATAGATACTAAACTATCAAGAGAGAGAGAGAGAGAGAGAGAGAGAGAGAGAGAGAGAGAGAGAGAGAGAGAGAGAGAGAGAGAGAGAGAGAGAGAGATTTAAAAAATATACGCTGGATTGGAAGGAGCTCTAGCTGATATAGAAGTTAAACTAGACAAATCGAGGAGATATTTGCATCAATTAGGATCAGAGATAACCACAGAAGTAAATAAAAAGACTTTATCATTAACTCCAGAGAATTGATACAGCTAATTTAGAAATAGAGAAAATATTCACTAACATAAACCTGGATATGGGAGTAAAGATATGAAATTGATGAAATTAATAAAATATTGAATGAATATGTTAAAAGGTGTAATAATTTCGAGAAAGAACTACCTGAAAATACATTGTTATTTGATTTTCGTATTATATCAGAAGATCCTATTCTTATTCTACCTTGAAAAGAACAATAATTTTCACCAGTGGTTCTGATGGTCACAAAGTATATTGCCTCTTAGATTTGTTCTCTCTTTCCACAATACCACAAACATTATCTATTACTTATGGATTTGACTATGCTCCATCACACTTTGCTAAATAGGTCATATAATCTATATATCAGACTTATATCCAATTTTCTAAACTTAAAAGTGCGATATTTTAGAAATGAATTGGACTTTCATAGTACTTTGTTATAATTAATTAATTAAAAACATGATTAGAAACTAATTATAACTACAGAAGCTGAAAAGGTTAAAGAATATTATAAATAAAAGAATCAAAATCAATATTGTTTACACTTGAAAGAGTACTTTGAAAAACAAGTATTGATATTAGATCAAAATTTAGTATTGAGACAGCATAAAAATTTACTATCATTCAATGGCAATACTCTGATGGGTAATTGCTACCGCTTTA
This sequence comes from Margaritifera margaritifera, assembly GCA_029931535.1. Taxonomy (NCBI): domain Eukaryota; kingdom Metazoa; phylum Mollusca; class Bivalvia; order Unionida; family Margaritiferidae; genus Margaritifera; species Margaritifera margaritifera. The sequence goes on along the minus strand of JAQPZY010001579.1, from coordinate 259,380 downwards.
GCATTCACGGGAGGTAGCTATCTGTTCAGTTTATTTGATTCGAGTAAAGCTGATGTTGAAAAAAGACATAATTACGCTCTTAAGTATATTCAGAAGCAAATAATAAGTTCAATAAATATAGCATTGACACTCGATTACATAAATTATAAATGAAAACAGCAATGTCTGATTATTAAGTGATTAACTAATTTTGACACCGTTTTTTCTCTATTCTCTGCTGCTAATATAAACGATAGTATAATTTCAGAAATACCTATGCAACCTGAACTTTGTGATTATTCCCAACCTTCTAATGAACAGATAACTTACGAATAGGTTTTATTGAAGTTGTAATTGGAGCTGCTGTTTATATTGGCTATATATTTCTTTAGAACTGAAAGAAATATAAATAAAAAAACTAAATAAATAGGATGGCAAAATATAAACGGTTCATAAATAGGAAAAACACTACAATGTGTTAAGTATATTAATCCAACACATCATTGCATTCCACCCACTGCAAATAGTATAAAACCTGAGCAGCATTTTCATTTTAAGGTACCTACCCTTGGACTAAATGTTCTAATTGTATCAGGTATTTATTTTCCTATCATTTGATGTAAAAGTTAAAGGAGATGCGAATTCTTTAGTTCTAAACAATGTGGGAAGAATGTTGATTAAGGAATATCCTTTTATTACGGTAGTGGTCATGTTTTTAATCCGAGCGATTACAGCATTTTCACGATGTATGCAGACTGGTGGTTAGCAACGTATGCAAGAAGATATAAAATAGAGCAAAGTATAATGAACGAAAAACTGAGAAAGTTAGGATCATGGGCAGCTAATGGACAAATCACTGGCACACGAGCTATTCAGTTTATTGCATACGCTACAAAATTCAGAATTCCACTAGATTTACAGATACTGACAGATCGTTGCCAATTTATAGTTTTACTCTACCTCAGGATTTGAGAGTTATAATTACGTTGGAACAGGCAGCAGAAGTGATAGAAGATGCAAACCAATATTATGAACTGGAGAATGTTTGCCTTTGGTAGGATACCATTGTTTCTGAGATATCGACTAATTGTGTAAACGAAAGGTAAGGGAATGGAATTTCTTTCTTTATAGTTATATCACAAGAGTGAGAATTATAATAGAAACATAACAACTGTAATACTTTTTTTCATCAAGAATGAGTCTTAGAAGAGTTTTAATAGTGTGCAAAAAGGACACAGAAATTGATCCTGAGAAGTATTTTAATTTAGCAATAGAAAAAGTAATGATTACTGAGGAAGGATTACCTAATGTGTTTTATTCACATGGGTATAAGTGTGATCAGCAATTTACAGAAGTATATACATTTTTCAGCTATGAAGAACAAAAAACACTTTACTTGCTAATATTATTGTAAACAATTTTCATACTGTCCTCTTCTGAAGCACACATGATAATACATTGCATGGAACATGACATAAATTGGCAATTGTTAAACAAGGAATTCACATACAAGATAAACAGAAAAATAAACATGGATGCACACAAAATGTATATTTATTTAGTTTCTGATGAACCTGTAAATATCTAAAACAACCAAGTTAAATCTAATATGTTCTAAAGCTATGACGTCTTGATTACTACATACCAAATAAACCTCAAAGAACCTCATATTATGATTATATGTTGAGCTTCACACTGCGGAAAGACAAAGGTTTGCACAAGTTTTGATTGAAACAAAATATTAAAACTTGTTTAATTTTATTGTAAATATCTTTCCAACCCTTATGTACTAAAAGACTGAGAAGAAAAAAAAGAAAAGCTTTTAGAGATAATTTATTTTTACGGATCCTGCTGATACATTAGATAAATGGCTATAATTACTTAGTACTGTATACCAGGGAACTAAAACTTTGGGTTTTTTTATAGACGATTGGGCGAATTTGGATGATGTAAAAAAGAAAGCAAGAAACATAACAAAGCTAGCATTCAGTGGTAGGCATTATGGAATATCTTCATGGTAATAGTATAAAAGCATAAATTTGTCATAAAAGACCTACGTGAAAATGTTAGATATATTGTAGGCTTATCCTCAAAAGATAAAAGTCTATGGAATACATTTTTTATGAAAATGATGTAGTACCAGCAGTTATTATAGATACAATCGTTAATAAGTTTAAAGAAAACAAAACAAGTCAACTTTAATGAGGCTGGAATATGCATTTGAGTATAAGGTAGACGGAGATTATACAGCTAGTTAACAGGGATTAACAGTTGTGCGAGGCAGTACTGATTGATTCAAATCTTCAAATGCATTTATTAAATTGTTGTGTATCGCTATCTCAGTGTTTGATGGCAATTTAATTCCTTTGCATGTGTCTTCTTTTGCATCAATAAGATGCATATTTCTCCAGTTTAAACATTTTCTTTGCCGATATGGATCTGACAAACCAAAAATTAAACATAAGATGGTCTATGTTAGGATTTTGTTTGTCTGTAATTTGAGAGAATTATAGCCATTCCCACGTAATTGCATTGAATGAGCACCTAGTAACTCAATAATACTACTGGATTTATAATTGCTTTTAACTGCATTACTGTTCTATTACAGAACAAATGTGTTATTTTAAACTTTTCACCCGTTTTATACCTAGCTTTCATATAATTTATATTGTACTCCTTTATGCGTTCATAATTATTTCTTCCACATTCTTTATCGTATTGTTTATTCGGTCTTTGTTTTTATGACGATATGCTTTATTCCACAACCTCTTACGAGCTTTTTATTGCTTGTCATTTTTGTAGAATTTATTTGTCGATTTTTGTCAATTACGTTTTGTACGTAAGTTAAAATCCATGTATTTAATGTTTCTTTAAAATAGAATAGTGACCATATGGAAGTGTATTCATCTTATCAGCCAAATAACGTTTATCATCGTATGGTGAAAGAGCAACATTATTTATTGTGATATTGTATATCTTACAATAGTACCATCTAATTAAATTAATTTCTTGATGATTTATAGTTTGGTAATAGGAAATGTCATTGTATATATCCAAATTGAAATTTTATTTTATTAACAAATTTCCGAATACCTCAGTATATATTTGTGTACTATGTCAGTTCTAAAAGCACAAAGGTTACTTCTAAGGCCAGGCAATTCTTGTATTGCATACGATTTTTCTCATCGTTGTGTAATCCAACAACTTTATGGTTATCTAATGTTATTCCATGTATGTTATCATTTCGTGTAATCAATTGTGTCGTGAAACTATATTTTGTTTCATATCATTTTAGAAATCATACAAATCACCCGTTTCAACGCTTATACTCTGAGAACCTATATTGGTCGTTAATATCTTCATTTGTCACCATACTAATTTTTTAGCTGGTTGTAGTAAAAGTCATACATCAGCAACTTAATTACATCCAACCATGTAAAGCCACTATAAATTGGTTAGCTAATTGTATTTTTCTGTTCTTTAAACTACTAATACCAGATCTTTGGTTATTATTTTTCTTCCTGAAAATGAAATATGCATTTGACATTTACAATATTTCTTCTCATCAGTGCATCTCTTTACATTAGTTCTGTTTCTTACATTATTCATTAGTTTTCCAAAGGTAACATTATTCATGAACTTAAGAAATGTCTGTTTCAAAGTAATTGATTGCTTTTCATCTTTAAATATGTACTAAATTAAATGTATAATTTTAGCCACGGCTCTTGATGGAATATAACTGCTGTATGAATCTTGTCTGGTTTTATAGAAGATGCAATTATACAACTTCAAATTACAATAGGGAATAACATATCTTTCTCTATTTCTTAACGTACATAATAATGTAGGGTCTGACTGTTTTGTGCCCTTTTATCTTCTATTAATTTATTTTGTAGTGGAGATAAATCATGTTCACTGGAAATTAGTTTTTCTAGATTGAAATTTTTCATAAAACTTTTTACATATTCGTAATTCTCTGGCCTAATTCATGATCCGGTGAGTTTTTAATAAAATTTCACGATTGTTGGGGGATCAGTTTGACTACATCTTTAAAGGAATCCGTATTTTAGACTAGATAAATATCTCAAACCTCTGGTGTCCATTTCAGCGAATTTTTTTTATTGTGTCTGTGAATGTATCATCTTTTAGATGTTAATCATGCTGCTCTAGTGTTTGGCCCATAAACCAATAACTTTCTAAACATGTTATTGTTCTTTTACAGAAACCTCTTGGGGTCTTCTTTCACAAATTTATCAACTATAAAATCCTTACTAAACGATATATATTTTTTATCATTATATGGTATTATTGATATAGATCGTTTTTTTAAACTAAGACTTTGATAATGAGATGAGAATCGTTCCTAGACAAGAAAAATTATAAATAAATATGGAAATATATTTCGGATATTTGTAATTTAAATTACGCTGTAGATGTCCTGGACTTGTACATTTTCCAGTCAAGTGATAATGATCTTTTAATATGTAGTTCTTCTCGTCGGCTTTAAAGCCTTTTTCCCAGATATGACATACATTGGTGGAATTATAATGCTTTTTGTTGTTTGACTGAATATCTTTTAAGCAGCGTTATTTAGTCTTAGTTCTTCATAAACAGTTTTTGCACTTGATCCTAAATATTGATAAAATTTAACTGCACAGCCTTCTCCTCTGTAAATATTAGTTCATACTCCTCGTGCAAAGCGTTCCTGCGAATCAGTCATGACGTCCCCTCCGTTGATGTAAGATAGCAACAAAATCCTACTGGTGTGTAGTTTGCTGTTTGTATTGTCTTTGACGCATTTGGGTCACGTGTAATGCTTTCGTTACTCTTTGCAGCGTGAGTACATATTGGCTCAATGTTACTTTCAACATTACAATAACAAACAAAACAAGTCTTTAGCTGACTTTGGTAGTTTTTAAATTTAACGACAGCACCCTCTTCTTGCATTATATCTATTGTGTTAGATGTTTTGTTGCAGTTTTCTTGTAATTTTATTTCAGAGTTTAAAAAGTTATACACTTCTTACAAAAGCGTTTTTATTTTATATTTATTAACTTGAGATGAAATCAATCTTGATAAATCCTTTATTCAACAATGATAATAATGGTGACATTTATCAATGCCATTTTCAAATATGACTAAACTATCTATGTGCCTCTCTTTCACTTTCTTCTATCTAACTGGTTCTTATACGTATTTATACTGGTTCATAGACATTGACGGATACATTTCATTTCATTTCTAATTGTTTTTATCTTTTGTATATGTATTGGCATTTATTAAACAAATGTTTATATTTATGAAAGTTATATATTTGTGGCCAATATGGATGATTCTTTTAGATGGATTTAATATAGATTCTACTGCACAGAAAAACATCTATACATTGAGAAAGGCCTTTTAATTTATTTTATCCAATCTAGTAAATCTATGTATGAATTTCCTGCCACTGGTCTATATCTATCAACATGTAACTTTAAACAATTTATCTTGTTAGAAAGACAGTGTGTATCCATATTTATTTTCTCATCAAATTTTGTATCTAGTTTATCAAACAGTTCTTCAGCGTTTCTTTCTATTTCATATTTGTTCGTTATTAGCTTGTGCTATATAATACCAATCTACATAATAATCATGATGTACTCCATCTTCATTTGTTTCATTTCTTGAATCTATAAATCTTGCAGGACTAGCAGGACTTTTACTGAATCTAAATGTCTAATCTTTGAACCTATTATTTTCCATAAATATGGTTGAACTTATTTTTAAAACAAATAAATAACCATTCTGGTTTCTTTCTTTTCCAGATTCAATTATCTATTCATCTAACTTTTTTTTTAAAAGTCTTGAAGCTTTTTTGCGAGTCTTTCCTTTAGTTTCATACACAGTTCTTTATATTTTTCTTCTAGTTGGTAGACAGAATTGAGGCTGTAATTTCCTTCTTTCAAGTTGTGGTACTTTTGCACCATGCAAATTATGTGCAATTTGAATACTACTATTTTTTTTAATCAAAACTTCTGTGCAAAGATTTAGTCTTTTCGTGTGCTTTGCCAATGATAAAATTAGGGTGAAATCTACCTTTTATGATGTAATATTGATCCTCTTTTTATAGCTTTTCCACATCCACAGGTTGATTTTCCTTGGTTGCATTCTATGATTTTCTTATCTTCTATAGTATAATACCGTTGAGATCTCATTATATTTCCACAATCTTTCCATCGTGTGTATATAATGTTTCGGCGTTCTGTTTCATCAATAGACTTAATTACAACACGCATAACAGAAAATTGGTTCTATTTATATTGGGTAAATTATTTACATATAACTACAACTATTGTTTTAAGGCTTCATTTCTGCTCTTGAGATGTCAGGACTGCTTTGCTTGAACTAGTTCCCTAGTGACATAACATATTATTTGAGCTTCCAGTTATTAACAGATTTGTCATATCCTTTCTATTTTACCACCACATCTTTTTTGACAATCATTGTTTTCCTTTTAAAAGATTTTCAATTTTGAGGACATCATCCTGCTTGTCGTATAAAGATAAAACTTTCTCGTAGAACGTCCCTCTATATTTTCTCCCTTTAAGTCTTCTAATTTATAGATCACAGGGTCTACTAGAATTACTTCTGTGATTATAAATATCTATTCCATGAAATTAAAAAGATAGCTTTTAATACAAAATATAGTTATATTTTGAGATCGTGACTCTCTCACCTATTTTATGTCGAGGCGTTCCATTGACGTCTGTTGCAATATAGCCATATACGTTAATCCAAACTTTAGATATATTATTTCCTTTCTAGCTTCATTTGGCGACATGTCTGTAGATCGATGGTGTGCATTATTATATCCATCAACAAGGTTTTGTAATATATCTAGCCATTTTCTGGTTTTATTTTCAGTTAAATACGTCCACGGTCTAGTCTTTAGAGTTCGATTAAATCTTTCCAGTACAACGCTTTTTCATCTGGTTGAGTGGAAAACTACTCATTATTTTATTCTTCGATAACAATTTTACCTTTACGTTATAAAGTTCCTTTCTTGCATTGAACTGTATTTTTCTGATTTTCTCTCTTACAATATTTCCCTGAAGGCATGATATATGTTATCTTCTTTTTTAATTTTCTTAAGCCAGGCATATTTTGAAAAGACACCTGACACTGTTAAAATATATATATATAACCAATATAAAAGTTTTTATATGCTTGTGAATCAACTATATCTGCTGATGTAACGTGCAAGTAGACTGTTCCATCATTCAGTCTCTAATATGTTATAGGACTTAAAGATTGATTCTTATCGGAGTTAAAGATTGCTTTGATATTTTCGTCGCGATCAAGTTTAAATTTCCTTCGCAACTAATTATTAGTCGTGAAAGCAACCGTATTTTAAGAGGCGTAAAAATGATTCCTTAAATAATATTCTTTTTGTTATTGTATGTCATTTATTAATATATGTTTTATGTTTACAGTATTATACATCTATCATATGTGTCATGTATATAAGCCTGTTGCACCCGTTTACGAGATAGTATAGATGTACACATGATTCTTCGCTTATTTAACATGCCAATTAGTTAACCAATCGGACATTTCAGGTCGTACTATATATCCCTTATGTTCTCTGCATGTGTATGCCATTTGAAAATAAAGATTTTATTACCTTATTAATATTACTCTAAAAATGGTCCTGTTAATTATATTAGGAGTGTTTTGTACAGAGTATTTCATACTCTAATACAATGCCCTTGACTTGTTTACGTGACGCTATAGATTTATACATGGCTCCTTTGTTTATTTCATAGGTCCACCTTGATTTATTAGAATATAGTAACAATTCATTCAAATCTATAACCGTATACATTTATGAAGATAGTTATTATCTTGAATGATTTGTTTCTCTCTGTGTGATAAAGTAAAACGTGTTAGAATGTTTTTAATAGGCCTGGACATGTATCGATAGTACGGTGGATGTTACCTCTTTTATGTAGATATCAATGATATAAAAGTTATTAACTAAATGGGCTGGAAGTGTATTTAGTCCTCATACACGCTAGAATTTATTGTAATAACTGAGTGAGATGGGTGAATTGCTCTAGTTTTATACCTGTAAATTAAAGATAGATGGTTCGAACCCAGGTTCCCACCTAAAATATTCCCACCTACTGCTTAAAAGCTAGGAACATAAGAATCAGATAAAACAAAAGACTACACGATAAGTTTTTAAAAATAAATTTTGAAAAATAACAGTTACTACGCCAACGCTAAATGAAGCAACCCAGATTAGTCAAAATGGCGCTCGGAAGGTGCTGGTATTGTGCACATTACTTGCACTGGGAGCCTTGTAACACAAACAAAGGCCATATTAACCACCATGTGTACAAATTATTCGGCCCAGGTCAGCCAGAATGGCGCTGGAAAGGTGCTGGTCCCATGCATGACTTGCACAAACAGCCCCGTGAAACTAGCAACACAAAAAAGTCTGAAGTGAGGACAAAATAACTATCAGACAGATAATATCATTTGTAAGACTTAGATACTTGTCTGTCTGAACTATTTCTTTCTCAGTGAAGGAATCCAATGACTTTATCTACAGTTTTATCGTTGTCTGGGATTTCGCTGGTTTGATCCATTGCGTATAGTTAAAGATTTGAAGACACTGCAGCTGAAATCACAAATTGCCTATCTGTGTCAAAAGTAAACCTTCACAAAGAAGCTGTATATGTGCTACGAAATGTGCTGATTCATATGATTGTGAAAAGCCTAGGTATTAATTCCAGGATGCTGTAGCAGTGAAAGCTCAATTGGGGTCAGAGGGCTGATGCCTTGATTGGGATCAAGACAAACATATATCATAATGTTTATATCACATATATTTTAAGTCGACAGAAAAGGATGATCCTTGAATAAACCCAAAGTTATCAAAATATATCAGCATTGTATGTAATTTAAAGAATATTTGTGTGAAAATATACACTGGAGGCAGATAGTCGGGGATGTTTGCAACTGTTTGTTTAGAATGAAGTGATCCAATGAAGTCGGAAACATATGTTATCCTAGTTCCACACGTACCTCCAATGACCATACAACAATCTCGAGATAGAGGTAAATGTTAATTAGGTTTAACAAGTAATAAAGGTTGGAAGAATTGACTTCAAACGCGAAGCATTTTGAAAAAGTCTTTCAGGACTCAAAGTAGAGCTAATTTATATTTTTTTTAAACAACCAAAAACGAGTGTGCACAAAGAGGAGGGAAAATGTCTTTTAATATGTCTAGTGGATATAGCAAAGATGTATGACTAAATACATATTTGTTGTCAAATCTGTCCAAAATATGTTGAAACAGTTGATACAACAAAATAATATTTTAAGCAAGATTAAATATTTACTCTTCTGGCAATATGTTGAGAGACCTGTGCTGTTGTACAGTGATGTCATATTTCAGCATTTTTTCAGACGATTCCAGTTTGGATATTTATTATGTCCGGTTAAAATCATGTAAATTAACTGTCATGCCAGTAACAATATCCCACATACTATAATGACAATAGTCCTAATGTGTATGTGAACGAAATAGTCATAAAATAATAATGATTACTTACCCTTCCGTCATCAAGTCTGATTCTGAGGCCTTGAAAATATCTCTGACCCTATAAGTAAAACATTGAAACATAGGAGCTTGAGGTATGCAGAAAGTTATTTATTAAATACAGAAAGACTGTAATGGATTGTAAATAGTTCTCGCAACAATTAGAATAGAATAGACTAACCAATATTGACAAGATTATACAAACTGATCAATGGACACAAATGTAGTCGGAATTTTATTGGGTCCTTAAATATGGAAAAGTGTGTCCAAAATCCATGTCAAGGCGGACGATGTGCTGTAGATAATTCTTTTTAGTTTGTTTTTTGGTTTTGTTTGTTTGTTTGTTTGTTTTATGGCGATTGGTCGGCTAATTTGTGTATTGAAGATATGATCTCATATAGTTTTGTCAAGTTTCCTGAATCGAACTGGTATCGTTCCATCATATTCAAATATTATTACCGTGCCAACTTCGCTTTTCAAGCACAAATGAAACGCAGTTTTCCCTTGGCCGATTGTAATTCTTTCCAGGCGTATATTTAGTGGAAAATGGGAATCGTATATGTCCAGAGGCAAATCTTGGAATTAAATTTGTCTAATATATTTAATCCGAAATAAACACGATCAGTTGTTGACTTTTTCATTGAAACATATCAAATATTCAGGTTTTGCTTATATAACAAATTGCGAGAATCATTTCTATAAAGCTTATGATAGTTTATATATGCAGGTACATTTCGGATTGACAGTAGTAATTGTTCCTGTCAGGCGGAGACCATACGAACTCGCTTTTACAGGAGCCAATGGGCACTGTGATGTTATAGTCTGTTTCCTACACTTTCTAAAAATCACTTCATTTAGAGTCGCCTGACAGGTTGTTTGGATTACTAGTGTTAACTGAGCAAGTAAGTTGCGCAGCAACAGGCAATAATGCAACCATTTCAATTCATTTCAGACATAATCACGTGCCACTTAACCAGTGTTGAGGGCGTTGAGAATGCTCCATAAAATGCGTCTTTGTCATCAAGTGGTCGGTAATGGTATTTGCGAGTTGTACAGTTCACGTATTACAAAGGTCGGCAATAGTATGACTCATAATTAATAACACCAATTAGTAACGGTTACTTACATGAGGGTCATAGACAGAATCACTCGGTGCTGGTAGACGTATCGGTGTAGTGTGTATCTTGTTTGGAACATATTGTAGAACATCAAGGCATCCTGAAATTTGTAAACGAAAAAAATATTATTTTATGAAACAAAATTGTGTTTTATTTATTATCAGAACTATATAGTGGTATTATTCATCTAAATACTGTCCAAGGTTTGACGCGTGCATTGTATTGGTTCTAGACTTGAAAACTGTATGTCCTACGCAAACTAGTGGAACTTTAAATCTGGTTAAAAGCCCAGTGTAATTGACAAGTTTTAGTCTTGATTTCGAAGTAAGAAACAGGGAAACATTACAATGTTTGAAATGACCAACAACTACTAAGACTCATGATGGCACAGAAACATCATTGATGAAGACACTATGACATACCAATTAAGTGATTTAGTTTTGTTGTGTTTGATTAATTATTCTAACAATCGATTGACTTATTGATCAGTCAAAATATAATGGATCTGAAAAAGTTTGTGAAGTACTTGTAAGGTCTTTTGAACAGGCGTAGGCTATCGTTTGCGTAACGTAACAGTTATATTCCTTTTGGTATCGTTTCGTTTTTCAATGACACAATTCAGCATTTTTCGTTCAACGCACTTTCTCTCCTTTGCGTACCGTTGGGTACCGATTCTGCATATTTCGAGTGTTTAACTACCGCTACTGATACTGAAACGCACTGTTTCGTTCGGTTTGCGTACTATTCCTAACGATTTGATTGTTATACTGTGTCATCTTCCTTTCATTTGTGTATCATACGGCAGCGTGTGCATACGCATTCGTTTTGTATCGTTTACCATGTTGCAAAACGTTACAAATATTGTCCTTGCGGAAATACCTTTTCTGGGTATCCAAGTTGATGAACTGGTGATTCACCCGTTTTCGAGGTTAATACCACTCTCGCCCCCAAGATGGCCCTCTCGCTCAGGAACCTCTCATTCATACCACAATACATGGCGTCTCTGCATAAATAATCCCACTTGTCAACGTCAATGGAACTTTCCTCATTTGATACTATCTGATTTCAAAAAGACAAATAACAACCCTTTAGATGTTCTTGTTCACGTAGCTTGATTCAAATCGTAAAGAGAACAATTTATTTTGTTACCCATCACTCATGTTATATAAATTTAGAGCACGCTGAAAAAAACGGTAAATTTGCATTTACGTTTCGCTAAAACAGTTAGAGCTTTTTTATTTCAGCTATAGTTTTATTCACAAGAATCACATTTTTTGGAAAAGTATAACTTCACGTGATCATTATATTGAACACAGTTTTCACCTTTTTTCGAATAAGGAACCTGTTCATTTTTTATTTTCAAAAAACGCATCTGTGAATACATTTAGATTTATATATTTTGAGACTATTAAGTTAAATGAACTACCGCTATCGTGTAAATGGCAGGGTGTCAGAACGAGGCTGACTTTGTGTAAACATCATATGATGTTACCCCTTTAATATGAACGTTTCTTGTTTATAAGTAACGGGCAGAAGTGTACTGTACTTAGTTTGCAAGTATTTCTACTTCCTTATATGGTATATATATATATATATATATATATATATATATATATATATATATATATATATATATATATATATATATATATATATATATATACTGTAAGGTATGATACGGAACCTGGTAAATGTATGCCTTCTTCTTCTCATTCTCGTTCATCTCCGAGATCTTTTTGCCCTAATGAAAGATATATGAGGCTGAAAGTGCGCACAGTAATTCACTTGAATGTATGTTTAAGTGAAATTCCTACAGTGACCGGTCATATTACTGTAACACAATCTTCTCACTACGAATTTACAGAAAACACATTATATTCATACTCAAATGAAATTTGCATATATTTATTATTATTCTCCCAATCAAAGCAAATAGGGCATTCAACAAATAAATCCGGTTTTGTCATGACACTTGATACAATCAACAACAAAAACATATACATTTGCTTTATCCGTCATATTAGTCAGAAATTTGCATTTTTACTTTGCAGTAAAAGGACGTGTTGGAAATTTCCCCTTACATATATGCAAAGCGGCGATGCAGATGGTTGACATATATGGATTAAAACAAGTAATAGAGATATGCGAAAGCCTACTTTTGTAGAATATAATAGAACTACACCCACAATATTTCTTTTAAAGTGAACTCATTCATTCGATTCCAGTTGCAATACTGTTAAAAAATTTGAACTCAAAATGAAGTGTCCCGACATGACATCCTTTTTGTGCTGTATAAATTTGCGATTCAATCACGGGATATACGTACCATTATCAATCTCATGATAAGGCGTATCGATGCGTTTCCATTCTTTAGCTGTAGTCTGAGGCTTTCGTCTTTTTTGAAGATCCTTTTGACCAATAGACAGGAAAGATCTTGATGCTATAATGACGAACCGTATTTCCGTGAATTATACCTTTTGTTACACACGAGTCTTATATGGATGAAAAAGTGTCAACATATTATGCAACAGAAAGCTACTTGCAATGTAATTATTTCAAAATAAAGGAACAAAATTCAACTTAAAGAAGCCTTGTACAAGTATTTACCTGTCTACTTGTCAAAAGTAGTATATTTTTTTTAAAGATGAAAATAAACCCTCCACTACACACATAACCAATAACAAAATCCCAGTTGCCAAGTTACCTGAATAGTATATAACGCTTGCCTTAATGCTTTATTTAGGAAAACATACCTTTAGAATGCACACACAGGAAAAACAAATAAGATATTACTTAACAATATGTAGGGCTGTACACATTAGATAGTCCTAATTTCATTTTGCAAGATTTACGCACCGCCTTTTTTCCGGTACAGTCGCCTTCCGAATCAGCATTTTTGAATTTTTGCTTTCAACCGTGTCACTAATAGCGCACAGTTAGTATTTAGTATGTACCAATATGACTTTCGAAACATCGGCGAAAGACAGTAGTTAGCTGGCAAAGAACGGCTTTATTTATTGTGATTGAAAAAAAATAATGTATACCAAACTGGCAATCAGTTGGTTTCTTTTTCGAGAAACTCGATCCTAAATATTTCTATGTAATGTCTTATCTATTCGAATTGTTTGTTTCCGTTTTGCAACAGATTCAAGATTATTCATGTATCTGAGTAATGTTGGAGTTTTCTAAAGAGTTAAAAGGCAGGAGATGATGTGAACTGTTGCTTAGTCATCATATCATGTCTACCAAAAGCATGTAGAATTTAGGCTGGTGTAGAGACCTTAGGTCTTCCACAATTAATTTTAAACAGATTATGAAAATAAAATAAAATTAATTTGATTTTAAATGATAAAAATGATATTTCTTTACAGATATACAGCTAGACATGCATTTTGTTCTGTATATTAAGGCAAACTTAAGTGCCATTTTAGACGTGTAAAACAAATTACATATTTTGATAGACTGGACCCTGCCGAATCTAAATTGTCTTCCTGCCAGCAAGTTTTGGCAATATTTATTTGTTATTTTCCGTCAACGGTTCCTTCGATTAATAGGAATGCTGTCTGCCAAGTGTTTGTGGGGGAGGGAGGGATGGGGGAAGGAGAGGGTGTGGGTGGAGGGGGACTTACACTAAATATAAGAAACTATATTTTACGTTTGATTATTTGAACAATAACACATAACTGTTATTCTTACAAACAGACAACTAAAACAGTAAAATTGACCTGTCAGTCAACATAAAAAAACAGAAACTGCATGTATATACGACAGCACTTCACACATCAAAGATACTGCGACATTATATTGCGGTATATAATCAAATAATAATAATGTAGAATATAATATAGTCATAGCCATATAATTACACGTGCTGCCATTGGACAACATTATTGATATTAGACACTGGAAAAAGGAGAAAATATAAACTAGAAAACTGGACAAGTACAATAAACTAGACAGGGCAAGTCTCTTTTCCAAAATCACTTGTCCTGGACTAAATAATCCTGATTTGGGTTATGGTTTTTAAAAAGTACTAATTCTCACCGACAGTTACAGTTATGTCATTATGACATGTTTCAGAAATAGCATTCACTTGCACGGTAAATGACAAATGTTGAAAGTATCTATCTTGAAAAGAGAGATAAAATTGTAATCCAGTTATTAAAATTTTCGATAATGAACTATATCAAGGAAATGTCATATTTTTAACAAGTATTTCAGATAGAGTATTCGATGATGCTATTGACCGATTCTATGAAACTTAAACTGTTGGAAATTCAAATCTCTGTGAGTCTCAATAGCAGAGCCATGCTTATCAGTTAGGAAATTTTATTGAGAATCATATGATGACTCTTTTCCCTTTTTTATGCTTTTGGGGTGGCAGATACGGTAATCGTGCAGATGGGTTTTGTGGTCACTGTTTTGTGGCGGGCGGCGGGCGTTATTCGCTAAGAAACGGAAATTAACACTTTCATAAACAGCCTTTTTGCTCAGGTCGGTTGTTGATCAGGGCAGTGGAGAGGATAATCCGCTATATACTATTGTGCAAGGTGTCTATCAAGCTGTTGAGTGGGGTTTGTCATAACTCTCTGATAAGAAGGCTAAACTCTGGAGGTAATGACTTTTTATCACGCGTACAATGGCCATGTCAGAAGTATATTGTTTAAACGGAATTTTGAAATAAAATTATTATGTAAAAGCACCTAAATTCTGTGTTTTGTGTTCAGCAAAAGCTGTTTCACGGTTATTTTGACAAATGCCACGAATTTATTCATACATGTCTAAGATTGTGTGAGATGTTTATTGAATATACTTAGAATCATATACATACTAGAAGCTGAGAGATTGTATTTATAGGGTAAGACTTGAACCAGAAAACAGGCACACACACACACATATAAATATATATATATATATATATATATATATATATATATATATATATATATATATATATATATATATATATATATACATTCTTTTTCACGTGACTAGAATCACTCCTCTTCTTCACGGATCGAAAATATAATCTTTTATTAGTAAGCACACAGACTCAATGTGCGATGCACAAGAGCGATGTACGTCATTTTTACCGTATTAAAAGTATATGTATCATCCCACTTCAGTATAAAAGTACGTCAAAACCTTACGACGAACACTTATGAGCTTTGTTTTGCTGACCGAATGTAACCATCGTGCTCTATAAACTGAGTGCTGCAACAGTTGGCAGGTCAAAAACAGCTACTAGGAATAAATAAGAAAAGTGTAATTAATTGTATCATAGTTTTTGTGTCCAGACGTTGTTTTGTATCTAACCATCCTTCAAGTTAAATCTAAGTCCCGTATTGACTCGTGCATTGCTAGCTTGAACACTAGACCGGAGTAACATTTATTTTGCCAGTGATTTGTATGTGCTCGTTATTGCTGTTATCATTGGGGCTTTTTATATAGGTCGATTGTTTCCTACTTAAATGGTTGTCCCGAGTTGCAAATCCAAATATTAAAAAGAGCAGTATATCTATGTCAGTGTCACTAACTTGTACGTTTAATTAAATTTCTACCCAGTAGAAAGTCGGCCTTTTTCTTTATCTGTCCATTGTTTTCTATCTTTCTGATGCAGAATCACCTGGTAGGTTCTAACAGTGTGCTGTAAACAGGTTCCAAATTCATGTGCATAAGAAATAGTGCCAAGCTTGCGAGCGACTAATAAATAAATAACTTTCGATATTTTTGCAATTGAAAATAAATAAATAACTGTAATATCTTTGCAATTGAGAATGCTCCCTTTAAAAAAATGAAAAATTGCAGAGCCCTGTAGGTGTATCCATTTGTGATCTTGAATGAGAAGGCATGGATGAATAAAAAAAGCACAAGAAAACGCGCGTTTTGACATACTTCGCTCATTAGAACGCTTAGGCCTTGAATTCGTTATTTCAGGAAAGTAATTGTTAAATACTTTACAACTGTTGATTATAATCTTGAAGTTTGCAACATTACGCTCAAAAATATAAGCACAATTTTACCCCCCCCCCCCAAAAAAAAAAAGAAGAAGAAGAACGCTGTATTGTAGATGTTTAAACAAAAAATAAAAATATTTGATATGCTTTTGAAAAAAGTTTCTGTTTTATTTCTTTAAGTTTTAGTGTTGTCAAGGTAAACATTCACAAATATTTCAAGAATAATATTACGTATAATTTCTTTTTCTTTTTATATGACTAGATTCAGTCCACATTATGTATGTGTAAATACCCTGAAAATTATTGATTTGAATATTATTACTACTATACATTATTTATAAGCGTCATTGCAAGCGAATTATCTGTTGAGGATCGTTTTAGTAATGTATATTACTTTTTAAATATTTTGTCGATCAAAACGACAGGAAAATTGCCTATGGTTTTGATCGGACACGGTCGTTTTAACTCGAACAAACATATAATGAAACAAGTCAATATTTCAACGCGGCCAGTTTGTGCAAGGGAACTACTGACTTAAACTCCGTGCATCTGAGAGTGTAGCTATAAGTGTGTGCTAGATATGAAAATAATAGTCTACTACAGTGCAACATCAACTAATAACTTTTTCTCATTTTGTCTCTCTCTCTCTCTCTCTCTCTCTCTCTCTCTCTCTCTCTCGTTATACTTTGATTAGTTCACAGGACACAATGATTTTTCTTTTGTTCGAAAATTGTGTTCTTGAAAGGTACAAACACTCCAGTACATTTGTAACAAAATGAAGAATACAAATGTTTTTCTCTCTCGATACATTAGTCAAGTACCCCAAAAATGCATTTCGTTTGTTGTTTTCAGAAACACAGACAGAAACTAGAACTCTCTTAAACTACACTAAAACCTTATCTTATGCTATAGTATGGCCTTGTTTGACCGGGCAGTAATGTCTCGCTGTTTTTTTCACTATTTGTTCTCTCGATAAATTTGTCAAGTAGTAGAACAATATATATATTGTAACAACCTTAAAGTACACAAACACCTTGTCTTACGCCAAATTCTAACTTTGTTTGACAGTGTGGCAATATCTCGCTGACCTTTTCACCAACAGCGAATTGCAGAATTTTAATAGAGTCGCCTATAACACTTGATCTGACATTACATTTACCTTTATATTTTAAAAGTAAGCCTATGCCTGTCATTACATAGATCCTTTAATAATTTCTTTTCTTCGTGCATTCATTTGCTCATCTGTAATTGTTTCCTCTCAAAGTTTAAAATACTACTGGAAAAAAGCTACAAAAACTGTTGTTTTTTTTTTTTGCCGATCATTTTGTTCTTGAGAAGTACTAAGACTCCAGTACATTTGAACCAATGTGAAGAATTCAAATGTTTTATTCTCTCAAACAATCAGTCAAATAGCAGAAAAATGTATATTGTTTGCTGTTTTCAAAACCGAACAGAAATTATACAACCTTAACGTACAATAAAACCTTATCTTACGCCGAAGTCTGACTTTGTTTGATAGTGTAGCAATGTCTCGTGGTCTTTTTCACTAACAGCGCATTGCAGAGTTACAATAGTGTTGCCTATGAAACTTGATCCGACATTAAATTTACCATTGGATTGGAAAAGTAGGCCAATGGTTGTCAGTAAGTGTGTTTGTTCTTATCTCCATCCTGTTCAATGTCTATAAAAGGCTACAGAACCCTGCAATGTGTATTTCTCAAAGAGGACCATAAATCTTTAATATTAAATTCCCAAATTACCAACCAGTCATGTTTAGATTCCCCTAAACCCGCATAGCGACATCCATAATGTTAAAATTTCATAGACCCTTTGATAATTTTTTTCATTTTGTGCATTAATTTACTCATCTATATTTCTTCCTCTCAAAGTTTTAAAGACTACTGTAAAACATGAAAGAAAAACAAAACAAAACAAACAAAAAAAGTGATTTTCTTTTCGATATTAATAGTTGCTTGTCGTTTTTCACAGCAAAAATACGACATTTTATTCTTGACATGTAAAAACACTCCAGTGCATTTTAGCAAAGTGAAGAGCCCAAATGTTTTGTTCTCTCGACCAATCAATCAAGTAGCAGAACAATGTATGGTGTTTACTGTTTTGAAAAACAAACAGAAAATGTAACATCCTTAAAGTACACACAGATCTTATCTAATGCCAAATTCGTGCATTGTTTGACAGTGTAGTAATGTCTCGCTGTCTTTATCACCAACCGCGCATTGCAATAGGGAACAGTTCAGAGAGCGTACCAAATCTAGGGTGACAAATACGAAAACAGTACAGTTGTAACAAAGTGAAGAACCCAATTTGACCCAATACAGCACTGACATTGAATATTGTTCAACACACTTTTTGACAATGTTTATGGAAGTGACACTAATTATCAGGTCACTGAGTGCATTAAATTTAGGTTGACAAAACGAAAACAGTACATTTGTCACAAAGCGAAGAACCAAAATGACTTTATGTGGCACTGATGTTGGATATTTCTCAACCCACTTGAAAATAAAAAGTGCCTTTTTAAAAAAAAATGAGAATTTATCTTTCTTAAGGTATCCGAAAATCTTGTATTACACCAAATTTTGACCATGTTTTACAGTGTAGCAATATCTCGCTCTCTTTTCTCACCATTTGCTCTCTCTATTAATTCAGGAAGTAGCAGAGCAATGTATGTTTTGTGCTGCTTTGAAACTCAAACAGAAAATTTAACAACATTAAAGTACACGAAAACCTTATATTACGCCATATTCTCACCTTGTTTGACAATGTATCAATGTCTCGTTCTCATTTAACACCAAAAGCCATTACAATAGGTAAGCTGTCATTGAACGTATCAAAGCTATGGCGACAAGAACGAAAACAGTATATCTGTAACATAGTGAAGAAACAACCTGGCACCATACAGCACTGACATTGGATATTTTGCAACACACTTGAAAATGAAAATTGACTTTCGCTCCACGGATGGATAATATAAACGCGAGTCTTGTTCTGTAAAAGTAAGCCAATGCATGTCATTAGCTTGTCGTTCTTTTCTCGGTCCCGTTCAATGTC
Source organism: Margaritifera margaritifera (assembly GCA_029931535.1). NCBI lineage: Eukaryota > Metazoa > Mollusca > Bivalvia > Unionida > Margaritiferidae > Margaritifera > Margaritifera margaritifera. The sequence goes on along the minus strand of JAQPZY010001579.1, from coordinate 239,662 downwards.
TACTAAATGCCATAATGTCACTCAATGTTTAGTTCCATAGAAGCGTTCGTCAGTAGGTGTGGGTGTTGGCAGGTAGATGGCCTGATGGTGAGTTAATGTGAGTGTTGGTGAGTAGAGGAAGGTGATGGTCAGTAAAAAGGTGTGTTGGTCAGTGGCTATGGGTACTGGTCAGTAAGATAGTGTGATGGTCAGTGGAAGTGTGTGCTGGTAAATAAGGCGACGTGTTGATCAGTAGGTAGGTGTGGGTGTTTGTCATAGAGGTTGGTGTTGGTCAGTAACACTCTGTGTTGGTTGGTTAGCATGGGTGTTGGTTAGTATGTGTTAGTGCTGGTCAGCAGATGTGGATGCCGCTCTGTCACAGTGTGTATTGGTTAGTAAGCGTGATTGAATTTTAGTATATGTGGGTGTTGGAAAGTGGCTGTGGGTGGATAAATCAGCCAAGTAGCTGAAAAATGTATGTTGTTTGCTGTTCTAATCTCATACAGATAACGTAACAACCTTAAAGTACACGAAAATATGATTTTACGGCTAATTCTGGCCTTGTTTGACAATGTAGCATTATCTTGTTCTCATTTTTTACCAACAATACATTACGATAGGTAAGATGTCACTGAACGTATCAAATCTATGGTGATAAAACCTAAAACAGTATATTTGTAACAAATTAAAGAACCAACCTAGCACCATACAGCATTGACATTGGATAGTTTGCAAAACACTTGAAAATGAAAATTGCTTTTCACTCTAGATTAGATAATACAAAAATTGTGTTGATTTGTATGGATCATTGACCATCAAATAGCTTATAACATTTCAAATGAGTTCGTCACAAATTACCCATGTCAGCATAGGGACATACTAATGTTTATCCTATTGACTAACGTTAGCATATATATGTTTGCATATCGTACCAAAATGTTAATCCTATGGACGTTTTTAACATTATAGTTCCCATTTCCCCATACCATCTCACAATCTTAATCCTATGGACTAATGTTCAATTCCCCTTGTCGTCATAGGGTCATACAATCTAAATGGCGGCCGTGATGTTCATTCCTGTTGTTGGCATAGGTTCTCATTTATCGGTATAGAATGCGCCATTACTACTGTCGGTATACGCCCGATAGAAAGTCACTTACGAAAGCGGTTTACTTCTTAACAGCGATCTAGGTCGAATATATCTCACCAGCTTGATTGTCTCCCTGCATAATTTACAGTTGATCCGAAATCAAAGGCTGTATTATCATTGTGTAAGTTTCCGTTTATTAGCATTGCTAACTTGGATAACACGAGTCACTGATCATGCAAACCGTCTGCGCTATTACCATATCTGCCCACCCAAAACATAACAAGAAATCGAATAGTCGTTACATGACTCTCATATATTTGCTAATTGATACGCAGTAAACACAGTTTTATGTTCGGTCATGTTATGAAAGCGAGATACAAAAAATTAACTAAGGATGTAATTCACTTTTTCTTCAGATATCCTTGCTTCTAAGAAACTTCTAAGTTGAGTTATGGACATGTATAAAATAATTACCGTTCAATTAAAGGGAAATTCAAATGTCTGATTCAGATAAAGGTCGTTACGGTAAAAAGCATTGAATGATAAGTACATTCTTGCAAATGATGACAAATGAGTGTATGTTATGACTAAAGTATAATCAGGAACAGGAGCACTAAATTATAAATTAAATGAGGTTTCCAACTCACTTTCCATCGCCAATCCTGTCCATGTCTTTCTTGACATATGTCCTCATATATGTGTGAGAAAGGTCCATGACCTAAAAATAGAATAATGCAATACAATGTAATCGAAATTGATTAGTGTGGTGCATGCTTTGTGGCATTAGTGATGTTACATATTGAATGTTTGAAAATTTCGTATTAAACTGAACTTTGGGACAAGTAGTGAGCAAGCAGAGTGTTCTTCAACTTCAAGTTGCTGAGGTTTTATTTGCAGGGAAATTTGACATTTAATTCATAGGTTCTCGTGTTTTTACTTTTATATGTATCTAACGAAACTATTTGAGTGATTATTTGCTTAAAGATGTACAATACACTCAAATTGTTCAGCTTGTTTGATAAAACGCTGTTTAGATTCTCTACATCTTCATTTTGGCATTTTCATTTTTTCTTTTCAAATTTTATAACAATATCAAATTCTCAAATGATATACAATTTCACCTTCTGATCAAGTTACTAAAACTATTTGTTGCAAACACTCCCGTGAGTATTTAATTCTTACCAATATTTCCGAGTCATGTAGGTCCTATTTTGATGCCGACTTTACTAAATTATGACGAATTGAGAAATATGACCCTTAAATACCTTATTTTTAAGTTTGTCTTCAAAGTTTTGCGATGACTAAAAAATGTTAAATGCAATGTAAATATATTGCTTCTTTTCTGATATTTGCCTAATAAAAAAGTGTACGAGTTTGCTATATAAAGAGTGATACAACTTTAACTGATCAATATTTATATCATCATTTGAAGGTATACAGACAATAAGTAAAAATGGGAACATTGGAGTAATAATTGTATAGTGCTCTATGAAAATAATCCAAGGGTAACTAGTTGTCTCGTAACCATCAACTCTATTTTACTATGCAAAGCAATACAGAATGAAATTGTTTCAGCACTATCCAAATTCCTTATTTTGGTTAATAATTTAAAGATAATACAACACTCCTTCTATACAATGTAGCTTTTACCTCTTTTAAAAGATTGTAAATTTGCAAACGTACCTAAATCATGGCAAAGTGCTGCAATTCGTATACATTCCTCTTCCCAGTCAATCAGTTTTATGTCGTCGGGGGTCCATCTCTTCAATCCCTCTACCATTTTGGAGGAAAGGTGATAAACGCTAAAATGTTAAAATGAAAACCCTTTATAGACATACATGTCATTGACAAGGAAGTTCAACAGTTGCACTGTTTTTCTTACCACAGTCTAAGTAACCTGCGTGTCACTGGATACAGACTACTCCATAGAAAAGTAACGAAAATATTTCCTTGTCAAAACTTTTCATGCAAAACAATAACAGTATATTTTGTACCAAGATTATATAGTCTTCCTACAAGATACACGTATATTGCCCAGAGAAAAATATTTTAAAGATGAACATAAAAATGTACAACAAAATTCAGCATTGAGGAAATTAAAGATATAAAGAGTAATAAATTGTAAATAATTATTAAAAACTGAGCAAATTTTACCAAAGGATGCTAAAGATATTTGCAAAAAATTTGTACAAGTTCCAAATTGAATAATCGTAACATTTTTTTAAATGTTAAAAATTTTAACAAATTTACAAAAAGTGAAAAACATTAAACAATTGAAAATTTGTAACAAAACTTAAAAAACAAAAAATTTAAAGAATTTAACAATTTGAAAATTTACAAATGGTTAAACATTTAACAATTTGGACGCAATTGAAACATTGTCAAAAAAATGAAAACATACAAATTTTGAAACAAATGGAAGAATTGTAAAAAAATTTAAAACATTTGAAAAATTTGACAAAACTTAGGAAAAATGTACAAAATAAGCAATTTCACAAAAACTAAAACAATTACAATATTTAAGAGCATAGACTTAAAAAAAACTCTCTCTCTAAGGGTTTGTGTAATGGTATGTGTGATGTTATATAGGTTGTGTGTGTGTGTGTGTTTGTGTGTGTCTGTATCCTGTTACTAATAATGATAATAAAAAAACAAATCAATGCGATTTTTATTTCACTCATGATAATAAGAAACAGAATGAATTTTAATTATTTGACAAAGAGCATTTGTTCTTGTTAGTGTTTTACTTTGAATGTCTTATAGGGAATGAGTTGTTGTTGTTGTTCTTCTTCTTTTTCTTCTAAAGTCACCTCTTTCTTCTATTTATTTCGTCTCATTTGCCCCCATACCGTTCTACAATATCAAATTCTCATTTTATCTTATTACGTCTGACAATTTTTAATTCCCCTTGTGCTCATAGTGGCTCACAATATTAAATTCCCCGCGTGGCCATAGTAGTACACAATCGTAAACCTATGTACGTGTTGATATTAAATTTCTCTTGTGCCCATACTAGCCTAAATCAAAATCTCGGCGTAATGTTTAATTCCACTTGTGACCGTATCAAGCCAATTGTAGTTATAGTGGCCCCCATACCTACTCATCATTCAAATAACATTATATCATTTTGGGCAAGTCAACATTCCAAATCAGTAAGATAAACAAAAAAGGTTTAAAATTAAACAAAACAAAATATACGACAGAAATAAGAGATCGCATGCGATATCATGCAAAATTAGCCGTGTACAAAACGAACACATACGCACACACAAAGAATCAGATAACTTCTATCAATTATAGCCCACAACAACCTTACTGGAAATAAATATCTGGAGTATTGAAATGATCTACAAACCCAATACTGTGTGCAAATCGTGTATGCGTTGCACCAGGGTACACATAATCTGTGCAACCAAGTTGTTTCACAAACCGCAGTCGTTGAAACTCTCTTGTGTCAATGATTCGGACAGCTAATGGGTCTAACTCTATCACACCATGTACAGGATCCAACACAATCTGAATGGTAAAAGAAATACAGTAAATTATAACCGTGAGAAAATGTGAACTAGGGCCCAAATGTCATTTTAATAACAAATGCGAGAAGAAATCGCAGTTTTAAAAAAAATAACCTAGTTAATAGATCTTAACAGTTTTGATATACAGCATAAATCATGCACAATTACTAAATGGTTGTATGATAAAACGCACATATTGTACTCTACTGATAATACAAGAAACCAATATTTTATGTCAAAATTCTGATCAAAATGTTATTAAATTGTTGATGGAATTATCATTCCAGTATATGAACAACGAATGAATTCAAAGCTTGAAAACGTTTAAAATAGTACAAACGTAACAACTCAGGAACTATTAATCATATGAATGTTAGTATGTTGTCATGCAATTATTGTTCTGGGGCTACCTTTTTTTTTATTACCAAAGGATTTCATAAATTTTCATTTACTGAATTCAAAATAAGTCCAATTATTTCTTGTGGGCTGCAAATTTTAGCTGATTTTACAGAATTAATCATTCTGAAAACTGATTCCGTATAATAGTTTTGTCGCAAATATTTTACACACAAAATATTTAAGCAAGATAAATTTTCAACGTAGTGACAACAAGTCGAATTTATTTTAAAGATTGAAATTAATGTCTGTTCCTTACTTTATTGTATTCCAGTGAGCCGTTTTAGATAGAAACGACAATTTGCAAACGAATCGAGCATTTTAAAGATTGTATCAGGACTTCTATATGCGTGCATATATACTTCTATTATGACATTATGTTTTTTTCGTAAGAAAATATAGTCTTTGCCATTTGAAACATTAATTTACACAGCTGTTTGGAAATATGTTTAAATTCGAAATTATCCACAACATAACGTTTGTACATCTGCAGATCACAGGAAGAAAAAACTAACATCATGCATTCCAGTAAAATTACAATCATGAAATCTTTCAAATGCTCTTTTATTAAATACGCATATTTTGTCAAGGCTTAAAAATCTGCTGTACGGTATACTCTGGAAATACCTTCCAAATACTTTTATTATAAAAAATAAAACAAGAATATTTTTGTACAGACGACATCGTATATATATGCAATTATATATGCAAAGAACTAACTACAAACAGAGCAAACAAAAATAGTTTTTACCTAGCCTATGTGCTTTCGGTTCTCAATGAGTCTTTATCGAAGGCAATCGCAAAACAGATACAAACATGACAAAAAATAAACACACAAGGAAGCGTTGAGCCTTCACATTATTTTAGGTCTTTTAGAAGTATCGTTTGAAAATTTTAGAGATCATCCTTCTTGACAAGAAATGATATGATAATATGGAAACTCAGATGGTTTTGACCTACAAAAAGAGGAGCAAGAACGCCATCTGGAGCAAGTAATAAGTGCTGTGGAAAGGATGGTGATTATCATATCATAGCAGCAGTATTAGTAGTCATAGTAGTATCAGTAGCAGTAGTGGTGGTAGTAGCAGTAGTGGTAGGATCGTGGTTATGGTATTGTAATATTTGTAGCTGAAGGAGCAGAAGTGGTAGTAGTTGCGACAGTGGTAGCAGTTGTAGTTGCAACAGTGGTAGCAGTAGTTGTAGTAGTAGTATTGGTTATGTCAGTTCTCAAAAAAATCTAATTGAATTTATGTGTTAACTGGAAAAGATTATTACTAGATTTTGAACCTTTCGCTTATGATGAACATAACCCATAGTATATCAGGCTGAAATTTTAACATGACTTGCATGATTACAAATACTCAAAATATTTTCTCAGATGTAATTTCAGATATTCTGAGACACTATATTTCAGAATTTAGAGCCCATATTAAATATAAGCTAAAGGTGAAGGTCGTTGTTGACAAGTACCGATAAACAAGCTGTTGCCTGGGAAACCAAGCTGATCGGTTGTCTTTAATTGATATCTAAAATACAAATATAACCACGTTGTTAAACATCTTGATATTATATAATATATTGTACCCATACATATCGGGCATAATGTTCCTTTGAATAGTTTACACTTTGAAAGACAACATAATAATATATAATGTCTTTACTTTACGAAACTTTCCAGAACCATCTGTCGTATATATATATATACATATACTATGTTTATATATGTATGTGTGTATGTATGAAGTATGCATGCATGAATGTATGTATCTCTGTGTTTGTTATGTTTATGTGTATGACATGGCTGTAATATAGTTATAATTAGTAATTTAGGTAAATACAAATTTAAGTATAATTGTGCAAGTATCCTGTACTGTAATTATTCCGAAATTTTATTTCGTGTTATATGCTTAATTTTGTTACGTTTTGAAACGTAATTATTATGGATCACAATGAAGAGGTATGTTGAAATATTTGTACAAGTAAATTACAATAACGATCGTGTCCATTTGGCTCATTCTACTTAGTTGGCGACAAAATTAAATATTAGTGTACCACCATGGTATACCAGGTTTAGATATGTCGATATTAGTGTCTCACTAACGCGCACTTAGAGATACGCCAAGATCACTTGAAACGAACTTCCTGTAACGAAGCATTTTGTGACCCATGTGGTGAGGAGGTGAATCCAGCGCTTTGATGTCAATATACTACCTCGACACAGAATGGAAATGTCATTTTTTTTTTTTTTTTTTTTTTTTTGTTTTGTTTTTTTTGTAGGAAGTTCATAAAACTTGGAATGTTTCGTTAGGAACAAATAAAATAACTGAAAGAGTGCTTCTTGGAAATAAACAACAAGTCAGGATTTATTTGATCAATCGATATACCAAGAGTATGATAGATAGAATTTTAAAAGGAAAACGCGTTGAAGCATATAATTAGATAGATCGGCTAATTTTGCTGATTAGGTTTGGTTATGTTAGAAGAAGAATCCACCAAAAGACGAAAACTTTTTTATTGAGCAGACTTTACAAAACAGCTGAAATATAAGGAAGCATAAAAAAATAATCAAAACTTTTGAACTCAACCTTCCATTTACTTGAGTCCGTCATTTTATTCTGGTTGTATCCTATTTGCTAGGAGAACTTCAACACTTCAGAATTACTTTGAAACCTGAAAATGTAAAGTATAACTTTAATATTCAGTTATCATAGCTGTATATGTAATTACTTTATTATATTCAAAACCAGCATATATGCTCGAAGACTGTTCTGTCTGTAATCTACAGATAAACTGTGCCAAGTTTAATATCCAAGTTTCAAACATCACTACCGCTACAAGTTATTTTATAATATACCGTATCAGAATAATTGTTGTGGTACAGGAATCATTAAAATAGATGGATTCATTTACATTTCATTTTATCAATTCTTTCATTCTAAAATGGGCTTTATAATAAATGTAAAAGGAAAAGAAAATATCCTCTATATATTTTTCGATTGACCCATTGTTGAGATCATTTCTTTAAAACATTTCCAAAAATTGATATTTCGGAAATTCAGTTGGTCACAGCTTCTTATCTCACATTATTTGTAGGATTTTATTAAAACTTGTGTAGGCTACATATGTTGCTAGTGTAGATGCGCAATAAGGATTAACCTTTCTCCTCTTTCTTATTCCTGCTTTTCAGCGACAAACAGAGATATTGCCTTTGTCCTAACGTGCAAGTATTTCCTACATAAACCCTGTCGGTCCATCCGTTTGTTTATCCCTGACAATATTTTCTATTACTTCCCTTCCACGCCTTTTGGAGGATCTAAATGAAACTTTGTAGCCCAGACCTGTTGTTGGTGCCAATGCACATTAATGTTTCACTTTTGTTCTTTTCCCCTTTTTGACATTTCTTTAAAAAAATTCAAAGGTGGGGTATTGTGGGAATTCTATTCGTTGTGCTTCTTCTCCCAGATTGCTTGGAAGATGTTACTGAGACTTCGTATGGTAAATATGTGTTTGTTGTAGATGCAAAAAAGATTTAGTTTTTTTTTCCTTTGGCACATTTTTGAGCCCTATTCTTGAAATTTTGCACAGAAGAAATACATTTTGTAGGTCAGATATGTGGTTGGCTTATATAAGCAATAAGGTTTATATTTTTTCTGGCCATTTTTGAGGACATTTATTAAAATTTTGTTGAATAAAGCGTATAATTACGATACTTCAACTCATCGTCGCTTCGTCTCCCGCATTCCTGGGATGATTTTATTAAAAGTATGTAGGCTAGTTATGTGGTTGGTGTAGATTTGCAATTAATGTTTCATTTTTATTCTCTTACCAACTTTTGGGGAAAAAATTTGAAACATTGTCAAAAAAATGTGGTATTTTTGGAATTAGGTTTGCCATCGCTTCTTATCCCACACTACTTGGGGCATTGTATGAAACTTTGGAGGCTAGATATGTGTTTGGTGCAGATGCACACAAAGGATTTACTTTTTATTCATCTGGCCTCATTTTGGGGATATGTTTTAAAATTGTCAAATAAAAAAGAATTTTCAGAATGCAGCTTGCAATGGCTTCTCCTCTCAGTCGGGTGGAGGTTTGTATTAAAACATTGTAGGCTACATATATGGTTATTGCAGATGTTCACAGATATGTTATCTATTCGCTCTGGCCAAATAATTCTGGAAATTTCTTAAAAAGATTGTTTTTGGAAAAGGGATAATTTGAGAATTTAGTTGTTTTTTTGGTTTAGTATCTACGCAACCCTATGCAATATTACTGCTGGACATTTACAGGTGCCTAGGGAAAACATTCTGATCTTTAATTATTCCAAACCGGTCTTCAGAGAGATTGGAATGTAAATTGCTTGCTATATAAGATACACATATGCAGATTAACAGACTTTGAAGAGCAGGAATTACCATGTTTGTGACTGCATATACATCGAGTTTATTTTTGTCGTGGTTTTCCGCACGACGTGAGATGATACATTTAATTAATCCAACGTTTATCAGCTTTATATTATTGAATTAATTGTTTTTCTTTATATCCTGCGACCGATGCAAAGGACATTTTATTTATTTAGTAGTTCCAACGCGTTTCCATTACCACGCATCTATGTTTATTTCCCTTATCAATGTTTCTTTCATTACGTCCTCTACAATTTGCATCATTATTTTTTTTCTTCTCTTTAAGGTACACGAGTGAAAACATATAGTTATACAAAAATCTGTTTGCTATCGTTATTTATTATTATTATTATTATTATTAACAAGGACAGCAACAATATCAACAGCGACTCTAAAAAGGTTGATGAGGACGAGAGAAGCACGGAAGATCGTTTTTATTAAGTTGAAGAAGTTTTGTATATGATTACAATGCAAAGGCATTAAAGAAACTAGCTGTGGCAAAGACGTCAGAAAATATATATTTTCAATCACAGATCATTAAAAACTGTGAAAATTGGACTTTAATTGATTATCCTAAATAATGCATCTGGTACCGTTTATGCCTGATGACGTGTGATTACGACCTCTTGGGTCTCGTGGATCAGGCCTGCAGTACATAAGTGGAATGTATCCCCTAATGACATAATTCAAATAAAGCAGTGCTCGGGAGATACCTTAGCAACTTAAACTTAAGACGTGATGTGTAATAAGAAAATCTCTAAGCAACACAACAACCCAAAAATTTGATTCTCAACTATAAATATACGACAGAAAAATTCCCAAATATGAATCAATGTCAATGCCCCATCATCTGACCCATTCAGGTGGAACTCTCCCTGAAAACATCCAGAAGAGTGTTGGCGTTCTTCGATTAGAGCTAAGAAACATAATTATTTGTTTCCCCAAAGCTAGCTATCAACTGAGGTGAACCGACCTCTCATATAATTAATAATATGGAAAAGGTTCAGATGATTAAATGCTGAAGTATGTTTTAATTCAAATAATAGACAACGCGTAATTTTCATAAATTTCATGAAGTCCTTGCAAAAAAGGGTATACAAGAGTTGGTGCAGCAGCTGCTAGATACAAAACTACTCTATTATGGATTCTGAACGGATTCAAAGAGGTGCCCTCTTCTTGTCATTTCTGTTACTTGAAGAAACAATTCCAAACATACGCATCCTAAGTCATATGTATAAATATGTAATCAATTCCTTGAACATAGTAAATCTGACAGATTTTGTTACCAAGTAGATGCCATATTTAATGAATAGGATTTGCAATAAACGTGAGTCATTCGTCTTGGCTTGGTGATTCCCGTGTGTTTACTTGTTAGTTACGTAGGCAATGGTGCTAATGACCTCTGGAATATGATTTAGAGGAATCAGACACTAAAATGTTGATACATGTTTATAATGTCGAAATCACAAACAAGATATCCGGTTACTCACTGATCAAGATATACGCCAAATTGTGCACCTGGTATGAGCACACTTCTCCAGGATTTCCATGACTCGAGTGGCTTTGAATTAATCAACATTTTATGCTGACTCTATGATTGATTGTGAATAAAATATGTATCGGGTGTATTTAGTTCTGACTACATGTTTATGTGTTTGTTTATCTATTCATGTTTAATATTTGTATTAACTCATTCAACTCTTTTTCAAGCATATGACGATGTTCGGGTGAGTGATTCTTTGTATTTGTGTGTTGGAGTGAACCTTGAAAGACTCTTTCATATGTTAGAAGCCCTAACATCGATATTTCAAACATTTTGGCATGAAATAAAGATATACATTGTCTTTGTTATCATATCGACTGTAGCTCTGTGTCATTTAATTCATCCTCAATACAGTTTAATTCAACATCTTGCTTTTTCTTTACAGCTTCTCCTATTGCAGTGTTCATCATATGTGATTCTATATTATTCAAGCATTTGTATAAATGTGTTTGAAGCAGATTTGACTTGTTTGAAATTAAACTGTACGTTATTATTGCTATACGTCTGTATGCTATTGCAATTGTTTTGTCAACAATTGTAAAGCTGTTTCCGATTTATTTATTGTAATTGTGAACAAAGATACTTTTTATATTTCATTGTTCTTTTGATCAGATTCAACTATTTTTATCTGAGACTAGAGCAAAGTTTTAGCTCTTCTTGATGTCAGTCTTTGAACAAAGAGATATTTAGATAATAGTGTAATAGAAGTTGTAAAAATCTTCTCAAACATTGTTTATATCGATTCGTAAAACTGTTACAAGTAGTAGTTGTACTGTTGTTATGTGCACATTTTACATTAAATATAAATTATTGTACACTAATTTGTACAACACAGTTGCACAATAATTAGTACAACTGTTGCACACCTGTACCGTTTTGCTAATCAGTTGTACACCATTCAGCACTGTTATTACATATTTTTGTTAATCGATGTCTCTGATAGTACATGTTTTAGTGGGAGAAATAATACATATATACTTATGCTGTATGTGAAGCTGCAGATTTGATTTGATTTTAAATAAAAGATGTTTGAGAAAGTATCGAATGATTTCATTAACGCTGTTTATCACGCTACTGTACGCATTGCCTTTCCTATCTCAAAATCACTTCTAAAATATAAAGTTTAATTATTAATAATACGTAATGTAGTTGATTTGATTAACGGATGATTCATTTCTCAGTGTCAGAGTTTACAAAGATATATTTGATCAAACAAAGAATTCAAGACAAAATCACGCATTAGCATGTGTGCTTTCAGCACAGTCGTGCGCTATCAGAAAATGTTTAATTTTTTTAATTTATTTTATAATGTAAATTGACTTAAATTTAAATGTCTTTGTTTAATCCGGATTAGTGCGTTTACATATCCTTTAGACCTATTGTATCCGGGGGTATTTTTGCCTGTGAAATACTTGCAGGAAAGGAGTTTGCGTTAAAGTATAGTAGGATATTGTTTAGTTATGTTTTATTCAAAAATAGAGTACGGTGAAGGGGCTGTCATTTGGCACCGTTAAGATGAATATTTCGTTTCTTGTCCCAAGCTCTAGAGTTTTTCATAACTTTCGCGCGAGTTGCACTGTTTGTTTTATACTTGATCATTTGTTTGTTTGTTTGTTTGTTTGTTTGTTTGTTTGTTTTGTTATTTTCGCACACACTCCTTTCCTCGTGTACTGTTATTCTGATCTGTTTTATATTAACTAGTGACCTATACAGACAGCAAGGTGGATCTCAGTTACATACGAATGGGTGTTGATCTCTTGGTACCATTTGGGCGAAAGACCCTTTAATTTACACTCCTGTGCAGTCTCAGTTTATAACACTGTGAAATTAATAGCTTTTACCTGTACGCTTTTAGCAGTTGATGTTGTAATACATATATTTTTAGTAGACGACATTTTGCTAAATGTTTGTGAGTAAGTGTGCCAGTACCTAAAATAGACTTATTGAAGAAATATACACAAGTCTGGCTCGGAAGAAATTTGTTATATCTAGCTTTTAGTGTTGTTGATGATGGGATGATGCGTGTATGAGAAGAATCGACTTGCCCCGTTAAGTAAAGTTTGCACAAATTCTGTTGTAGGGTCTGGCTCATCAGAGCCGCCTACTCTGAGCTATTTACGGTCATACATATTTTGATAATAGCTAATTAGCTTGATATATAAGTAAGTATTAGACAACTCTACATAATGATACGTATTTTGATAGACATATTTACAGATATAATTAAATATTAATGCATTAAAACAATCCTAATTATGTACATAACACGTCCATTTAATCCCTTAGAAATGATGACAATATCATAATTTACAAGAAGAAGTCTCCCTTTTTTACACGTCCAATGTTAAGCAGCTTGCCTAACGACATTACAATCGGAATATGTTGTTGTTTATATAAGTGATTTTACGGTACTCTGAGTTCTAAAGTCTCGCTGTGTGTACCTAAATTTATAATCTCTCTCTCTCTCTCTCTCTCTCTCTCTCTCTCTCTCTCTCTCTCTCTCTCTCTCTCTCTCTCTCTCTGTAACAACAACACTGAGTCAGGCCACATATAAACAATACTGCAAATATATAACTATAGGCCGGCTGGATTGAACTCTACACATGTTCATCATGGCTCATCACAACGACGCATACTAGACTTCAGCTACAATTGGAATGATTGGTTCATTCGCAACGTTGGTGGTAAAGCATAGTTTTGTCTCGCAGAAATAGCCGAGGTGATCCAAATGTGCATTGGTTATTAGAGTCATGCGGTAGTTTAAAAATAGCTCGATTATAGGGACGTTTGAAATTTTGTCATAGTTACCCGTTTTGAACAATTTGAAACTATTCTAACGCTAATTAAGTATGGGGATATAGGTACATCCCGATAACAATATGGCAGTCACAACACTGTCGGTACAATAACCAGCAATTGTCCTGGCAATTACGATTCTAACTCTCTCTCTCTCTCTCTCTCTCTCTCTCTCTCTCTCTCTCTCTCTCTCTCTCTCTCTCTCTCTCTCTCTCTCTCTCTGTGTAACAATAGAACTGAGTCATTCTACATATGAACATTAAGGCAATTATATAACTTGTAACAATATTTTAAGAAAACGTGCCAACATGCTGATGTCAAATTCCTCAAAAGTACGGAGCAGACACCAAACTAGTAGTGAATTTCAGTGTGGTTCTTGTCTTTCATTAGACGTTTATTTGTCTGTCTATCTATCCTGTCCCATAGAAGACTATATTGTTTCCGTAATGTTACATTCACCCGTAATGTTACATTTCCATAGGGACCATAACGGCTCAGTAATCTTAAATTCCCATACGGGAGCCATTTCGACATAGAAGTATGAAATTCCCATAGAGGGATATCACTGCCCAGTAATCTGACATATTAAATTTCTATAGGGGGCAATAGTGTCATCTGTAATTCTAAATTCCCGTCAATTACCCAGTAATGTTAACTCGAATAGGAGGCCACATCTCCCATATTAATTACTAACATTAGTATTTTCGTTTGTATTTTCATGTAAAATGAGTGTATCTATGGTTATGGGGTGGGGTTTTTAATATTATCTGTGATCCATTTAATCAAATCAGCCATCTGCAGTGGGCTAATTTGGCTTAGCTAAAAGCTGGCTATGCTTTCAAAAATGATAGTTAAGAACTTTTGCTAAAAGCTGGCGAAGCCTTCGTTGTCCACAACCTTAGCCAAAATTTGGCTAAGACCCGATAGTCAAACACTTTAGCCACAATTTGCCTTAGCCATAATGGTCCAAAACCTTAGCTAAAAGTTTGGCTAAGCCTTCATAGTCCAGAACTTAGCTAAAATTTGGCTAAACCTTCATGGCCCAGAACTTTAACCAAAATTCGGATAAATCTCTATAGTCCAGCTCGTGAAATAAGCCTAATTCCTCTCAGTACTGTTATGCATTTATGTGCCCCCCCCCCCCATGTTCTATACGTAAGTCTTCCATTTATGGTTTCATAAATATTCCACCTTAAGTATTGCTGTTTCTAAAGAATCTCCTGACAAAAATATAAAAGAAAATAGTACTTACAAATCTAATAGTTGGCAATCTCGTGGCTTTTATCATCGGTTTTGTCATGCAGTCCACTGGTAGAATAATTGAGATAACCCCAAATGTCAAGAATAACACGAATGTGATCAGACCTAGATTTTATTTCGTATTTCATTTCATGCATCTGTTGCATGCACAATCCACTCGCTTACGTATAGAGTAATACAGTCCTCTGGTAGAGTGATTGTGATAACCCCAAATGTCAAGAAAAACACGAATGTGATCCGATCTAGATTTTATTTCATAGTACATTCTATGCATCTGCTGTAAAAAATATATTATTCTAATGTTGATTAGTTTGATTAAATAATCTATTAGAATAGATGTGCAATACGGTTTAAACTTTTTTTCTCTGCCTTACATTTGATCAGTTTCTCTAACAAAAATATCTAGCAAAAAAGTCAGGTTTCAAGAAGAGGCTTCTTCTTATCGATACTTCTTCTGAGCTGCTGAAAAACTTGTTGACCTAATGTGTTGTTATTTGGATGTGAAATAAGGATTTTTTTCCTTAGGTCTCATTTATGAATAAATTTCTGGGTGAAAATGTTATTAAAAAATTTTTTTTTCTCTAAACATCTGGAAGAATTTAATATAATTTGTATAGACTAAATCTGTGAATGTGCAGATGCACTGTAAGTGCCTTACCTGTGACTTTCTTATATGCCAGATTTCAATAAGTATTTGTCAGAGAAAAGAATATTTTCTAAATTAAAATTTCAGGTTGAAGACTTTGTCATCCTTGCCACTAGACTACATGAATGATTACACTGAAGGTTTTCAGGTTACATAGGTAGTTGATATAGATGTGCAGTGAAAAACAATGCATAATTTTTTCATTGACGCTATCCTGGATATTAACCAATAAGAAGTTGTTACTGCATTCGGCTAGTTGGTTGATTTTGGCAATTGTCTTTATCGCTCCTTTTAACTTTGACAGTGTATATTATCATTAAATGTGATGGTGTAAGACGCATGTCATAGCAAAGCATAACAAAATCAATTCCCCAAATTCTCGAAACTTTCTTTCAAAGTTAACTAACATTTGGAGCTCTGACTCTAGATTGGAAATTTCATGCAAGTAGATCGAATGTTTTCACCTACCGCAAACTGAATTCTTACCCATATGCTAAAGTTATATACTAACATGTCCGACGAGGAATGCATCTTGTAACGGCATGCACATCGATATCTAATTGAAACTTGTAATGATCATTAAACGGTGTTTTGCAAAATTAATGCATTTCAACCTAATTGGTGTTTTGAAGTTTAATAGCAGTAATATTGTACATTTTTTTCGTGCCAAAAAATCTCATCCGTTTGATGTGAATACATCCTCCCACAGTGTCAATAAGACACGGTCCATTTAAGCACCTCGCATACCCATGCGCAGAACAGTCATCTTTTTCAAGGAGGCCATGTTGATGGGCTTGTGTCGAATATGTGACCAGAGAAAAACTGCTGGTTGTTAGTGCTTCACCGCATTTCAGTTTTCCTTCAACAAATATTATATCTCGATGTTACATTTATCCTTTCAGTATTCATGATACATGCCAGTAACCTCCCTCCCTTTCAGAAAATTGTTCTTTAAGGGACCTCTTATGTTACCACGCTGTATACCACCCCTTTGGGGTTAGGGTACATTCATATTCAATATCAATTACAACTGGCTACTGATAAGTCTTTCGTGTTAAGGAAAATAACGCAGCAGGGACCCTACCCTAACATAGCAGGAATTACATATTCCTTTTCCGTAATTATTTGTCCAAACACCAAATTCGGTGTTTATTCATCCTTGTATTTTGATATTTGTTTTCGTGACTCGCGTCACATGGTTATTGTGTATGTGTTTGCAACTGCTCCGTAATAAAGGTGTAAACGCATCTTAATTTAATATAAAGAAAAGACAAGCCATTTTCCATTTTTTACCTTATGCACGCACTGGCGTGTATATATAACACACCATATAAACAACAGGTGAGTTAACGTGTGAAATATTATTTCAATATTGTCATTATGTATTGTTTTCTTTGAGGAATGTTTATTTCAGAGAACAATGTCAGGACAGTCGGTGGGAAAGTGGTAACAAGAAGGGACCTTGGGACACTCATCTAGACTGCCTCGCTTGTTCAAAGTGCACGCAAAATATCTTTGTGCATTTTGTAAATTATTGTCAACTGAAATCTTGAATATAGACGATTCCAGACGCACATATAAAAGGTAGAGGAACGTCCCTCCAATTCCTATTCAGAATTTTCAGGTTTTTCTCTTGCAGAACCCCTGTGGTCTCTCTGCATGATGATTAGCTCTTCAGGTCCGAAAAACACTCCCGGGGTCCCAAGAGATTATGGGACCAGTCTCTTCGGAGACATACGAGGACCCCGCAAAAGGAGGGACTGGATGTTCGAAGAGTGCATTGGCTCCCCCGGAAAGGGAGAATAAGCCGAACACATCTCACATTCAAAGTAGCGTGTTGTATCCTCCCGCGAGGGAGGACCTGCACCGCACCCTGCACTTATAGGGTAGCGCGTCGTGTCCTCCCGAGTGGGAGGAGCAGCACATTCTATTGTGATGAATCACACAAACAAGGTTCTGACATATATATGTCACCTGACGGGTCATTGACCGGTGACACGTCAATGTCTGGTGACCGGCCGGGTGCAGTTCATCCAGGTGACAGGTCAGATCGTACCGGTCACCGGTCACCAGCCACCGGCCATCTCATACCGATCCGCGACTATTCACCGGTCATCATTCAGAGGTCTCACGGTACGGGGATAGGGGTGGGACCGAGTTCCCCCCTCATCCATCTCTACTGTCACATCCTATGGAGGAATGAGTGTCTGCCCACCGGGCTCAGAATAAAAAAAGGATCGGATCGGTATCCCCCTTCTCTATTATCGCTATGAATCCTTACGGGATGTGGAGCTCTCCACCTAAATGGAATAGGTCCTTTATGCCTTCACGGATTACTGGACCCTGGAGCCATAGTAGAGGTAATGCTGCAGCTAGTGTACCTCCCTCACCTCCTCGTCAGGTGGTATCAACCAGGAAGGCTGGAGGAGTAGCATCAGCTATGCCATTCAAGAAAGACAAGCGACCTCATCTTTCCACTGGAACGTCTAATACACATCCGGGCAGTGGCGCCGAATGCTCCTTTGTCATCTCAGCGCCCGTTGGACATAGTGATGCCCAGCCACTCTCCTATTCGGAGTGTACTAGATGTTAATGATACCCTATCTATTCTCGCTGACTCCAATGAGTTCGATGTCGAAGCAGCTCCATTGACGCCTTCTATCAGGCCCACTTGTTCCTCTCAGATGGACGAGGAGGAGGAGATCTTGTCCTTTGATAAGGCGATAAACAAAATTTGCCACCTCTTACCCGCGGACTTGTGCCAGAAACTATCAGGTGCACAGTACAAGAAGACACTTTCTATTTTGGAAACGATCTCAGGGGCTCAAACACATCCAGATCCCCCGCTTCTTCCTCATTCCTCCACGATAGAGAAAATCTCTCAAAGGTTCTGTACAGGCCAAAACATTGTTCGGTAACGTAGAGGGTGGTTCGTTCCTCCCTCTTCTTTGAGACCTATTGTCTCTGCCTCGAGCTACCAGATACATTCCATGAAGTGACCTATTAACCCTCCCCAATTGGACGCTGGATCGTCTCAAGTGGGTATCTCAACTTGAGCCTGGGCTTGCCTACCCATAAAGACAATTTAATATATTGAACAGAAAGCCCGGCTATTAGTTACCATAGCTTTTCATGCTGACCTATAATCAGCTACTTCGTTCAATATGCTGAAGGATGTCTCAATGAACTGGAATGTACTGGAAGCTGGGCAAAACCTCCCGATATGAACTTTCTGTTTCAATGCCGTTATCGGCCGCACTTGTGCACATCCGCCGTGATGTTGCGTTGGACTCTTTGACGGTTTTATATAACCATAGCAAATACCGTCTCAGGTCTTTTTCTTTGGAAACCGAGACCCACTTCGGAATGCTCATTCCTTCTGTGGCTTTCTAAGATCTGAATGATCATCAGCACAGATCCTTTACAACGACTCCTGGTCCGTCGTAATCGGGCTTGAGGCGTGGTAATGTGAAACGCCCTCAGGGGTCATCAGCAGCATTCTTTAAACAGATTCAGCGTCTTTCCAATCCGCAAACTCAAGTTAAATCTCCTCCTCTACCGTAGGGTCAAGGCGCAGTTGCTGAAGAGTCCCAAGGAGGAAGTTCTCTAACCCTCCTTCCTTTCTTAAGAAAGGATATGGGGAGGGTACAGTCATAGGGACTCAAACCCTCTTCTGTCGTGCATTCCTCTCCGAATCGTCCTCTTAGGTTCTTGTCTATGCCTCTTTTCAAATGCTTGGTCAAGCATCACAGACGATAGTTGGGTCCTTTCCTTTGCGAGCGCTGGTTACGGACTTCAGTTTCTGGAACAACCTCCCCTGTCAAGAATCGTTAAGTTTTTTTTTTACCAATCCAATCTAGTGAAGTTAAAGGACATCCTTCTTTCAGAAAGAAAGAGTTAAGAGGGTACTGAACAATCAGTCTACCGCATTCTTCTCCCGAATCTTCCTGGCTACTAAGAAAAGCGGAAAGTTTCGTCTCATATTCGATCTCCCATTTAAGCCGGTATATTATCAAGGAACCTTTCAAGACTACATACTTAATCCGGAACGCAATGCGTCCATCAGACTGCGCGGTCTCCATCGACCTTCATGATGCTTACTTGCACATCCCGATATTTCCTCAACATCACAACTACATTCGGTTTTGCTTGGCCTCGAAGTTTTCAGATTCTGGGTTCTGCCGTTCGGAATAGTTTCCTATACAAAAACATAACATAATCATTATCCACTTACTCTAACAAACTAATGAACAAAATGGAGAAAACAAACAATTTCACATACATATATACATGCATATGTACGTTCATACCATATCAGGACATTAATAAATTTTTATTTCAGTATGGAATATATATTATATGACATAACTACAAAACATTACGAGTATGGGATGTATTGATATGTGTATGTGTATTCTTCTTGTGGCTCTCCGCCCCCCCCCCCCCCCCGTGGGAGCATAAGACCTTGATTACGCTTCGCCAGCGGACCCAGTTCTGGACTGTTCTTTTTAGTTTGGACCAAGTTGTTCTGGCATCCTTGATCTCTTCCTCAAGAGACCTACGCCAGGTCTTTCTTGGTCTGCCAACCTTTCTCTTGCCTTGGGGATTCTATTCTAGGGTCTAACTAGTGATGTTGTTTGGCGGCTTTCTCAATGTATGCCCGATCCACCCCCATTTCCTTTTGTAGATTTCTTGGTGGATAGGTACCTGGCCCGTGGTTTCCCACAAGTCGGTGTTACGGATCCTCTCTGGCCATTGGATGTTGAGAAGGAGGCAGAGGCAGCTGTTCACAAAGGACTGCAGTTTGCTGGAACTTGTCTTAGTCACCCTCCATATCTCTGAGCCGTAGAGCAGAACAGACTTCGCGTTTGTGCTGCACAGTCGGATCTTGTTCTTTTCAGAGTGGAATGATGGGTTCCATGCTTCTTTCAAGGTGATAAATGCTGGATGGTTTTCCCAATTTTGTTCTGGATGTCTTGGTAGGTCCCTCCATCGGTCGAGACAATACTCCCTAGGTAGGTGAACTGTTCAACTTCCTCTAGGTCTACACTAGATCTAGGCATGTATGTGCATTGCCTATATTTAAATTCCTTTATTTACAGTAATGTCACAATTTTATAAATGAGTGTTTTTGTATTGTATTCTTATGAACCAGTTGACTGAAGCTAAAAAACATAACTATATATATATATATATATATATATATATATATATATATGTGTGTGTGTGTGTGTGTGTGTGTGTGTGTGTGTGTGTGTGTGTATCAGTGTGTGAGTGTATGCATGTATGTATGTGTGTGCATATGTGCATGTATATATGTACGTGAAATTGTTTTCTCCGTTTTATTCATTAGTTTGTTAGAGTAGACAGTTAAGGAATATGTTATGCTTTTTGTATAGGTCAGATGCTGTTCAACAATTGATGTATGAAAATGTCAGTGACACTGACATGGATGAATCGTGTCTCAAACAATAAAAATTCTTTAGAACAACGCTGCATCAAAATATGATTCCAAACTTTTCGTAGAGGAAAGATGATGCAAGCATAAAAATCAACAAACCCGTGACATTAAACTTTACAACTTTATTGAAAATGGAGCGCTTTCCGGGTTTCTTAGAAAGCCTAAGCGAATCATTGGAAAATGGACCACTGTTTTCGATATGATATGAACCATACCAGGATATGTGCCATTTAAGTGATTTCAACAGGGTGCAAATTGACAGGAAACAGGCCAGCACTGCCACAGGGAGACATTCCTTTTGACGGAATCACCATAGGGGTTCAACCATATAATGGTCCTGCAGCAACCGAATATATATATATATATATATATATATATATATATATATATATATATATATATATATATAGATTGATAGATAGATTGATACATATATATAGATATATATATATATATATATATATATATATATATATATATATATATATATATATATATATACATATACTGTTCATGCACCCTCATAACATTTTTTTAAATAATTTATTTTAGTTTTGTATCCTTCTAAAAGTGGGTTGGTGCAAACAATTATACTGCGCGACTGATTACATATCCATACTACTGCTTTCAAAATACATACATGCGCGAATACTTTTCAGTTCAATTTGATGTAATGTAATTTAGTGGCTATACATTGCATACTAATAAATAACGTTACATACTGTCAATGTTGGTTGGTTCGTGTCCTCAATTTTCTAAAAATGGTGATTTTGTCTTTTGTTAGGGTGGATGAGAATATCTAAACCTCTTTGATTTTATTTTGAAATGAAATCATGCGTGTTGGAAATTCTAATCCACCCTACTCAAATACCATGCAAAAAATAATATATCTCTCTATCTATCCACAATGCCCATCAATACCCGTACATACAATCTTCAAACCTAAAAATCCCTTTGACTGTTCTCTTTGAATTCTATGAATTTATCCATTCATCCATGCTTGGATTCATCCTTTGATCCGTACACATTGATTACATTAATCTTTTAATCATCTGCCCCTCTCTCTCCACCCCTCCCCCACTTCAGCTGAGGCAGATCTCTCTCTCCACCCCCTCCCCCACTTCAGCTGAGGCAGATACATCGATGGTTTAACACCTCATTCTACACAAGAAAACTCAGATCATTCATATTACGAATTTTCAAACTTTCAAGGCCAAACTTCATCATCATAGTCATCGATCTCATCGTTGTCATCGTGGTTATTATTATTATTATTATTATTATTATTATTGTTGTTGTTGTTGTTGTTGTTGCTGTTGTTGTTGTTGTTATTATTATTATTATTATTATTATTATTATTATCATACTTTTATGGTTATTATTTCACAGTTTAGGAGCAGCTGTTGACATAGTGATTCTTGTCCGTTAAAACAGATGTGAAGCAAGATTTCGCTCCCGCGACGAATTAAGAAATGGATATATAAGAATTGTAAAAATAACGAAAGCATAACGTTGACACTAGAAAAAGAAATGATAGTCGGACAGACGGACATCGTGAATGTCATGCATTGTCTGCATTTGTTCACAGGCAATTAAAAAAAACAACTTTGCACAAAACATAAAAATGAAACAAAGGGCTTCACCATCTTTGCGTTCCTGAAATAAATTGATTAGCTCGTAAAAGGTTGATCACTTTAAGGAAATATGCAGTGTTTGTGCATGGATTTCCTGTCAATATCCAAGGATGTGGATTTACTATTAAAACTGCCTTAAAGGTCACCCGGTATTAGGTAATGACCTGCACATCAAATTATTAAACACATAAGCCAGTTTTAAACAGACTTCTGCATAAGGAGGTCACTTGTTATTTTTTTCAACCAAGTCGATCATGTCTGTATTTGAAAAATATTTACATTTGTACTATGAGAAACAACCAAGTAGATCATGTCTGTATTTGAAAAATATTTACATTTGTACTATGAGAAACAAAGAGATCATGAATGAGTGTTAACCAGAATAGAAGAAAGGTAGCAATACAATAAATAATGAATTGAAATGTGTTTGCATGTAGTTGCACTGCTGATTGGGTGTGTATGAATGCTTTTATTGGAACATTAGATTAACTTGATATTTTGTATTTTATGTCACAGAAACAGTCCCGAAATTGAATAATATGTAGGGGTGAGGTTATGGCATGCGGTTATTAGACGAGAAAGCGACGAAATGTGGGGAAGATGTAGCTGTCAGGAACTTCGGTATCATTATCAGCAGCATTAAAACCTGTCGTCCAATTAATAAAGACGATAGGAAAGAAAATGTCTTACTTGATCCAAAAAAATAAAAAAAAATTAGGATGGTCTGCAAGGGGTGGAGGTATAAGTACAGATACCAAGTCATTCTCTAACTTGACACGTAGCTGCTATTATTATTATTTGGTACCACTTCTCCCACACAACTCTGCCTTATTGTGTACAAAGGGGGTGGGAGGCAAGAGCGACAAGCACAGCTACCAAGTCATTCTCTAACGTCACACGTAGATGCTGTGATGATTATCTGGTTCGACTTACCCCACAACTCCGCCTTATTGTTCAAGGAGAGTGGGGGTGGAGTGGGGGGAGGGATGGGTGAGAGGGACAAGCACTGCTAATAAGTCATTTTCTAACGGTACACGTAGATACTATGATGATTATGTGGTATCACTTACTCGCACAACTCTGCCTTATTGTACATGGGATGGGGAAAAAGAGGAACAAGCACCACTCCCAAGTCATTCTCTAACGCTACATCTAGATACGATGATTATTATCGGGTATCACTTATCCCACACAACTCAGCCTTATTGTAGAAGGGGGTTAGAGTGGGGGTGGGAAGAGGGACAATGACAACTACAAAGTTGTTCTCCAGTATTACAAGTAGATGCTATTTTCATTATCTTGCAAGACTTACCCTACACAACTATGTCTTATTGTACAAGAGGTGGGTGGGGGCGGGGGAAGAGGGACAAGCACATGTACCAAGTGATTCTCTAACGCTACACCTAGATACAATGATTACTATCTGGTATCTTTTAACCCACACAAATCTGCCTAATTGTACAAATGGGGGGGGGGGGGAGACAAACACAGCTACTAAGTCATTCTCTAGCACTACACGTAGATGCTGTGATGATTATCTGGAACCACATACCCGACACAACTCTGCCGTATTGTACAAGGGAGGGGAGTTAGAGGGACAAGTACAGCTGCCAAGTCATTGCCTAACTCTACACCTAGATGCTATGATGATAATCTGGTACCACTTACCCCACACAACTTTGTCTTATTTTACAAGGTGTGTGTGGGGGGGGGGGAAGAGGGACAAGCACAGCTACCAAGTCATTATCTAACTCTACACCCAGAAGCTATGATGATTATCTGGTACAACTTACTCCACACAATTCCACCTCATTGTTTTCGCATTTTCAAGATGTTTGGTAGAATACATCCAAAAAGTATAATTTAAGAAATACAGTATTTTGCTGCTTGCGATGTATGATTATGTCTTTAATTTCAAACACGGGCGAGACGAATGATTGATGAAAGAGTCACGTGTATTGACTTAAGTCTACGGGTGCGATGTTATCTGACAGGTTAACTAAAATGGGTTATCTCTACTCAGACATCCTGGTATTTCATATGCCCGGACTAAATGATGTAGAGCTTCACACGAATATGTGTTATAGTCTCACGGCTTGTATAGGTCAATATCTGATATGAGCGATGGGAATTCAGACCTGGTGATCCTAAAACGTGTTACCTGTATGGAAAAGTGTGTGAACGTCGTGTGCAAATATAACAATATGTATAGGTTTAGTGGTTGGATACAGGCTATGCTACTATTTGTTAAAACGATGCCGAATGTTATATATATATATATATATATATATATATATATATATATATATATAAACACATATCATACGTAACTTGTCCTGTGACAATACAATATAGAGAAACAATAGGAGCGACTCGTGCTTCATAATTTTGCACTAGATTACGCTACTAGTAATTCTTTACCATTAAAACTCATTCATTTTGTCTCATCTAAAGAGCGGTAAACAACGATAAATTATTTTTTTTTAGGAATTACCGTAACTGTTCAACTAGGGAAATATTTGTAAGGTATCACTCTCATGCCATTGAGCAAGGGGTTGGTCAGGACCTTGCAGATGAGAGACGTAAACTCTACGTCACAATTTATATTCAAATTGAGTGGATTTCGTGATAGTATGGAAGTGAGTTTATTACAAGATATTAAAAGTGCACTGAATGGAAATTTAAGAACTTGATATTTATCAGCATTCTTTATATTAATTGCCGTCTATTATTTTTGTCTTGTTCTTTTTTGTAGGATGCAAGGTCAGCAAAGTATTTTGAAGTTTTAATCGTTATCGCGCAACAAATATTGTCCTCAGTAAAAGTTGATGCACTGAAATGTTCGTGCAACTCGTGTTTGTCAGTCTAAACTGATATGATCCCTACGATGTGGTTGCTCACATGCCATCGCACCTTGCTGAGCGAATGGATTTAGTTTCATATAAAACATTGTTCTCAAGCCGTAATCATGAAACTAGTGTCTCACTTTTAACGCACTTGATCCGCTTGTTCACGCGTAATAAAAGCTGCTTCAAAGGCAGATAAAGACCTGAATATATTTTGCATTTTGAAAATAACGTTCTTTATCGAATAATAAATTGCGCGCAAAAATCATCAGTTCCAGTGCGGAAAATAGATATCTAACGCATATGAATTAAAAACTCGGGCGCGGAGAAAATTCATTTTGCGGGCCCATTTTCGTAACCTGCGTACGCGAATTACTAACGAGCGCGTGACTTAGGTTAGCCGCAGACACAAAATAGTAACTCCCGCACGGAAGTTAAAAAGTTGAACTGGAAATAACTTGCGCACCAGATTTTGAACACTTTAAATAATAATATACAACAACCGACCCAGGTAACTCATACAAGGTCATCAATGCTAGATCCGATACTGATTTCTCACTCTCCGGTAGCAAAGGAGAGTAGCGTTATCCAATTTAATTCTACGACTTTTTAGAAATTAATTTTGAAATGTAAGAATCTCAGTTGTTTGATCTGGCTTTATTTCTGAGTTGATTTTAATACAGTTAATGAAGAAATATATACTTTTCCAAGGGTGTATTTTTATTTTTATTATTTTTTTTAATTTTTTTTTTTTTTGCAGTAAATAATCTAAAGACAACACTACTGAGTGTTTTTGAAGAATGTTGTTAGATATGGCTTTAACATATAATCTTCATAAAAGTGTCGCAGTATGATAAAGAATGTGGTTGTCAACATTTAAAGTAACGTCGACAAACTTATAAACTTCTGTTATAAAAATGGTTGATTGTATGAAACCTGACTTTCACAATGAATTGGTTTTACCAGCCGTTGCTCAAAACGTAGGCAGAAGATAGAAACTGCGAAATAGCTCCAATTTTAAACCTTTCAATCGTCTATAATATACAAGAATTTTTTTTTAATTATTTTTTTTTACCGTCAACAGCTACACTATCGAACGGCCTATCACAAGGTGTAATGAATTCACAATCTATTTCTTTAAAAAAAAAAAAAAATTATATAAATGAGCAAGTGCCTTCATACTACAGTGACAGAAGGAAACCTATATTATTCACGACAGGCTTAGAAATAACAGCTCTGCCCTTAAGATTCTTTCATATTTTAATTTTACATTTTTGTAACTGTCCCGCAGCAAATGAAACAGTTTGACATTGTCATTTAGGATGTAGACTATATAACACACTAAGACGACCTTTGGTAAATTCTCCCTAGTTATGCTCAGTTCCCAACGACCTGCACACTCTTTTATTTAGAAATAACAATTTAAATGATAACATTAACAATTAAATTTGTTGTCAAGTTCATTTGTGCATTAAAAGGTGCAATCATTTTCTAAGATACTTTACAAGCACTATAAATGCACATCAACAATCATATGATGAAGCTTCCTGACATCAGTCTACATTCCCTACCTTCTTATTCCACCTCTATGAACGGAAATTCTTGATTTCGACGAAACTATCAAATGTATTTCAATACGGTTAACATCCATATACGAACATACGTATGTATTTACTCTCTGTCTCATTATCACAATACTTTTTACCAGCAAATCTCGCCCCAGTTTCATTTATCTTTTGTTGATACCAATTTTATATATCTTCCATTAATTTCATTAGGATACCTGTTATAGTGTGTGATTTGTGTATTTTGTGGGAAGGATTTAACTAAGTGGGTGGAATTTTAGTCCAATCCTTTTGCTTTGTGCAATATGGCGATCAAATATGTTTAAAATCAACAACTTGCGACCGGAAATTAATACAAAATTGCGCGCGGGAAATAGTAACTTAACAAATTAGTAAATCGCGCTCGGGAATTAATAACTGGCGCACGGAAATAAAAAAGCTTCCGCACGGAAAATATGTACGTCACGAGACATCTGTATTTTCAGTTATACGTTAGCATGTCACAGCGTTGACGTTTTCATTCAGAACTGGGGAAATTAGGCTCAAAAGAAATCAATATACACACTGAGCATCAAACATGTCAAAATAACATTACGCTCGTTGTCAGATGCTGCTGCTGAGCATCAAAGAAAATAAAATTTCGTAAAATATTGACACACACACACACACACACACACACACATATATATATATATATATATATATATATATATATATATATATATATATATATATATAAAGAGCATCAGAACGATACCATTGCCGTATCAGATAGAATATTGATTTATAGTTAAATATTCCTTATACCTAATTCTGATTATTCTAAACTCGTATTCTGTCTTGACTTAGAGCCATTCGTTACCTTCTTTTTTAATAAAGTATTTTACAAGCTGACACCGCATTAAGAAAAAGCATTACATCATAGCATGTTAAAGATTTTAAAGAAGCTTGTATTTCATTTTACTTTATTGCAAGGGG
Organism: Margaritifera margaritifera; assembly: GCA_029931535.1. NCBI lineage: Eukaryota > Metazoa > Mollusca > Bivalvia > Unionida > Margaritiferidae > Margaritifera > Margaritifera margaritifera. The sequence continues at coordinate 211,553 of JAQPZY010001579.1, read as the reverse complement.
ATATGATTGTAACAAGTATCAGAGTCCTTACAAGGGATGCATTAATTCAACTGACTTAATTCTACTTGCACAGTCAATACTAATTGATGCACCCATGTCAAGTCGGATCCTTGTCTAAATCGGTTATCGTTGTGTAAACTGGATAGGCCATCTGAACAGAGGTGGGAGTGTTGAACGTGGTATCATGGGTACTTAGTCATGTTACCACATGAAAGTTGTATGTATATGTAACGACCCTGGTGTATGAGCTCTGCGTACTCGAATCACTTGATGATAAAATAATCAGCCGCTGCACACCTGTACGCCTAGCACACCTGTACGCCCACTTAATGCGGGATAAGTAGATTATATCAATGCACTTGATATAATTTGATATAACTACTGTCTGGATTATCAGCCCTTTATCATATCCTCTCTCGGGTTAGGCGTTACCAGGACGTTATGAATTACAAACAAATGCAAATAAAGATGATAAAACTACTGTCTGGGTTATCGTTCTGTCGAGCTAGCCAGTACCAGGACGTTTTGAAGTACAAACAAATGCAAATAAAGATGATAAAACTACTTTCTGGGTTATCGTCACTATATCATATCTTCTGTAGAGCAAGCCAGTACCAAGACGTTATGAGGCACAGGTACAGGCGGATAAAGATGACATGATAATAAATAAGTCCGAGTCGTGATCTACTTGAAGGACAATAAGTGGGAGGAAAACATGTAGCAAAAGCAGCCTTATGTTTCAAACTTATTTTCATTTACACATTTTTTCATTATGGTTATTTTTTCTTCATACATCAGTTCACATAAATGAATCATTTTGTCTTCAAAATTAGGTATATTTCTGAAATATCAGTAGTACATTAATGAGATCGTATTACTGTGCTTTCATTTCTCTTGCATATAAACTGGTGCATACGTTACATTTTAAAGCTTTAAATTATCATTGCCACTATTTTCGCTGCATTTCAAGAGGATGATAATTCTCTTTTATTATATATATATATATATATATATATATATATATATATATATTTATATATATATATATATATATATATATATATACATATAAATAATAATAATAATAATAATAATAATAATAATAATAATGTTTGGACTCTGAAACGTAAAGTGCTCACATGATACAGATGAAGCTCAAAAGGTTTATTCTGCATGCTTAGTCTGAAAAGCACAGTGTCCAGGCTGATACACTTTATCAGCCTGGATCCCTTTAATCTGAATTTTTCGCGTATATTACTTCATTTTTTTCTGTTCATAACTAGCTAAATGATCATAAACCAGTCTGCTACCATTGTCAACATGGTTTCTTTCTACAGGTTTGTATTTTGCATAGGTTTGATTTTTAAAGAAAAAGAATTTCCCAGGATTTCCTAAATGGTTATCATAGTTGTTGAAAAGGTCCTTGTCTATTTTAGGTATTGTTAAAATAACTTTTAATACAGCATGGCCTTATCACAAACGCGCATCTCTCAAAAGACTGCTAGCTCCGCTTGGTCATTTTCACTTCCTAGACTTCAAAGGTAAATTCGGTACACAAACGAAGAAAAAAAAAAAAATTATATACTTTTTGTATATGTTATAAATCATTCTTTGCACTTTCAGAAGCTGGTGCTATCTAATATGGCAAACTTCGTGTTCTCTATATTAATAACCGCTGAAGTTAGTGTACTTTGGACTGGTTTAGGCTTACATTTCGAGCATATGGGGACAGCCATTTTTATCAGTTGTCTGATTTAGATAGTGCATAGTTTCCGTAATTACCACATGTCAGTAAATTTCAATCACAGTACATGCAATTAGCATAAAGGTATGCCAACATTCTCTCCACTGTTTATATCGCCAACTTCACCTAAAACTGGTCCCTCTCTCACACGTACATAATAACTGTGGAGAAGAACTCATGTCGCGTAAGGCTTCTCATAGGGAAAATGGCTAACGCGCAGCGGATTCAGGGACAGAAAATTTTGGAATCGCTCATTTTTATGCGTTAATGATGGTGACGCAGAAAAATGTATAGACAGTGTGAAAATTGTAACACGAAATGGAAAACAGAAGGCGACATGAGACTGCCGTAGGAGTGGCTGGCAAGAATGGGAGACAGTAGAATCGTAGAGTGTATTCCAGCACATGAGCTGGACGAAAACGTGGCAAATTTGTTCTTATCTGTCATAAAAACAAATAGAGAGGAGTAATAAACTGACACTATGAAATCGATCCAGTATCAGCCGGTACTTGCTGAAAAAAAGGTGTCTCTTCAACATACAAGGGATCGGACCACTAATTCATTTCCCATAGAACTTAATGTTAATATATTAAAAAAATAAAAATAAGTTCTGCATTAGCTAGGCATGCAAACCACACATAGTTCCATTCATTAGAGTTAGATACATTGTTTTCAGCCTTAAAAAACAGGTGCCTCGCAGCATGTTTTCGAGTTTCGTGATGTTATACAAGGGGGATCCCTGGTCTGCGCCTAATAATATAGCCTCACACCAAGAGTATATATGCTATTTTGTCAGTAGGAAATTAAATACAGGATATCAAAATAAAAGTAAATATTTTGTTGTCAGCTATAGCACATATATTGAAGTTTGTGAAATTAATAACGGAACAAAATTGAACCCATTTAGAACCCAATCTCAACAGAGTTAGTACTCTATTTTTTATTCCCCCACCAGTAGACTGGTTTCCTGGTTGTAAAATAATTAGTAGTCCGAGACCTATACCGAACATACATTTTTGTCATTTTTGTATATTGACAACCGTGGCCACCAAATATGTACTATACTAACTTGGGTGATATTCTAAGCGCATTAAATGGTAATAATGAACATGTATGCAATGCCTATAGATGATAAGAATGAATGCTGTATTTCAAGAATGTTTACCATGTTCATATATTATAGATGTAGATATCCGAATAAATGCAGTGATCGTAATAGTTTGTCTCATGTTTCTCTTTATTTCCTGTGTGTCTGCTATTCACATATGCATGCATGAAATATCCACCTATAAGTAGTATGTAATAAGAAGTATCAAATTGCACAACCCCCTATTTTCATCAATTTCTGGTATAAAGATCATAATTTGGTCGCCTAAATTTCATTAATTGGAGATTTTTTTTTCTTGAATCATATATTAAGAAGTGTTTTGGCATCTATCAGGTTTATTTTATTTTTCATCACTTGTCACGTGAAAAATTGGTAAATGTAGAGGTCTGGAACCTGAGTCCAAATGCGAGTTTGGCCAGACTGTAAACTGATACTAGCTTCCATTGATGTAAAGAAGCAATATAAACAGTGCAGAGTGTAGTTCTAACAGTGCTAAGCAGGTACTGAACTCACACTTTGAAACTCACAAATAAACTACAGTTATTTTACTGTGTCAAAAATGCCAAAAGTAAAGAGGAAAACCAAAGGTTGTCTTAATATGAGAATTTAGTTTCTCATCAGACCAGGAAATATTCCGCATAACAAGGGTGAAACAAGTGAGAAAACTGTAATGACTGATGTCACAAAAACACTACATAAAAGACTTTCAGAGGAAAAGTACAATATTGTCACAACAAGACCAAGAAGTTCAAACTTTGGTATTGAGAAAGAGGAAGTTTCGGTGCAATACAAGTTCATACGGCCAACTCAGACGAAGATTTTGAGGCTGATCTGCATGCCGGTGACTCCGAACAAAAGAGGTAAATAGAAATTCATCATTATTCAATGTTATAAAAAACATTATCAATAAATTTGGTTTCCTATTTTTTATTACATAATTGATGGAGTAAAGTATTGTAAAGAAAAAATAAAACAATGATTAACAAGTAAAATTTCATTGTAAAAAATGTATCAGACAAAATATGTGCACAAATAACATATATTCTGAGAGGCAGATCTCTTCGTATGATTCCTAACTGTAATATAATAAAACAAAATTACCACCCGAGTTTTAAAGTTCAGATTTTGTTACTATGAGATCTGTTAGCTCATTCCCCAAAAATGGACTAGGGGATCTAACCTATCCAAGAGTTGTTAATAAGAAATGAATGAATTTAAAAAGCACCCAACAACATTTTTTTTATATCAAACATCAAATTCAGTCCTTAGTTCAAATCGGGGGGGGGGGGGGGTATCGAAAATACTTGAAGAATCGGTTGCTGATTTTGATGTCTTTGGTAGGAGCGAAATTTGTGTTTCCACCCAGAATAGCAAACAAACTGGGAGAAAAGGTGATGGACAGCGTTTTACTGTCGCACATGTCCTGTTAGAGATGATGAGTGGATGTTACTCGATCAAAACACGTCTCTTCGTTTTATGGATTGCTTTGCCAAACTGATCGTTGAAAATAGTTGAAACGTTTCGACAAGATGTCGAGCATTAAAGTAAAATCCTGCAGGAGTTCTCATGTCATAGATTTATAATCAGGGATTAGCCAGGGCTCGTTTTATTGGTTTTGTAATAGCCAGGATCATTTTCGTCCAAGTGTTCTTGGGCGTGTTCGCTGAACATTTGTACGACGAAAGTGGTTTGATCCTCGACAACATTTTAGACTTAAGTGGCACGAATGATTTCTACCAAAGTCACTTCACTTCGGACGTCTTCCATGCGTTGACTTTTAAGTTTGGTTTTGACTGCACAACGCAATTTTTGAATCCCTCCGTAGCCAGCTGTATCAGCAGGATTATAGCAAATGCTGGTCAAAAGTGTATCTATGCTGTTGCTTCTCAATAAGTCACACACTGTTCGATGCTCTTAGGCGCGTGTGGTATCTTGAAATGCAATGCATGACTTTTTTTATTTTTTATTCTTCTTTTTTACGTCTGTCTTCCATTCTTTTTTTTCTGCTGAAGAGGGTGTCGACATCATCTTTTTGACCCAGGTTTTTTACTTTTCTCGCCTCGAAGCAGGGGAAGGTGTCGATAGGGCTGCCACACTAGAGTAAAAGGTATTTGATGAGAGGGGGTTTGAAACACTTCTCTTGTTTCTTTCTCTTCCATCCCAGTTCCTGTGTCTATAATTGTCTTTAGAGCTGCTGCTGCTTTTGTTTTTCCTCGATTTTCATGACATTCTTGAAATCTTTTGGAGTAGGTTTTGCATTTTCATCTAAAGCTTTCTGGAAGAAATGTGAAGACGTTGCAATAATTGTCAGTACCGTTGCGAATTTTCCGTTTCAGACAAATCTGTTTAATTTATCAACAATTGCAACTCTTGTTGTAAGTGTGACATCTTTGTGAGATTATGATTAGGAAGCAAGTGCTATGTGCGTTGTTTGTACCAAACATAGAGTTCCATCCACCGTTTGTAAGGAGCGGAAGTCATTTTTCATCCTTCCATAAGATCGAAGGGTACAGATGTGATGTCCGTCTAGAAAGGTCTTGTCTTTTTATGTTCACCTCAACACTCCTGCTAACAGAAGTCCAACAATCGATCCTAACAAGGGAGTAGCGACTTTTAACAACGGACCGATCAGCGTAATAAGAAATTCTTATCATTGAACGAGCACTTTTTTCTTTTGACTGACTGGAATTTATATTGCAATATCTGGAGAAAAACGTGACGATGTCATCCTAATCGTTGTTTCTGTATCTTGGTCAAAAGAACTGTTCATTTTAAGATGTTCGAATAACATTCGCTCACAGTATCGATGATTACTTTGGATACTTTTTTAATGATTTGTTGTGTGCATCTGATCATTTGCTTTCGTGAGTACTGATAATGCATCCCAATATTTAGCTAAACGAGAAGGGTTAGCTTGTTTTCCTTTCTTTTTGAAGACATCTTTGGTCGTCGACGATAGTGTGAACTTTGAGAGGAAGACGGTTTTATTCAGAAAACTGAAGTGAATCTTATCCAACACTTCTTCTTTTATACTTGAATTCGTCTTCATTGATTGTCGACACGTCGTACCAACTTGAAGTTGGGCACTACTGGTTGACAAGGTGTTGTCAAAGGACTCAATTGTGCCAGTTCTTGTTTGGACAAATCCAGTAAACATTGTTGTATGCCTATTCTGTCTTGTACTTTTTTCTTAGGGGATGCCACATTTTGGCTGCAGCAGCAACTAGACCAGCAGAAAAAGGCGTCGATGAAGAAGAAGTAGAAGTCCCTTTAGAGATGGGTTTCCATTTGTTTCATCAGATGGGGAAACACGTGTCTTAAATAAGATTTATAACTAATGAGGAGAAGAAGAAAGCGGGGAGACGGGCACAGATCGAGGTTTTCTAGCTGCAGTACATCTCTTTCTTGAAGGGGTCATATTCTTTTTGGTTTTCTTCTTGGGAGATAATTTACAGCGTTAACTCACTGTCAGTCTCTTTTTTTTTTTTTTCTTCCTTTAAGATTTAGGTTTTTGAATAGGTCTTGTTTTATTAGTTAACTTATTAGGATCCCATCGTAGAAGCGAACAAATAATTAAACATCCTAGAGATCCATTTCCACCTGGTTTCAGTATGATTTGTTTTTTGGTTTGAGTATCTATTCTTGGATCAGCCACTTGTGTCAAAGTTACTTATGTTTTGTAAACAATCGAGGTGTTTGATAAAGAATGCGAATAATTCTTTGTAGTAAGTGATGTGCTGTTGAAGTAAACCATCTTAACAGTTCGTTGAGACTGGCTTCTAACATATTTGAATGCACTTGTGCAATTTTTGCGACTGATGGCATACAGTGCACAAATGAATTTAGCTGGAGAATGAGATGAAAAGGAAGTAATATTGAATACTGTCAGAGAGGAAGGAAGCGAATCGTGTTTTAATAAGTTTCATAATTCTTGAAGACTGGATGGAGTCTTTTGAATGTATTTGAACAATTTTAACATTTTGTGCCCTTTAAAGAAAGTCTGTTAAAATTTTAAGCTATCATTTAAATTTGAACTTCATGTTATTTATTTCTACTGATCTTTTTGGTAGTAATAATATCTGCAAGTATTATACTTTTTAAGCCTGTGTTGCTTTCCAAACTGTATAAAATACTTTGTTAATATTGATTGTTCTAATTAATAAAGCTATTGAAATAAATGTGCCATAAAGTTTTATCTTTTTTCCTCTGCCTCTTATTTCTTAAATTTATCTTTAAAAAATGTGGAAATAGCAGGTATTTTGAAGAGTTATGTTTTAAGATGAGGCTTCTTATCGCCAGTCCTCCTGAGCTGCAGAACATTTGAATTTATTGTTATATAGATTTGGAATAAGGATTTAATTTTCCCTCTGTCTTATTGTATGATAAATATTTGGGAACATGTTATAAATAGGTATTTTTCTAGATATTGAAAGGATTTAACATACTCTTTGTAGGCGAAATCAGTCATTGTGCAGATGCTCAATAAGTATTGGCCTTTAACCTGTGGCTTTCGTCTTTGCCAGATATCTAAAACATTTCTCAGAGAAAGGAATACTATGAAAATTATAATTTCAAGCGGAAGATTTGGTCATCCCTACTACTAGACTACATGGATGGTTGCACTGACGGTTTTCAGTCAACATAAGTAGTTGATGTAGATGAGCAGTAAGAAACAATGGATAATTTTTTTCAATGCAGCTATTTCGGATATTACAAAAATGAAAAGTTGTTGCTAGTCCATTCGACTGGATGATTAACATGGCATATGTCTTTATATTTTCTCGTAACTTTGGCACCTTATACCAACATTAGACCGCACAACTTGTATCACAACATAACAAAATCAATTCCCCCAAATTGCTAAGCATTCTGTCAAATGAAACTTAAAACACTAAAGTTACGAAGCCTGACTCTGGACTGGCGATAATGTGTAATTAAATGGAATGTTTTCAGCAGAAAACAAAGTGAATTCTTAACCGTATGCTAAAATTACGGATTAACATGCCTGACGTGGAATGCAACATTGTGACGGGATAAATATCGATATCTAGTTGAAACTTGTGATGATCATTAAACACTGTTTTGTAAAAAGTATTGTTTTTTTAAAACTAATTTGGTTCTAAACTTGATATTGATGAAAACTGGGTTGCGTTTGAGTGTCAACATTTTGTATAATCTGTAAACAGAGTTTAGGCCAATATTGTCAGACCCATCTACCCTCGTTTCTGAACAGCAATTCTCTTACTTATTATTACAAGTTTGCCACGCAGCTTGATATTAATGAGGCATCAGCTGAGTGTGATTGTTAGTGTTCGAAATAATTCTTTAACATAGTTCTAGTATCCCAAGTTTTGGACCCTTCCGGTCTCATGTCCACACAATAACGCCATAAGTTCTGCTATTGGGCTTTGGGGAAATGCTAAAGGAGGAAGATACAGAGAAAGGTTGTTTGCTCTGCAACTCTTATATTGTGTGGAAAGTTTACATACTATTACATGTCTTTCACCTACTTGGATTAGCATTTCCTTTTGATTACTAGTAAGAAAATCAGCTGACGACAATGACTGCTCCTGTGTGCTCAGAAAATGAAATTGAAAGAACACAAGGTACACCAACTTGGCCTATTTTTTTTTAAATGCAGAGACAACTTTTATTGTGTATGCAATACTATTTTCTGAAAGTACACTTATGCAATTTGAAAATATTGAGAAAAAACACATTCAGAAACTAATACCGGTTTTTTAGTATAACGTAAATAATAGTTCAGAAAGAAAAATAGCCACACAGTGCTAGGATTACCAGCATGCATACTTCTTATTCGTGATGATTCAAGTGTGATACAGTTTTGTTTTCGAACCCATCAAAGTAACAGTTGCACAAAATACGTGCTGTGTTATCCGGTGTTATATAACGTAGACGGTAAAGAATAAATAGCTCTGTCAAATGAAAGTTAACATGCTCGTTTTCTTCACATCCCAACAGACTGCAAACATAAGATTATGCAATCTGTTGTTTGTATAATAACCATTTACTATCAAACTTTTCCAATTCATAGTACCTGTATGTATTGTATTTTTCGACATTGAAACAAAATTGAAGTAGCTTTGTAAAATATGACAAAATTAGGTATGTCTTTATAATATCGACATTTAGAAATAAGCTATTTTGCTAAAAGAATAAGTAAATTTACTACATCATCAGCCCGAGTTCTTTCTTTGATTCCAAATATTACAATTTTCTTGGAGAAAACTAAGTTGCCGGTGTGTCTGCACGTACTCTCGATCCATTGTAGCATTTTATTTACAAATGCCTGTAATATGCGTCAATCCCAAAATAGACGGGATCTTGTTTCAGCATGTAATATAGCAGAGAACACAACTTTCTGTGCCAATTTTGACAGTTTTAAGTAATGAATTTGTAGCCAAGATCCTATGTAAAATCAACAATTGCATCCATTTAAGGTTTGGACACTTTGTAGTTATATATGGATGTATAAAATATTGTAGCTATTCTTTTTCTGCTATATTACTGAGCTGAGCATACCATTTTCTTACCGAAGTTGGTTTTACGTCACATGCAATTATTTTTATATATAAACCTGTACACTCTCTTTAATTTTTGATGATAGTGTGTGCCAAAACATTTATAAAACGGTTGCTGTAAAATACAATACCAGTTGAAGTTAAATGTATCTTTATTAGATTGTATAGCCCGTTAGTATGCTTTGAAAGTCTAGGAAGTTGGTTCTGAGTGAGAATTCACTTTTGAAGATGTCAAAACATATCCAGGAACCATCTTTGTTAATGATATCGTTAACATAGGTAATGTCTATCTGAAACCATATTTTTTTAGTCAATACTCTTACCTTTTATAGTTATTTTAGGATTGAACTATACAGATGTAGGCAAAAAGAATTGAGGTGAATTAACTTGAATTGATTTAAGGAATTCTGAGAGAGTGCCAAAACATATATCCAGAAAGGATTAAGATTCTTTGTTATTTACTAAACAAAATCTGTTCCACAATGGAAAACATTATCAATATTGGGAATTGAGAGTTGTAACAGATGGTTCCAGTTAGAGTTCCCAGACAACATTCTCGTAAGCCATGTATGTTTCAATTCACACGTATAATTAAAAAAAAAAAAAAAAAAAAAAAAAAATTGAAAAATAAACAAACACGTATCATCTGTATACCTCCCTCATAATACCATTGTGTTCAATATTTTTGTTTATTTTATAATTTGCACCCTTCCAAAGCAACTTGTAAAAGAGTGTATTAAGTTCACTAGGTACCTGTTGTGATGAATTTGGTAAAGTTAATAAAAGGTGAGAAATTATTGAAACCGCAAAACTTTTATTATCGCTATTTTTCCAAGTGGTGTGAAAACACGCTTGTTCGATTGTAAAAGTTAATTCTTAATTTCTCTGACTTTGGTGGGATAGTTAAGAGTTGGGATATTATCTAAGTTCGTTGAAAACTTAATCCCTAAAAAGAGTGCCAAAACATATATCCAGAAAGGATTAAGATTCTTTGTTATTTACTAAACAAAATCTGTTCCACAATGGAAAACATTATCAATATTTGGAATTGAGAGTTGTAACAGATGGTTCCAGTTAGAGTTCCCAGACAACATTCTCGTAAGCCATGTATGTTTCAATTCACACGTATAATTAAAAAAAAAAGAAAAAAAAAAAAAAAAGAAAAAAAAGCAAATATTTAAAAAATAAACAAACACGTATCGTCTGTATACCTCCCTCATAATACCATTGTGTTCAATATTTTTGTTTATTTTATAATTTGCACCCTTCCATAGCAACTTGTAAAAGAGTGTATTAAGTTCATTAGGTACCTGTTGTGATGAATTTGGTAAAGTTAATAAAAGCTAAGAAATTTTTGAAACCGCAAAACTTTTATTATTGCTATTTTTCCAAGTGGTGTGAGAACACGCTTGTTCGATTGTAAAAGTTAATTCTTAATTACTCTGACTTTGGTGGGATAGTTAAGAGTTGGGATATTATCTAAGTTCGTTGAAAACTTAATCCCCAAGAAAAAAAATTCACTGCAGTCCTAATTAAGTTTATTATCAGAACAGAATATCAATTTTGCTCTCTGTTCTGCTTCCAAACCATATTACTTTTGTTTTTCTATATTATTACTTAGACCTGAAAATTCTGAATATTGATACACACGATCTAAAACAACTTTCAGAGACTTTTCGGAACCATCAAGAGTGAGTGATGTATCGTTGTGTATTGAGAATAACACATAAGTTGTACCACTAACATTTATTTCTGTAACAATCTTATTGTGTCTTATCGTATGAGCCAATACATGATTTGATGTTACAATAAAAAAGCTCAATCCATTGTATGACCAATTCAACAAACTTAAAATATTTCATTACTGTATCTATGAACAACCATGCAACAGAATCAAACTCTTTTTCGAAATCAATTAGAAAAAGCATGTTATGCTTTCTAGTGTAAAACAGCAAATCATATAAATTCTTAATGTTCTAATCAAAGTATTTCCCTTTTAAAAAAAAAACAAAAAACGTTTGATCTTAGAGTATATTTGTAGGGAGTACAGTTGTCATTCTATTTGATTTGTAAGCAGTAGCAATTTCGTATGACAAATTTAGTAGTAAAATAGGTCTCCAGTTTGAAATATATTGTTTAGGCTTGTCACCATTTGGTAACTATATTATAACATCCTCTTTCTGGGTGGGAGATAGTTCTCCACGTTTATGCTTAAAATATATTGCTTTCACCAAAACACCTCAAATATCTATCCAAAAGAAAGTATATAGATCCTGGACTTTTTTCTGTTTTAATTTTTTGTAGACTATTATTGGCTTCTAGATAAGATAAAGGGATATTCATTGAATCCTTCTAAATATTATTTAATTTTGAAATATCAGAGTAATTGAGAAAAGTCTCAATATCAACAGTTTGAACTTCATATTTTTTCTAAATTACTATAGTTACACTGGTTTCTTCCAAAAGCTCCTCTTGAGTTTTGTGTTACCGATCCATTATTATGGACAAGTGCAGGCATCATTCTACTAATGTAGTTTCTGTTTTCTAGATAACAAAAGTATTTGGTTACTTTCTCCCCTTCTTCAATCCACTTCACTCTAGCCGTAACCATTACTCCATTCATATTATTGTTCCTAATCTTTTCAAGTTCTCTCCTTTTTATATATTTATGATAATTTGTTTGCATCATTTCTCTCTTCTATCGACTTCATCTCCTTAAGCACTTGATTTTCCTGTCGATCTTGAGTATTTTTCTTGAAAGAAGAAAATGGAATTGTAATTCCTCTAATTTCTGACAATAGTTTTTGAAAAAAAGTTGGTTCTTAATTGTAAATTTCAGATCAGCAGATGAAATATTTACCACATTATCAGATTGTTCTACACAAATGTACTGGTATTTTTCATTTTAAAATGGTTTCTTTTACTTTTTTATGTATTAAGAGTCTTTAAGCAGTGAATATTAAATTTCCAAAGAACATTTCTTTCGGTTTCCTTTTCAAAGACTATTTTCATTTGTACCAAAGAGTGATCAGTATCCTGCTTCAAGATTAACATTTTGAACATTTTGAAATAAATTATCAGAGGCTAAAAACAAACAAAAAAATAAAGTCTTGCTTGTTTAATGGGGTAAATTTTCCTCCACATGTATATATGGACATCAATATGCAGCTCCAGCCTAATATCTATAAGGCTTTATTCGATACAAGTATCTAAAACAACTTCTACTACCTTTCGATTATTCATGTTATTATCATTATAAGTGTCAGAGTCTGAATCCAAGGGTAATTGATAGTCTCTTCCAGTTCAAAAATGATTATTTTTTTCCCCAAAAATCTAAAGTGTCTTTTTTTAAATCTGGGAATAAAATTCTGGGCTGTCTCAATTTGGTCCATATATATTTGTAAATGTGAATCCATAATTATCAATAGTTATCTCCAGAATAAGTTTATTTCCCATAATGTCTTTCGTCACTTCATGTACGATAAATTGGGAATTATTATTCAGTAATATAGCTACCCCTCTAGAGCTAGTATAATATGAACTGAAGAAACATACACATCCCCATGCAGTCCTTGTAATATTTTCTCACTTTTCAATGAAATGCGTATCCTGTGGAAAAAAATGGTTTAGAAAATTAAACACATCTCTCCTTTTCCTAAGAACCCCTAGTCCCTGGCAATACATTGTGACACAAAATATTGGCTCAGACATAAAAAATAAATTTTGTTTAGTTTTCCGGTGTAACTGTAGGTATGCGGTAGAACTATGCAATATTGTCTTCTGTTAAAATAAGTCCATGAATATGCTGTTTTCTGCTAACCATATGGAACATATGATAACATGCCACATAATAGGAAAAAGAGAAAAGTAGAATGATAGATGAGTAGAAAGAGAAGAAATAAAAAGGTGATCACCATAAATTAGGTCGAGAAAAAGAACATTTTGTCATTGATCATGCACTCCACATGAAATAAAAAAATGGGCTGATCAATCAAACATAAACAAATTAAAATCCAAAGAAACAAAATGCAATGCAACAATCCACGAAGTTTGGAAAGTGAAAGTCAGTTACACCAATTGGTCCAATCCTGTAATGTTCAATAGTCACAGCTACTCAATAAATAAATCATTGAACGTATGCTCGTTTTCCAATTTGTTTGCCAATTTCAACTTTATGAGGATAATTTATCGTTTGTGAAGTTACCTTCTCCAGTGATTTAGGTACATTTAATTTTTCTTTGGTTTCATGTTCACCGCCTTGCATTTTATTTTGCAACGAAATTAAAGTTTATTAAGTAGTTATTCAAGTTGCCTTCAAGTTGTTTTCAAGCTACATTCACATTATTTTCAAGCTAACTTCAAGATATTTCCAAGTTACTTCAAAGTTATAATTAACTTACAAATATCTTAAATAGTACTTATTGCTACTGACTTTGTTACATAATGACATTCTGGTTTTCTAGATCTTGCTTGCTTTCCCTTCATAAACCAATGTGCTGAAAGTTATCAAACAAGCAATTTATGCTGAAATTGATAAACCTTAAAGATAAAAAACCCACTAAAGTATGTGATTTCGTTTGTTCTGAAGTACTCTTCTTTCAGCTGTGCTATATTTAGTTTAAGTTACCAGTACAAGAAATTTACTCATCAACGATTTTAATCCTAGCATTATTGCATCTGACAATGACTTCGATATTTTAGCTAATCCAGAATTGACAAAAATTGCACACATTTTCTGGACTTGTACGTTACCAATTTTATCCACATTTTCGTAGATTAAGTTTTGGCCAGCCATTTCTTTGTATGCTCCATTTACTGTACTAATTTTAATTTTTATTTGTAGGGTTCTGATATTTTGTCTTCATATATAGTACTAGCAGAACTGCAAAGCAGTCCCGACGTCTCTTCCTGACTGTCAATATCTTGTTTAGAAATTAACAATTCTAATTGTTTTTAAAGCTGTTTTGACTCATTTAGATAGTGTAAAATAGCAGATGGTAGACATGCGATTATACATACTACTGAAGATCCTACTACAAAAAGATTATACTAATGAAGATCCTACTAAAATTAAGATCAAAATAAATTAGCTTCAATTCCAGAAAAAATGTTATAGTTATTTCACCAGCGGGGACATTTCCAGGAATTACACAATTATTTAAAAACTTGTGGTTGATGAATACAAGGAATTCATCAAACATGGATTAGAGCCAGATAAATTATATTATCTTCTAAATAAACCTCATTTATATATTTCTGCAAAAAAATCATTGCAGTACAAAGAAATAGATAAATGTAATATTTAACATTATATTAATGGTAACCAAGGGAAAATCCATTTACCTGCCTCTGTAGCTAAACAAACAGGTTGAAGTACTTTGTTACACTTTTATTTTGGACAAAAAAAGGTGATGTCTGTTATCCACCAGATAAAGGTAAGCCATTTTTGTGTCTTTATCCATAAATTACGTCACATCAAAATCATTGTCCAATACTGAAATGCCTTTATGCCTGGATGCTATCATAATTGGTCAAATTCTACTGAGCAGTCATATTGGATGTTGGATTGGCATCATTTGTACACATTTTAAAAGCTTTTATGCTAGGAATCATTGCCCGCGTCTAGAAGCCAGATTTTACTGATTTAAAGTCACAGACTTTGAGAAACCTTGGAGTGGCAGCCAGTATTCGAGGCAGGTCTATGCATCAGTAATTATCTTGATTAGCCACTACAACTGGGGCCTCAATCACATGAAAGGCATTAAATCTACTCATCTAATTCCTATACTCATTCACAAGTATAATTCAGTTAACCTATCAAGGCTAACCTAACAAAATATACAATCATTTATATGGCAAGTTTACCACTGAATAAACAAATGTATTCCCACTTTCAACTGCATGAAATATAGGTCAGAGAGACCTCTTTTTGCAATATGGGTGTAGTACTTATCAAGATGCATTCTCACACCAAGTTTCATGATTTTAGGAAGGATAGTACCTATACAGCTCATCAGACCTCACGTGATCAAGAGCTAAATGCAAAACTTAACCAAAGTCTGGAAAAGATGAAATACAGGTCACAATGTGCTTCTTTTGTTGTAGGGATGAGGTACTAACAGAGATTTTTCTCGTAATAAATTTCACTATTCTAGCATGGACAGTGTCCAAGATATGAACATGAGCATAAAGTATGGGTCATAATGACCTACTACAGAAATGAGAGAGTAGTGCTCATCAGGATGCATCCCCTTCCCAAGTTTCATGATTCTAGATAGGATATTATGCACACTGCATGCAAAAAACCCTGTGATTACAAGTTAAATGCAAAAACTTAGCCTAGGCCAGTAAACTGTGAAATTTATATCATAGGGTCCCTTTTTGTATGGGCGAGGTCCTAATGGAGATGCACACAATTATCTAGTTTCATGATTTCTAGCATGAACAGTTAAACAACAAAATTTAACCAAAAAAGTCAGATGAATCAAATGTGGGTCACAGCAACCTACTTTTTATGCTGGGGTGGGGGTGGGGGGTTAGTACTCATGTATATAGGATTACAGAAAAAGAACATGTGGTTAGAGTTAAATGCATAAACCTGACCTAAGCTAAATTAAGGTCACAGTGACCTTTTGTTGCATGGGTGTGATACTAATAGAGACACACATTTAATTGGATGATTCTTGCATAAACATAGCTGGAAAAATAAACTTAGCACACAAATTTAACCCGAGCCAGTGAAGAATGAAATAAGGATCACAGTGACCTACTTTTGCTATCATGGTCCAGTACACATCAAGATGCATCCCCTCACCAAGTTTCATGATTCTAGGTGTAACAGTATGTAGAGTGTGCCAAAACCTGGGCCAACTGAAAAAACTTAAACAGGAATGTACAAATAATGTATGTACAAAAGTTGGCCCTTTGCCTCCTCCCCAGGGGGCATGTGTTATGAAACCACTCCAAACTGTTGCATAGGACCCTAGAAAAGAAAGAATGGTCAAATTGCAGTGAGGATGTACATGTGCATATGCTTTCATATGTGTTGATGCCAATGCCTATGATAGTACAGTAGCTCTCCTGCATCTTGTCCAATACTGCAAGGCCTCAATGCCAGGATGCTTTCTGTCAAAGTTGCTTGAAGTCTGTTCAGTTATTTTAGATAAAGCTATTTTTATGCTGGTCTATTTTTAGTCAAATATTTCCATATTTGATAACAGATTGGCATCTTTTGTATAAATCTGAAAGGATTTTAACTTCAGATGCTTTGTGTCAAACTGTGATTTTTGAGAAGTCATTACAGATTTTTCTAATTTTAGTAACTGCAACCATATTTGATGGTGGATTGGAAACATTGGTATAACTTTAAAAGCCTTTCAGGTTAGGATGCTTTTAGTTAAATTGGTCAAATTCCGCTGATAGTTTTTGAGAAGTTGTTTAAAGGATTTTCTATTTATAGTCAAGGTGCCCAGAATTGATGCAGGGCTGTCAAGAATGTGATCCAGTGTCAAATAAGCATACAATTTTTCGAGGGCACCTAGTTCTGGTCAGTGCATCCCAGTGACGTGCCAAAAATTTCCCCATGATGCACTTCTTTTGATCATCTGTATTTTTCCAATGAAGAGTGTAGTAGGATAGAACAATGACAGTGTGACTAACATGCCTACCTAAATCAACTGGCTGATGTCTTGTGTGACCTCCCAAGGGCAGTATGATGTAATTGTAATGCAAGGTACCTTGTGAAAACACATGCAAGATAGGGCTTAATTGGCATCTCACGTATACTGAGTACTAAAGCATTTACTTAGTCTTGTAAAACAATTTTCTTTAATGGAATCAAATATATTAAATATATTTCACTACTCTTCCACATTATGTATGGGGGTGGGGTTATTTTTTTTTTAAACATGTAACTAGTTTTAAAAAGTACTTCTGATCTCCAACATGAAGAGCGTGGTGTATTCTGTCAAGTTTTAATTATAATATTTTATTGTAATTAAACATTTCCACATAAGAAAAGCATAAAAACTATATGTAGATTACCTCACATTTTTTGTATTATTTACATGTTAATTTGTTAGGGTATACATGCGAAATTAGTGCAGATAATTTTATTTTCTGCATATATTGATCCACAAATCTTCTGCTGAGATTTCTCTAGCAAGCTGTATGGCTGTTTTAAAAAGGGAAATAACTCCTGTGAATAAAATATCATGTAAAGGAAACTAAATTAATCGGGCAATAAATCTATTAATAGTTTTAGTAATGGTGGATATATTTGATGGTGCATCAGCATCATTTGTACAAAACTGAAAGCTCTCTGAGGGGTGGGTGGTGGCATGGGAGTTGAAATTGTAAACATTTTCTTTTAAGTTTAACTAAATATCTCCAAAACTTCTGGCACTTTGAGTAGATATACAAAGTAAGTATTCATTCAGTAGACACCTCTCCCTCGATAACTCACGCACAACAGGGTCCAAAAACATAGACCGCACTATAAGCAAGGGCGCGAGTTACCGAGGGACCTAAAAAAATTAGGAAGGGGATACCATTCCCGCTGGACATCGAGAAAACCGCAAAGGGGGGTGGGGGGGTAACTGGGCTGTTTAATGGCTGAATACTTGTTATATAATTACATTGGGAATAATTGTCAATAAAGAGCTTTTACTAATGTAGTTGATTGCTTTTCTGTATAAATTACCTTTATTTTCAAGATAACGAACCTCTGAAAGATCGTGAACAACATTAGTCCAAGCGGTTTAAACAACACGTGTACGCGAAAATATTGTGTATTACGTCACTGTTTTTTTTTGTTGTTGATTCACAACTAAACAAGATTCCTTTTTTCAAAAACTAGGGACGTTTATTTCGTGAAACAACCGTCAACGTCGAAACTAGATTTATTTATTGTTCTATTAATAAAATATGGATGCCGTGATTTCATATCAAGTAACAGTGAAACTTATTCTCATCCTTGAGGAAATCTCTGAGTAGCAAGTTAGAAATTTTAAGTTCAATACAAACTCTGGAACTCGCTTCTCCGTAATGAACCGTATCTGTAAAACAAAGCTTTTTATTCACCAAGTATTTGGCTTGATTGCCTTTCTATTTTTGATCACATTTGCGAATGAGTAGGCTAATTTAAGATAGTTTAATTATATTACTTACATAATAATATTTATAACAGTGTTCGATTGATCAATTGAAATAAGTTGACCTGACACACAGCCGTGACCGCTAGTTCTTACGCAGGGAGTATTTGCACGCCTTTTAACTTTTCTGTTATTCCACCCCCTTTGTTTGATTTGATACAAAAGACGTAATTAACGTGATAATACAAAGCAAGTCTGCTATTAATTGAGTGTAACAACACAACAAATACTTTCACAAGTCAGAGATAAAAAACAAACGGACGGCACTTAATTAGATTCTCACAGAAACGCTCGCGGCGATAGCTTGGTCGGTTGAATTATATTGTTCACGTTTGAATACAAGAGGGCATATTACATTTATGATGATTAAACTGAAACTGAATTAAAAGATAGAACTAAAACACATTTCACTTGACAAAACTTATTTAATTGGTATTTATTTGTAAAGTGTTGCCACCAGTAGGTTTTAGTGACGTTTTCATTGATCAAAATTTCGTCGAATATTGTTATTTATAGTGTACTGAGAATGTTTGGAAAAAAATTGAACAAAATATATGACTTCTTATTTAAAGTTGAAAATTTCATGATGTTGATTCAAATTTACGGGTACTAACCACTGGTTTTGACGATAAAACGAGCGATCGATATATCAAGGTTTCATTTACTAATTTTGATCGCGATTTTTTTTACCTTCAACAAATAGGGTCCATTTTTTCTTCTTCGTATTTTCTAGTTTTAAAAAAATGGGATCCACGCCTGACCCGCGTTATAAGCGGGTTCGCGAGTTATCCGGGCGCGAGTTATCGAGGGAGCGGTGTACCTGCATCTTTTTGCTACATTGCGAGACCCAAGTCTGACTACAGGAATATGTTGATGTCAACAAACCAGGCTGAACCACATTTCAACTGAAAATGAATATACAACTGTACACTTGTGTAAAACTTCATCCACTGGAATCCAAAAACAATACAAATAAAAAGACAGAATTTGACATTATGATTAGATGTCACCTTTATTTCTTATAATTCTGTAGTGAAATTTCAACACTGAAACAAATTTTCTTGATAAATGACATTTAAATTATCCCAGATCTCATTACTAAGGATTATATTAACTGAGATGCTGATATTTGGGGGAAATAAAATGTATCTCCACCACTCATGGGGAAATAAATTGTATCTCCACCACTGCAGCTAGTTGTACCCAACTATAATAGTATACACTGGATGCTCTTCGTAACTATAAACCCAAACCTACACAGATCTGGCCCTATAGTCACAAATCTAGACTGAGCACCAAAACTTAATTCTGACTTGATATATCAATGAAATAGTACAAAAAGAAGAACAATATAGAACTAATGCTGAAATTTTGGTGAAGTTCTGCCTTTATTTTGAGTACACTTAATGAATATCAACATTTTTAATTTGGATTCTGAGTTCAAAATTCTATGCAAGACACATTTTTATGATTGAACCCTCTGGAAAGTTTTTAAGCATGAAATTCAAAAAAGCTCAAGGTCAACACATTTTAAAATTCCATAACTTTTAATAAAACAAAGTTATAATCCGAGAAACATCTGCACCTTGTTAACTCTGATTTTTCTACTTGCATACCAATAAACAATGATGTGGATAGGATAGTGTAGAAGATGTTGTCCCCGATGCAGAAACTCAATACTGTCCATGCCAATAACAAAAACAACAACAACAAATACTTTCATACAGGGATTATGACATACACTCTGTTACACTTGTGCAGGCAAGCTAATTACTGTATATGCACTTATAAGTCGAGTCCAACTGCAAACACATACCATTGCATAATTCACCAGCAAATCAGTGTCTATGTTGTTTGTTGTACTGATTACTTCGAACAAACTGCACATACCCAAATCTGCACGCACATTATGCAATGGCAGATCTGGGTCTATGCAATTTGCAGCTGAACCCAACTTATAAGTGAGTATATATGGTAAATCATTGTCAGCCTACATGTAAAACAATTTATTCGATTCAACAAGTCTGATTCTTAAAGAACTTAAAGCCATTTGACACTATGCGTCAAATTTGACTATCAAACCTGTGAATTTTTAAAAGATTTTGAACATGAATAATCATCTATCACCTATACTAATGTATATTTAGACATCCAGCCATCATTATTTGACCCCTATACAGCTGAAATTTAGTGATAGTTGTCCTCTAAAAAAGTTAAACAAAACTACTTCATAGTTCTAACTGGAAGTCCTAAGAGTTGCTAAGCTTGCAGAGTTTCATTTGCCAATAGCTGTATTGCAAAGATTAAAATGACAATGAATAAAACCATCAGCATTCTCACAACTTCAATCTACGAGTCACTGAGAAGATCATACTTAGTCTATGAATCACTGAGAAGGTCATACTTAGTCAATGAGTCACTGAGAAGGGCATGCTTACACAGATTCTTTTACACCATATGTTAAATTAGCAACCACAACTATCTTACAGTGTTCCATGTTCCAAGTATGTAGAACAATCTTACTTCGTAAATGCCAATCATTGCAATTTCATCCATATTTACACAAATGAAATAAAATGCTAAGCTCCATTAGGCACATAAGATGAATTGACAAACAAATTCTATGAGGGCACTGAAAAGAAGTGTGAATATTTTTAAAATATTTGGAATTATTTTACAAGCAATGTACAAAAATGGGTCTTATGCACATGTATTACAAACATTCCTTCCATATTGAAAAAAGCAAGGACTTTTGTGAGAGACTGGACAAGCAAAACAGTTTAGCATAATGGACATGAATACATACCTCAAATACATTAAGCATCACTCTTCCATGTCAAAAAACTATCCCACAACAAAATGCTTACCCCCCCCCAAAAAAAATAAAAATAAAGAGTATAGCGAATAGTACATTATACGCCAACTCATGTTTAACAGTCCTCTATGTAGACACTAGTAAGGTATAGTTGACTCTGGTGATTTTTGACTAAAGGGTCTCAATAACTTTGACTTTTGGTCAAGGTATGTGGTCTTAAACTAAACTTAATATGCTGAAACCGTTATTTTCTTGTTTGACTTGCTATGACCATGACATCCGACCTTTAAACCCCAGAATATCTAGTTTCTACATTAACCCAACTACAAATCATCCACAAAGTTTGGACAAGGAACTTACTCTAGAACAAACGATATTCTGCAAACCAATTTCTTGAGCCACAATCAGCTTTGACTTTTTATACCCCAAAATATACAGGCCTCTTCCATACCTCAAGTGCAAGCCCTCCACAAACTTTTGTCAAGGTATGTGGTCTAGAAATAATGTTATTATGCAAATAACATTTTTCTTATTTCAGGTCAAAGTAACCTTGACCTCCGACTCCAAAACTAACAGGTTTATTTCTTACCTAACACAATCTTGGTGAAGGTATATGGTCAAAAACTAAAAGTTTTGAGCAGAAACGATTTTTCTTCTCTCAGTAACACCGACCTTGATCTTTGACCTCCAAAATAAATAGGCTTCTTCCTTTCCACAAATGCAAACCATCGACAAAGTTCGATCCAGGTGTGTGGTATAGAGCTAATGTTCTTTTGCAGAAACCATTTTTCTTCTTTCAGTCACAGTGACCTTGGTCTTTGAACTTGAAATCAAAATTGACAGGCTTCTTGCTTAACCCAAATGCAAGCCATCCACCAAATTTAGTAACTGTTGTTGGTGGAGAATGAGTTACTGAGCAGAAACTATTTTCTTCTTTCAGTTAGTTACCTTAACCTTTGACCTTTTGACCCCAAATTCAATAGGGCTCTTCCTTAACCCAAGTGCACAGCATCCACAAAGTTTGGTAACTGTAGATGGTGGACAACTCGAGTTATTGTGTGGAAATTGGTAACATACTGGTCAATGGATGGACACCGGCCTGCCAGACAACATCATAACATAATATTCTGTGCCTTATTGCAGGCTTATAAATATCAATTGAATTGGTATTACAAAGAAAATCTAATTCAACAGCATGTGTTACAAATATCCACAATGAAGCAGACAGGAGATGCATGACCCTGAGAAGTCCTGTAAAAGTATCCTAGTCCGAATTCATTTAACATCCACTGCCATATTATGGGAAACTACGTTCACTCACAGTGCCCTAGTGACACTGTGGTGGCAATCTGTGTGTTTCAAGTGTAGTAACAAAGATTCAAATAACCACCAAAGTTCTGCAACACCGTAAGGCACAATACTTGTTACTGACATCATATTACACAATCATTACCATCATCAGTCTGCCAGTAATATATCAGACAACCACAATAATATAACTTTCTGTATTGTTATCACTTTTTGTACAATGACAACACATTCTGTACTGCAGCCCACCTCTTTTAAAAATGCCATGGTAAAATCTAAATAACCAACATAACCCTATCACCACACCTAGTACAGTATGTAGTGTAGCCATTACACAATGGGACTTGTTAATACAAAAGTGTAGTATTTGTAGCCACACCTAGTACTGTATGCAGTGTAGACAATACACAAGGGGACTTGGTAATACATTAACTACAGTCATTCTAGATAGATTAACATTACATCTATGCAGATTTATCCAAAAATGAAAACATGGTGTACTGTAAAGCACACCAATAATGTTTTAATATTGGTGCTGTCACTTCTTTACAAAGTATCTTGTTAATTTCAACAGTCACTGGGAATACAATCCCTTACAATAACTGGACTAGAGCGATGGACAAAGATCAGAGAACAAAAAACCAAAGATGATGCTGTAAAATGTAGAAGGTCAAAAGTGGGCACACAATGAGATTTAATCTGGAATTAATCTGTAGCACATCTCAGCTTGTGAAGCCAGTAATTCTCAGTATCTAATTGTCCTGAAATGTAAGGAGTGCCAGTCTGTGTTTTATGTAATACCAGTTAAGAGTACTTCTTAAAACACAATATGACTACAAATTTAATTTTCCACTTCCTCTCTTTCCAGCTCCTCTTCATCATTTAGGAGACCAGCAAACTTGTTAGAATCACACCAATCCTAGAAAAAGATATGCATAATACATTCCTTAAACTTGAAAATGTTTCATATCTGTCAGTGAAAACCACAAGGCTATAACCAAGTTACAATGAACAAAGCATCTTGTGTTGCCTAGCAGCACATCAACACCAGAATGGACTACAGTATTGTTAATCTCATCTCACATTCCCCCTCATGATCACTTTATTGAATAAATGAATCAAACTGATAACATAATATATTTATTACAGCTGGATACTTAGGCAGTAAAAAACCCTAGTATTTCATGAAAAGTGGTTGATGGTAAAGTTAAGTTTTGATCTAGTCAGTCAAGGTAAAGAAATAAGAATGCGGTGTTATTCTGCATACTGGGAATAAGGAAGTGTATAGACAAATCTAGGAAAGAAAGTCACCTGAAGAAAAAAAAAAAAACAACAACAGAAAGATATATATATATAAAAGGAAAAAGAGGTCATAAGAAAAAAAGTCAGCACCCTTCTTCAACACACACACAATTATTAAGTATACAATTATACAAATGTATCTATAATATAAATTAAAATGAATTTTTCTTATAATTTAGAAGCATTATTATGAAAAAGTTGATCTGCAAACCATAAAAAAGGTTAAAAAACTTGCTTCTTCTTAAACAACATGCTTAAATTTAAATGATAAATTATAATAAAAACAAATACAACATGTGTTTATCGAGTTATTAGGAAGAAGTTGCTTGATCAGTTATAACTTATTAATTAATGATTATGTTTGTACTAATATCATAATAAAAACTTATGGGAATCCAGAATGTCTGACCTGCAATTATTTTTTGAGTAATAAAATAGAAAGCACACTCCTGATATTGACATTTGATGTGACAAACATTCCGACTTTTGCCTTAAAGGTCCAAATGACTTGTGTCCAACAATTTTGTTATGAAACGTATGACAAGTTAGGTTATAATGCATTGTTTTTCACATCTGACACAATTATAGATGAAATAATTAAATTGTATTACTCAAGTCCTATACAGTTTTAATTTATCTCATCCAAAGTAACTGATTGTTACATTTTTCTTGTGATTTTTTTCCTGTTACTTTTATCTCACATAAATGTGTGACCTTTAATCCACAACTTTTTTCCCTGAGACTTTGCTTCCATTTCACGTACAGACATGTCAAATTTCTCCGACAAGAAAATTCAACAATCACAGAAGACTAGACATGAAGTTGTACCTAATGCTTTCTTTAACTGCTGCTGCTGCAAGGTTTAATGAATCTCAACAGATTTCTTTTTAAGGAGGATAAATGAAAACTAAACACTAAGAACTTGCTGTGTTTGTAAACTCCAACAAATCTTGAAGAAACAGCTTACCTTTCCCTTATCTGTCTCATACTGTGGCATTTCCTCTATGGATTTAGGAAGTGGCTTTTCTTTCTTATCTCTGAAAACAAGTGCAAGGCTTAATATTCTTACCAGCAAAAGAAGATTATCAGAAATGAAATGATGTGCACTCATTCGAGTCATAGAATTGTATGCAAGCAGGTCTTCTAAAGTACAATTTCTTTAGTACAATGTCTTCCAAACTATAAGCTGGAATCTCTCTTTTTCATTTATATATAAGTCACTGTCAGGATGCTCTCCTGGAGGTTTCTCATCAGTAATTGAATGGATGCCATTTAAAGAAACAAAAATTAAAGCAATAATTTGTAAGATCTATATACCAGAGCACTCCCTGTCAAATTTAGTCCAAACTGTATGAGCAGTTTTTCTCCTTCTTTTAGGAACATTCACCCTATCTGATGACAGATTTAGCAACATTCACCCTATCTGAATACTTTTAGGAACATTCACCCGATCTGACAACAGATTTAGCAACATTTACCCTACCTGACAACAGATTTAGGAACATTCACCCTATCTGACAACAGATTTAGCAACATTCACCCTATCTGAATACTTTTAGGAACATTCACCCTATCTGACAACAGATTTAGGAGCATTTACCCTACCTGATGACAGATTTAGCAACATTTACCATATCTGAATACTTTTAGGAACATTCACCCTATCTGATAACAGATTTAGCAACATTTACCCTACCTGATGACAGATTTACCAACATTCACCCTATCTGAATACTTTTAGGAACATTCACCCTATCTGACAACAGATTTAGCAACATTTACCCTATCTGACAACAGATTTAGGAACATTCACCCTATCTGATGACAGATATAGGAACAACTTAAACCTATCTGATGACAGATATAGGAACATTTACCCTATCTGATGACAGATATAGGAACATTCACCCTATCTGATGACATATTTTGGAACATTCTCCCAATCTGATGACAGACATATGAACATTCACACTCTCCGATGACTGATAAGCACCACTGTATGAATGTCAGAAGATACATCAGACTGCACTCTATACAGTTTGGTCAAACTTGGTTCCGCAGTTAACAAAAAGTCACTGCCAGTTTGTACTATCTTAAGCAGCCCATCTGTTTATGATAGCAGATCATCATTATTTATAAACTTGAAAAGTCCAGCATTATTTGTAAACTTGAAAAGTCACAGCATTATTTGTAAACTTGAAAAGTCATTATGCCAGGATGAAATCAAGTTTGAAGGAAATTGTTAAAGCAGTTCTATGTTGTTGTAGAATGCCATTATACCATAAATGATGGAAGCTATGTATAATTTGTATAACACTGAAAGGCCCCCTGATAACATGATGTATTTGTCAACATGAGGCCCAGATGGGCCTGATTTTGAACAAAACAGCAAGGCCCTGATACCAAGATATTTTCATCAAGATGAGGCCCAAATGGGCTTGATATCTCTTACCCAGCTCACATAACTTAACAATTGACAATTTCACTAAGCAGGCTTATGTAGCATTGTAAGAACACTACCTATGTAAATTATCTCCCAACTATATATCATGTTGATTTGTACTATATTCAGATAAAAATTCTTTCAAAAGATAAAAGCATAATATGCATACACTCTCCGGCTCCAAGATCATGATGATATAAACCCATTTACCAAGTTTATAGAAACTGGATGAGAAATATAGTCTCTAGATCTAGAGAGGTAACAAGCTCAGTCAATTGGATGCAATGTATCTCATTATTACACCTCTCCCTCAATAACTTGCACTCAACGGGGTCCAAAAACATAGACTGCACTATAAGCGAGGGCGCGAGTTACCGAGGGACCTCAAAAAAATTAAGAAGGGCATGCCATCCCCGCTGGGCATCGAGGAAACCGCAAGGGGGGGGGGGTAATGGTACTGTTTAATGGCTGAATACTCGTTTTATAATTACATTGGGAATAATTATCAATAAAGAGCTTTTTTCTTATGTAGTTGTTTGCTTTTCTGTATAAATTACCTTTATTTTCAAGATATCGAACCTCTGAAAGCTCGTTAACAACATTAGTCCAAGCGGTTTCAACAACACATGTACACGAAAACATTGTGTATTACGTCACTGCTTTTTGTTGTTGTTGATTCACAACTAAACAAGATTCTTTTTTTCAAAAACTAGGGACATTTATTTTGTGAAACAACTGTCAACGTCAAAACTCGATTTATTTATTGTTCTATTAATAAAATATGGATGCTGTGATTTCATATCAAGTAACAGTGAAACTTCTTCTCATCCTTGAGGAAATCACAGAGTAGCAAGTTAGAAATTTTAAGTTCAATACAAACTCTGGAACTCGCTTCTCCGTAATGAACCATATCTGTAAAACAAAGCTTTTTATTCACCAAGTACTCATTTGGTTTGGTTGCCTTATTATCTTTTATCACATTTGTTAATGAGTAGGATAAGTTAAGGTAGTTTAATTATATTACTTACATAATAATATTTATAACAGTGTTCGATTGATCAATTGAAATGAGTTGACCAGACACACAGCTGTGACTACAAGCTCTTATGCAGGCAGTATTTGCACGCCTTTTAACTTTTCTGTTATTCCACCCCCTTTGTTTGATTTGATACAAACGACGTAATTAATGTGATAATACAAAGCAGGTCTGCTATTAATTGAGTGTAACAACACAACAAATACTTCTGCAAGTTAGAGATAAAAAAAAAAAAAAAAAGGTCGCCATTTAGATTCTTACAGAAACGCTCGCGCCGATAGCTGGGTCGGTTGAATTATATTTTTCACGTTTGAATACAAGAGGGCTTATTGTATTTATGATGATTACACTGAAACCGAAATTAAAAGGTAGAACTAAAACACAAATTTCACTTGACAAAACTTATTTAATTGGTATTTATTTTTAAAGTGTTGCCACGAGTAGGTATTAGCGATGTTTTCATTGATCAAAATTTCGTCGAATATTGTTATTTATAGTGTACTGAGAATGTTGTTTGGAAAGAAAATTGAACAAAATATATGACTTCTTATTAAAAGTTGAAAATTTCATGATGTTGATTCAAATTTCCGGGTACTAACCACTGTTTTTGATGATAAAACGAGCAATATATCAAGGTTTCATTTACTAATTTTGATCGCGATTTTTTTTAAACTTCAACAAATAGGGGCCATTTTTTGGTTGTATTTTGTAGTTTAAAAAAATGGGATCCATGCCTGACCCAGTGTTATAAGCGGGTTCGCGAGTTATCTGGGCGCGAGTTATCAAGGGAGCGGTGTATGTGCAGATCTCACTTATTATAGAACCTGTCTATTACAAAGACAGTATAGGCTTATTTACCAAGGTAGAGATATCTGACTGGAATTCGGTCTCCAGGGTTGTAACAAGCTTAGCCGATCAGATATAAGATTACCTCATTAATAGATATAGATCTTGCTCAAAATCCAACTCTGCCACCAAAATCTGTTCAGAAATATAGTTGCTTAACTGTTGACAAGCTCTGCCAAACAGATGCAAGGTCATGTCATTAATATGCATGAATTTCACTCATTATCATACAAAACCAAGATCTTGATGACATAGGCCTATTTCCCAAGTTTGATAAAAATTCAACAAAAATAGTCTCTATGCTGTGCCATATCTCTCGGGTGGTAAAAAAATCCTCTGCCAATTAAACACAAGATTACCTAATAAATATGAATAGGTCTTGCCAATAATAAAATTCAATCCAACATCTTGACGATATTAACCCATTTACCAGGTCTGATTAAAATTGGATCAGAAATAGTGTTTCAAGAGTTTAGAAACTAAGCCAATCATGTGCAAGATCAAGTCATTAATATGAATTTTGTGCATAATGAAACACATTATATATCTTGATGATATCAAGCCTATTTATCAAATTTGATAAAATATTATCAGAAAAAGGGCTGCTAATGTGTTGACTAGTTCAACCAATCAGATGCAAAATCAATGCATTTAAATAACATGGATCTTGCTCATAATATGCATTTAATGCATAAAATATAGGTCACAGAGACCTTGTTTTGCAATAAGGGAGAAGTACTTACTAAAATGTACTTACCCCTTACCTAGTTTCATGATTTAAGTATAACAGTATATATACAGGATGCAAAAAAAACTATATATGTGGTCACAAGAAAAATGCAAAAACTTAACATAATCTTGTAAAATGTTAAATGTAGGTAACAGTGACATTCATTTGTTGCAAGGGTGTAATACTAATAGAGATGCATATACTCATCTAGTTTGATGATTCTGACATGAACATTGGTCAAGATTGAACCAAAGTCAGTGAAGCATAGGGTTACAGTGCCCTACTTTAACAATGAGGGTATAGGACTCGTCAAGATTCATCCCCTCACCAAGTTGCATGATTCTAGGTATAACGGTATGTATACAGGGTGCAGAATCCCATTTGCTTATGAGCTAAACACAAATACTTAACCTAAGCCAGTAAAATGTGAAATGTAGGTCAGAGTGAACTTTTTTTTATAATGGTGTGGCACAAACAGAGATGCATACTGTTATCCATTTTGATGATTCTTGCATGAACAGGGCTTGAAAAATAGCTTTCAATGACAAAAATGAACCAATGTCATTGATGCATGAAATATGGTTCACAGTGATCTATTTTTGTAATGATGGTATAGTACTCATTAAGATGCTTAAAATACGAAACTGAACCAAAGTTAGTCAAGTGTGAAATATGAGTCACAGTGTCTATTTTATGTGATGAGGGTATAGTACTCATCAAGCTGTATCTCCACACCAAGTTTCACGATTCCAGGTATAACAGTATATATACAGTGTGGAAAAAACCTGAGCTATATGCAAAAACTTGAACAAGAATGTACAACTGATATACATATAAGTACAACATTAGTGCCTGTCAGCACCCTCCCCTATATAAGTACAACATTAGTGCCTGTCAGCACCCTCCCCTAGTGCCTGTCAGCACCGCACCCTCCCCTAGGGTAGGTGCCATGAAACCCACTCCAAACTGTTGCTTCGGACCTATGAAGAAAGAATGGTTGAAATGCAGTGAGGTTGTAGATATATATATATTTTTTTATCAGTGTGGATGCAGACGCAGAAGCCAGGAGTTGTACAATAGTTCTCTACTTCATTGAGGTGAGCTAAAATTGGCAACATCCTTTAAATACACAAACCAATATTTTTACATAAACACTTCTCTTTTAAAATGTCCGAGACCTTCTCAGCTGGATCATTATCATGGGACACATCCCTGGGCAAAAGGCTGCCTTCAGTTGGTGCCTCTTATGACATGCAGGAGGACACATCAGTCATATTCTACATCCCTGAGTCTGCACATGGGCTTAATGGATGCACGGATGCAAATGTGACTACTGTCTCACTGCACAGGGGCTTAATGGATGTACGGATGCAAATGTGACTACTATCTCTCTGAACAGGGGCTTAATGGATGTACGGATGCAAATGTGACTACTATCTCTCTGCACTGAGGCTTAATGGATGCACGGATGCAAATGTGACTACTATCTCTCTGCACAGGGGCTTAATGGATGCACGGATGCAAATGTGACTACTATCTCTCTGCACAGGGGCTTAATGGATGTACGGATGCAAATGTGACTACTATCTCACTGCACAGGGCCTAATGGATGCACGGATGCAAATGTGACTACTATCTCTCTGCACAGGGGCTTAATGGATGCACGGATGCAAATGTGACTACTGTCTCTCTGCATAGGGGCTTAATGGATGCACAGATGCAAATGTGACTATCTCTCTGCACAGGGGCTTAATGGATGCACGGATGCAAATGTGACTACTATCTCTCTGCACTGGGGCTTAATGGATGTACGGATGCAAATGTGACTACTATCTCTCTGCACTGGGGCTTAATGGATGCACGGATGCAAATGTGACTACTATCTCTCTGCACAGGGGCTTAATGGATGCATGGATGCAAATGTGACTACTATCTCTCTGCACAGGGGCCTAATGGATATACTGATGCAAATGTAACTACTATCTCTCTGCAGAGGGGCTTACTAGATGTACGGATGCAAATGCGACTACTATCTCTCTGCACAGGGGCCTAATGGATGTACAGATGCAAATGTGACTACTGTCTCACTGCACTGGGGCTTAATGGATGTATAGATGCAAATGTGACTACTGTCTCACTGCACTGGGGCTTAATGGATGTATGGATGCAAATGTGACTACTGTCTCACTGCACTGGGGCTTAATGGATGTATGGATGCAAATGTGACTACTATCTCACTGCACTGGGGCTTAATGGATGTATGGATGCAAATGTGACTACTGTCTCACTGCACTGGGGCTTAATGGATGCATGGATGCAAATGTGACTACTGTCTCACTGCACAGGACCATGCTTTAACCTTTAACCTCACTCGACATTTGGCTAGTTGCGCTAATTATAAAGAAATGTATTCTAGTGATTACCTCAAAGGTCCTCCTCTGCCTACTCCTCCCCTTCCCCTACTGCCACCTCCTCCTCCTCGACCCCTCTCACCTTTGCCAGGTGAGCCAGTTCCCTCAGCAGTGGTATCTGAACAGACATACTTATTTTCACTATCTTGTAATTAGCATCAAATATTGGAATGACACTCTGCTATATATCACTGTTTTTAAGTTTACTCAGAAACATTAAGCTCATCCAAAACATTTACAACCAAGATCTAGATTATTTAAAATTTTGATATTGGTTGAAAATATTTATAATATACTTCATTACAAAACTATGCAACACTGTATTCTATACTGATTTCAATGTACTAGATGACTAAACAAATTATGGTATATTGTCTCTGACATAAACAAAAGTTCCTCGGATGGACTGATGCTCTGCTAAGTGAAAAGATTCACATCACTTTATGATACAGTGCCCCCTCTTATAAGGCCTCCCCTTCTGCAGCAGGAAAGTGGCCATACAAGAGGGATGGTTCTTCCAGAGAGGGATCACACAGTTGTGAGTAATAATTACATATAACCTATAAAAGGTGTAACTAATTTTTAAACATTTAATATTTTCATTTAAAAATAAAAGACATGTTTTGGAATCAATGGAATAAAACTTATATCAATCTATTTAAAATAATTATGAATAATCATCAATCATGGTGCAAAAACCAACTTGTTAATAAAATCAGGGTACAAACATCTGGTTGTAACTGATGTTTATTTGATTCTTTCCGAAATCAAATTTCTCAGTAGTGATCAAAGGACTCTCCCTCTTTTCATATGGTCAAATTGTTTTCACTTTTCCTTCTAAACTGAGAATGTCTGATGACATTTTGCACTTTTGCAAGAACTTATTCCTTCATTCGCAATTTGTAGTTATCACACAAGATGCTCAGTGTTTACAAAGGAAGTGAGCTTGTCATGTGTTTGACTGGTTTTAGTCTGGTACACTTTCATATACATTTTGTAATCTGTGAGAGAAACCACAATGGCTAACATACCATTTTTACTTTATGGCGACTGACATGACATGAGCTTAACAATACTGTACTTCTCACCAGTTAGCTTTTGTCATTTTGATAATTATTGGTGGCAATAATAGCCAGTAATTATGTGACAAAACCTAACATCTAAGGAACACAAAGCAGTAAGGATAATTGAATTATTAACCTCTATGTATAGATTCAAGTTAGTCATTGGCATGTTAGAACAAATGTTAATGTGTTCAATTTAAAAATCAACAAATATTCATGAAATTTATATCTGTAAAACCCCATTTTGTGGCCGCTTGCGAGGGGTAAATTTGACAGTTTTCGCACTAATATGCAAGCTGCTGGTTACGTTAGAGTGGCCATCCTAGAGGTGTACTTTTGAACACAAACTCGTCAGTGTCAAGGGATTCTGACTGCATAAAGCTGGTGGCCACTGCTCAGGGGGCTGTTTTAATCTTTTCCACTGCAGAGTACTCAAACCATCGTAAATATTCTTTAGAAACTCCAACATACCAAATCTACTAACAAATTATCTTCTTATATGTCTGAGTTAAGATGTTCACAAAATAAGTGCAGTACAAAAATCTTTGTCATAACCTCTGAGCTTGAACATGTTATCATGGATAGATTAACCTTTGACCTTGAACCTGTTATCATGGATAGATGATCACTGAACTCATCTCAGATAATGTCAAAATATATCCACATGCTAAGTTTGGTTCAATCCATAAAAAAATATTCTTCTAAACAGTATGTAAAGTATTCCCGATATATATATCCACCTTGAATAAAATTTTCAAGAAATCTCGCATGAAGTCCATTTTTCAATTGTTTCTCTGCCAGCCTTGCTAAAGATAATTTTAATGATGTCGTTTTATCAATACGTGGATCATCAGATGATGCCATAGTGTTGCTTTATATACAAGATAATTATTTAAAATAAACAACACTAACATGTAAAATCCATGACCGGTTTTGTTCCAGAAAGCAAAACCAGCCACAGATTTTATGTGTTGGTGTCTATTTTAAATAATTATCATATATAAGCACAAACTGCAATTGACAGAAATCAATTTATACCTGTGTGTGTTGTCATGCTCACAAGTCATCACCGATAAAAACCTGAATCAAGTCCTGAAATTAATGTCAATTTGCTATCAAGTTGCTTATTGAAAAAGAACTATCTATTCAGAAAGAGAAGCAATGACAAGATTTTAATGGTGACCATTGTGGCTGCCATTTTGTGAGGTCTGATCAGCACAATTTTCATCCTGTACTCACAACATATTGTAAGAAGATTTTCAAGATGACCTCCTTTGCAGCCATTTTGTGACTCGAATTGGCATAGTTTCAAATAGGAGCAATGCATACAGTAAGATGAATTTAAGTGAAAACCCCTTGTTGATGCTATCATCTATTTAAGTGGAGTAACAATAAAAAATTGAATAGCCTCCTTTGCAGCCATTTCATGAGGTAAAAAATTGAATAGCTTCCTTTGCAGCCATTTCATGAGGTAAAAAATTGAATAGCCTCCTTTGCAGCCATTTCATGAGGTAAAAAATTGGCATAATTTTCAAACAGGACCAAATACATGTAGTAAGAATAATTTAAGGTTCTATAATCAGTTCAAGTAGCACTAACAAGATTTTCAAGACTGCTGAGAAGATGGCCATGTTGGAAGTCAGATTGCCACAATTTTCATTTAGGATCAACCACCATATATAATCACGTATAAGCCGATACCAACTGCAAACTGCATAGACCCAGATCTGCCATCGCATAATGATCTGGCAGATCTGGGTCTATGCAGTTTGTAAGGACTAATCAGTAGAACAAACAACATAGATCCTGATCTGCTGGTGCATTATGCGACAGCAGATCAAGGTCTATGTTGTTTGCATTTTGACTCCGGTTATACACGAGTATATACGGTATACACCGGTGTGAAGGCAAAAGATCAAAAATATAAATAGTTAGGATTCTGCATATCTCTGACATTTGACCATAAGTTCAGGAGGAGTAACAACAACAAGATTTTAAAGATTGCTCTGGTGCTCATCAAATTGGGATCAGTTTCATGTAGGTCTATCCACACATCATAAGAAGTCTTTTCGTGAAAACCCTGTGATATGACCATCTGTTCAGGAGAAGTGATAAAAAGATTTTCTAGATAACCACTGTGGCAGCCATACTGGATGTCTGAGGGTCATCATTTTCATTTTGGACCAACCAGACTTCAGGATGAAACTGTGTTCCAAGTTTAATGACTTTACTCCAAGTAGTTTAGGAGGAGTAGCAATAACAACTGCTAACAGATGAAGGACAACACAGACAGGACCATCACATAAACTGTTCTGGTCTTTGATCAGTAGAGCTAAACATTAGGGTTCCAATGTTACACATTAGACCAAATGTAGCTGGTATGCAAAGCTAACTCACTCTATCCCTCATCATGAGTAAAGTAAAAACGGCCTTTCTGTAAGAACTTCAAACATCAAATGGTCAAGGAGCTTTAATCAGTTGACTTATATTAGGGAGCTACAACAGTGTGATGTAATCTATACCTGTGGACAGGATGTGGCTGCTATCAGGCTTGCTGTGCTGCATTCTCTTTGTCCAGGGGTTCTCTTTGGGAGGTTCAGCAGGAACAAACTCCTTCTTCACATCCCCATGTCCCCTTGAAGGCCACTGAGGCTGCTTGTAAAATATCATATTGCATTAACAGATATCATTTGATGCAACTCCCAAACCTGACATAATTTTCAGAGAGAACAGATCTGGTTTTATATATTGATTTTTTTATAAATAACAGGCATTCAAACTGACAGAAGGCTTTCATGACTGCTTTATGCTTTTTATTCCAAACAAGTGTAAGTAGTAAGGATACACTTTTGCTCAGCATGTCATTTTTAAAAACAGGAGTCCCTCAAAAGCACCAATGCTATACTAGCCAAAAGGAATTAGTGGGCAGTCATTGCAAGTCCACTTCTTCCCTCCTTTTACCTTTTTCAAATGCCAAGTATTGAAATCATCTCAAATATTCTTAAGAAACTCCAACATACTAAAGTTGGGAGAAAAAAAAAATCTTACCTGTTTGAGTTAATATATTCACAAATACAGAAGAAAAACCAGCAACATGGCCTTTGACCTCAAATCTGATATCATGGATAGAAGATAGAAAAACTTGTTTCAGATAATGTTAAGGTGTACCCATATGCATTTGTATGTGTTCATAAGCTCAAAGAAGTGCAAAAATGCAAGCCGTGACCTCTGGCTTAACCCCAAGGTCAACTAGGTCAAGTTTTCAAACTAATTTACAAGAGCACAGACATGTCTGAGGTCAGATCTGCATCATTTTCACTAAGGATCAGTTACATATTTCAAGAGGTTTTCATTAAAAAAAAAAAACATGTCAATGCCATAATTCTTTCAAGAGGATTAGTGTGTTATGTATGATGTTTATATAATATTATAAATATTTTAGGAAATTATAAATGTTTCTTCACTTTAATATTTGCTTAAATCTTTATGTTTATCAGGAAAAACATGTTTAACTAGTGTCCTTGAATTAGGTTGTTTTGATCAATATGTTTTCTCAATTTGAAGGTCAAGGTTGAATTTTTGTTTACAAGTAAAATTCCATTAAGATGACACACATTCTAAAACATTCTGTCATGTGACCAATCTTTATATATACCATGTTTGGTGGACATTTATTCAGTTTTGACATTACCATCAGTCTTGTAAAGAGCTATTACAGTTGTGAAAATTCATTCCAAATTCTAAGAGAGGAATTATTTTAAATATTCATTGGATTATAACAGTGCTCATAAACTTTTGGATTTTGGATTTTTAATTGATGATTTTGGAATTTATGTGAACTTATTCAGAGATTTTGGAATACTTCATTTTGACATCAGCACATCAAGATTACTAGTACATCAGGACTTTGGAGACCATTGGCACATAATAACATTCAAGGACACAGCCGTGAATTCGGAACATTCTATATTTAGGACTTGTGATTAGAACAATCATTCTTATTGGATTATTAGGATTTCAAAACACATTACTGTAAGTGACTTTTTTGATTTTTCATTATAATTATCTAGTAATAAATTGCTTGTTGATTTTTACTTGATTTGTTGGTTTCACTTTCTTTCTGTTACATTTTTCTTAGACCACAGAGTCGTAACAAGTGACAACATGAATTCTGAGATGGTCACTATTGTTGCCATGTTGGAGGTCAAATCAGAACTACTTTCATTCGGAATCTGCTGCAAACCAGAACTACCTTCATTCGGAATCTGCTGCAAACAAACCAGAACTACTTTCATTCGGAATAATGTTTAAGTAAAAAACTCAAGTCAATACAAACATCCATTTAGAAGAGAAAGACATAAGAAAATGTTCCAGATGATTGATAAGGCAGCCATTCTGGAGGTTAGATTAGAATTATTCTAATACAGAATGAACTGCATGTTGCAAGAAGTGTGTTAGTGAAAACCCAATGTCAATATCACAATCTGTTCAGAAGGAGTAATCATAACAAGATTTTCATGATAACCTCTGTGGGAGGTCAAATCCAACAATATCACAATCTGTTCAGAAGGAGTAATCATAACAAGATTTTCATGATAACCTCTGTGGGAGGTCAAATCCAACAATATCACAATCTGTTCAGAAGGAGTAATCATAACAAGATTTTCATGTGGGAGGTCAAATCCAACAATTTGTATTCAGGACCAACTACATATCATAACAAGAGCACATTGTATGCAAAATCAATAGTCTTCTTCCTTAACCCAAAGACCCAAGTGTAAGCAATCCACAAACTTTGGTTGAGATCTGTGATGTAGACATAATGTTATTGTGCAGAAACCATTTTTTAATTATCTCAATGCATGACCTTGACCTTCTAACTCCAAAAAAACAAATTAAGTTCGTCCTTACACCAATAGAAAGCCATCCACAACCACCAGAGATGATGGAGAACTCCAGTTATTGTATGGAAACCAATTTTCTTCTTTAAGTCACAGTGACCTTGACCTCTGATCTTTTGGAACCTGCAATCAGTAGGATTCTTGGTGGTGGTCATATTGGATATTTGAGGTGCATAATTTTCATTTAGGACAAACTAGACCTCAGGATGAAATTGTGTGTGAAGTTTAATGACTTTCCACCTTTGACCTTTTGACCCACTATCAATTGGGTTCTTTCTTACAGCATGATCTTGACCTTTGGCCTTTTGAGCCTGAAACAGATATGTTTCTTTCTTATCCCAAGTGTAAACCATCTGCAAAGTTTGGTAACTATATTGTGTAGAACTCAAGTTTATTGACATCTTGACCCCAAAATTGATAGGGTTATTCCTTATCCCAAGTGCAACCCGTCCACAAAGTTTAGCAACTGCAAATAGTGCAGAGTTGGAGTTATTGTGCAGAAACCATTTTTCTTCTTCTAATCAGTGACCCTGACCTTTTGAGCTTTTAACCCCAAAATCAATCATGTTCTTCTTTACCCCAAGTGCAAGCCATCCAAATACTTTGGTAACTGTAGATGGTGGACAACTCAAGTTATTGTGCAGAAACAAAATTGTTAACAGACAGATGAAAGAACAACATCATAACATAATATGCTCTTCCATATGGTATGGCAGGTGTATAAAAAACTTTAACCACAATGTTAACAAACTGTCAATGATGCTGTTGCCAGCTGAAGATTAACTGCTAGGGCTCAGGAAAACCACTCGTCCTGACCGGGTAAAAAAATTGCTGTGAAGAAGGAAAACTTTACTACCGTAATCACGGTAAGTCTTGGGACACCCTTAATTATTTTCAAAAGTAATTTTTTTATGACCTATACAAGTTGGGACACGAAGTTAAAGCAATTTTTTTCATGTACTATAAGTCTTGGGACACCTAAAACATTTTTTTTTCTACTGATCGATCGGCATATTTTATCGATCGTAACCTCATGTAAAATAAACAGGACTTCGTGGTTGTTAAGGGACTCTCATTATGAATATCACATGGAAATATTATAAATTATTATAATTTGTTTGAAGAGTCAATAAATATATTGAATTTTTCTTTGTTTTCTTATTATTTCTATCAAATTAAAATATGTATAATTTAATCAGACGATGACAAGAATTGAGCATTAGCGGTATGTTATACCCATTCAACAATGGTATAACTTCTCCCTATTGTGCTCTAGTTTACTATTGTCAGTTTATGCATTATTGCATTAAAATTGTCGAAAGTCACCTGTAATTATTGGGGAGTTTTTTTTCCCCTGAAAATGGAAATACCTAATTTATTACAATGTGATACCAGGATGAGAACAATGAAAATAGTGTTTATTTCAACTCTAGCATTTATTGTATGCATGTTTACATCATGGCATCACCACGTGTACATTGAAGATTTTTACTTGTGATGAATGAAGTACATACATTGGATTCGAATCATAGGCACCACTGCACTAAACTTAAATAATATCTTGAAAATACGATAAAGAAGTTTAAGAAATAATGCTTTTAAAATAAAAACTCCATGGTAGTTTGCTTTGATGTAAGCGACCTTAAATAAGTTCATGTTTACTCAGCTACGGTAATCGTGCTAATATTACGCAGTAGAAGCCAATCACACATCCAAGTACCGGCATTGCCGCCGGACAAAATTCCTCTTTACCCAAACCAATTTCAGGGTTTTAACAATTAACTGGCCTTGATTGCTGTCGGAAAACAAAAGACAAATCCGCCAATTATAAACAAAGGAGACGCCAAAACAACCAGCTTGCCAAAATCAAAAGTGGAATGAATAATGTGTGGAAAATTATCATTTTGTTAAGAAGAAACACAAAACTAAAATGGATCAATGATGCTCTTAATCAATCTATATTCAGAATTTTAACATATATTACGATCATTCTTTCATGAATATATGAGTTATTTGAATTTATGCTGGTCATGTGCTTTATATAATTAAACACACGTGCCTTTTCATATAGATTCCATCACTTTGTAAGATTGTTTATACCACTGAAAAACAGTAACTGTTGAGCGCGTGAATCCAAATAAATGAAACAGTAATGAACGTGTATGACAGTTGATGAAAATTTCAGCTACATGTAGCTGAAATGTAATCTGGAAGAATGCGAATTGGTAAAAATGATGAATAAAGCAAAATCTGCATCGAATATTTTTGGGAATAAACAAGGATATAAGTGACGCCAAGTACGATTTGCACTGTGTAAGTACTGTACACCATAGTACAGGTCTTCCGTTAATTGTAAGCGGCCCATGAATTATGAAGTCTTTATTTACCTTTTTTTTAAATCATGTTGGAGAAATCGGAAAATATGCACATACAAAATAATAACATAAAACAATCACAGTAGTTTATAACAGTTTATTGACGAATGACATGGTAATTGAACGAGCTGGTCACTGCTGTATGACGTATGGCGATCTTCCCAATTTTGTCTTTACATTTTTTTGTGTCTACAAGTTTTGGGACACCGAAAATTTTATATATTTTACATGCATATAAGTATTGGGACACGAAAAAAAAAAAATTTTTTTTCGTGTCCCAAGACTTACTGTGATTACAGTACCTATTCGTCCCTTGGCCAAGTAAATGCAGATTTGCACCTTGCAAATAAATCTGTGTGCATTTTCTGCTCTTAACAAGCGACAGAGCTCAACATTGCTTAACATTTAGTGTGTGTCAATTATCAATTACTTTAAGCTATTTTGCCTACTTGTTATCAGTTTTGAATATGTCCCTAAGGAAGCTTTTGTTTTTACCCTAAGTAAACCTGATAATATAATGGGTTCAAATCATGAAAATATATCATGTTCTGAGTGAAGACAGCGGGTTTAAAACCCTTCAAATACATGGCCCCTTATATGTACATATATAATAAGAGACCAGGTTTGTATACTAAATGGAGAAATTGCAGTTTCACACCTCGCCCTCGATTTCTTAATTGTATTTGCATTTACACTGATACTTTTCATTAATCTACACAAATTTTCCTTTTCATAGAGCTATCACACATCTTTATGAGTTAGACCTGTGATTAAGTTAAGAACCAGAGAATATCAATTTGTTTTGTGGGTTTTTGTCTAGTTAGTGTTACTCTTGCCCCAGGTCACTGGTATTTTCAAAAATGTGCAGCTTTATTGATATGCTATCATGCCAATACGAAGACACCAGAAGATATTTCTATAGGTATGTAATTATTTTCAACAAGAACCATGTTGCTAACTTATATTAGAAAGAAATATTTTAAGTGTTCCACCATTTTCCAGCAACTTTCACATGATGCAAGTAATAGTAATCTATTTATAAAGCCCATAATGTTGAGACAACAGCTGATTAATCATAATTTAAATGGGGTGATGATGTAATAACCTTCCAGTTATTTTGGCCAATCAGGAATCTTCCCTTTGATAGGTGTCCTTGAGTAGTTCTCTAGAAAAGGAGGTTTGAGTGAAATGATAAGTTAGTATGACAGTTGATGAAAATTGCAGATATGCTTGGAATTCTTCTTTTAAATGTAAGCTAGCAACATTTTTTGTGCAAAAAGTAATTACATACTTCTATATGACGTGGCAATGTATCAATAAAGCTGTAGCCTTGAAAATAACGGTGTCCTGAGGCAAACATAACACTCTTTACCAGATGAGAATCACAAAATGTTGACATTTTCTTAACTTCCCACATGTCTAACTCATAAAGATGCTTGATAGCTCGTAGGAAACCAAAATCTCTCCACATTAAAATGATGCTTAGATTATTGAAAAGTGTCATGGTAAATGTGAAAATCATAAAGAAATCGAGGGCTAGGTGTGAAACTGCAATTTCTCGAGCTACAAATTATTACAGGTGACTTTCATTTTTATATTTATCTAAGGGGACATGTATTAGAAAGGTTTCAAACTCTCTGTCCTCACTCCAAACTGAATATTTTTATGATTTGGACCCATTTTAGTATCAAACTTGTGTCAGGTGCCTGTGGTTGTTTAGTAAGAGTGCAAGTAGTGTAGAGAAGTGTACTGTGTTGAGTAAAATGATGACAGGGACTAGTATCTGTTGGAATTCATGTCCCAAGAATGAGTGCTTTGGAAAATTTGTCCTTAGCCTAGCTGCTATATCTGTAAAATTTCATAGGAATGTTTGTCCAATAAAAATATCACAAAATGACAGAAAAACATACAGAAAGAAATGAAAGATACCTGGTTTGCTGTCAACTAGATACAGAGACAGATACAGGCAGATTTGGCATTTTTAGTAAAACTTCATCCTAGTCTTAAACAATGTTTCAGGACTACACATAACAAACTATGGTTAGTGGCAATAATGAATTGAGAAGACATGGAGATCAATGCCCAATGGAAACTCCGAGTGGCATATCTAGGATCAGTTGAAAATGGCTGTTTTGATGAACCTAGAGATGACATTTGGAAGCAATGATTTAGAAGATAATTCCTGACATTTCTGTTTATTTATGCAAAACTAGAGCTATCTGCAATAGGTGAAGTCCCACTCTCTACAATTTGCTCAGCAGGGCCTTAAAAAGCCCCACTCTCTACAATTCGTTCGGCAGGGCCTTAAAAAGCACCTCTACAATTTGCTCAGCAGGGCCTTAAAAAGCACCTCTACAATTTGGTCAGCAGGGCCTTAAAAAGCCCCACTCTACAATTTGCTCAGCAGGGTCTTAAAAAGCCCCACTCTACAATTTGGGCAGCAGGACCTTAAAAAGCCCCACTCTCTACAATTTGGGCAGCAGGGCCTTAAAAATACAAACTTGGAAAAGCAAAGTTTAGAGAAGATGGGCATTCAGGGGCCATAACTTCAAATGATGACATGGAATGCTGAAAATTGAACTAATTCATGGTCTCATCACCAATAAAAATGTGCATGATAACTTTGGCTGAAAAGCCATATTCGTTAGAAAAGTAATGCTGTGGAAGGCAAAGTTAGGTGGTCGGTCTATTAGGGGCCATAACTCTTCAAACTGATAATATAAAACAATTAAAATTAAAATAATTCAAGATCTCATCAATATAAAGTTGCATGCCAAATTTGGTTGAAATACAATAAAGCATAGATAAGTTATGCTGCACAAACCAAAGTCTGGACGATGGGCAATTAGGTGCCATAACTCCTGTAAATGATGTGATGGAATGTTGGAAACTCACTCTTGGTGTCATGAATCTGAACACACATGACATATCTCACTAAAATCCAACTAATTTTGGCAAGGTTACCTTGTGGAAACCAAAGTCAGGAGGACAAGCAATCAGCGGACCATAACTCTTGGAAACAAGACTAATCCCATAAAAGGCACATGCAAGTTAT
Organism: Margaritifera margaritifera; assembly: GCA_029931535.1. NCBI lineage: Eukaryota > Metazoa > Mollusca > Bivalvia > Unionida > Margaritiferidae > Margaritifera > Margaritifera margaritifera. The sequence goes on along the minus strand of JAQPZY010001579.1, from coordinate 168,721 downwards.
GAAGCAATGTTGATACCAAATTGCATTAGAATATGTTGAACTACGCTCGTAACAAGATACATTCCACGTGAAAATTTAATTAACTGTCAAGGGCCATAAGTCTATTCAAAATGGACCAGACAAGACAAGGTTTGGTTTTGTGGGTTTAATGCCATTTTTAAGCACATGGTAGGCTATACATGGTGGCCAGTATATCTAGTGGAGGAAGAAACCAGAAAACCCCCAGAAAGAACCACTTACCCATAGGAGCTACTGGCAAGCTTTCTCACATACCCATACCGAGCTATAAAAAAATTGACATACTTCTTGACTCTATGAATCTAGTATAGAACCCATGTGATGCTCTGAAATTTGTCAGATGTGACTGCTCTGCGATATTTCTACAGTACCTGCACCCCAACAATGTTCACTGTACCAAGCCACACAAGAAATGTGTTAACAAAAATAAAAATCTCTTCATTTTCATTTGAAAACATTCATTAATTTGACAAATGATACATTTTAAAGCATTATATGTACAGGCTAAATTTGTAAAAGGTCGCTGTCCTAAAATTATTGTAAAATTTCAGAACTTCTTTTTATTGATTTAGTAATGCAGCTTTTAAACACATTGGCACAGAACATAATCCATGCTAATCGACAGATTTGCCTTAAAAAGAAAATCTACATATTTTTGAGATAATAAGGAAATATTTCACTCGTGAAGTGGAAACGTTTTGTATTGTCACGAGTGGCTTTTGCCACTTGTGACAATACAATGTTTCCCACTTCACTCGTTAAATATTTCCTTATATCTGCTAAAAAACGTAGATATCCTCTACATATTCCAAATATGAAGTGAATCAGGAAAGGGGTTGCTGAGCTACAAGTGCTGGAAAAACTGTAACCATTCACAAATTCACCCTCCCCACACACACACACAAAAATGAACAACCCAAACACTAGATGCCTACATCTCAGGGGAATAAAATGCTGAAACTTTTAAAAGGCACGTCTACTTGAATCGGAAATCCACCTACCAATAGCATTCAATTATGTGTAAGAGCTGCAGAACTTTTGCTGGTTACAAGAAGCGTGAATGGATGGACAGACAGAAAGATGGAAAAATGGAAAAATATGATTACTCTATAGCTCTCGCATCTTGATGCATGACCGTAAATAGTAGATTAGTACATGGAAAATGAATAAGGGTATACTCAAGTGTTTCTTCTTTTCTTTTGGGATTTGTATTAACTAGGTTTTGGTTTGGTGTTTTATGGCACAGCAACACTACGAAGGCTATAAAGTAGAGTAAAGTGCCATGTCCAAGGATACATAATGGCCACAGACTGATAAAAGTGTCGAGTATTAAGCTTGGATGACCAATTTTTTTAATACATTTGCAGTTAATAGAGAAGAACATTCTTGTATACCTGTGACTTGTTGGCCTCAGTCTGTGGAGACAATGACTTTGGGCTTATTGACTCTTGAGCACCAGCAGCAGTGGGTGACTTCTCTGTCTTCCGTTTCTCCCAAACATTCTCTTTAGGTGCTGGAGCAGGGACCAGTTTGGGTGAAGGTTCTTCTTGAATGGGTGGAGAGGAGGGGGATTTGGGTGTTTCCTCTTTGACCTCATCCTCACCACTGAAGACTTCTGGTTGAGAGTGGTTGGAGTGTTCACTATCACGTCGTGATCGACTTTGAGATGTGATTGGTGGTGGACCTATGCCAAGACGGTGGAAAAAAAAGCACTAATCATCTCCAATCTAAATTGACCAAGTATACTGATCAAATGACTACAACACTAGAACAGTGGTCAACAAAAAAAAACATTAACTGAATAGATCTCCTGTGCTTTTAATGACCTCTGTTAAACTTGCATTAAAATTATTTAAAAAAAATTCCTATCCTACTCATGAAAAGTAGGTCAGACAAAATTTATTTTCAGCATACTACATCATAATTTTGTGAAGTTATTCCTTCTGATTGTTGGAACAACTCACTTTTGTTTTTGCAAAATAAACCGTTTATGACAATTGCATTTTAACCAAATTTGGTGAGTAGCTTTATGTTGATACTAAATCAAGTGAGTTTCATTGTTAGTATTCTATGTCATCATTTGCAGATGTCTTAGAATGTGTTCTTAATTCATGGGCTTAGAGACAATCGGGTTGCATATAGGTTTTAAAAAATTTCGGTCATGTTTCCCCTTACCTCTAGAAAAAGGGGGCAGGACCAATCAAGTGAGGTTGAGGGGGGGGGGGACTGGAAATAAAACTTGTATAGAGAAAAATAAATCATTAGGTTGCCACCTATACGTAACACTCAGGCCATGCTTGTGCATATCATTTATTTATGTTTTTAATCCTAATTACTTCTAAGTTATGTTCAAGAACAGCAACTGCAAATCTTAATGTGACTTTAACTTTCACCAACCCATTGACAGGACATAATGCAGGGTTTGTAAACTCCAGAGAGCTGCCAGATATTGCCTGTTCCCTTTTGATATACAAATGAAGTTTCCAGTGGTCAGTTGAGCAGTAAGATCAAAGGCACTGCTGGGGTGAATTTGACGTTGGGCTAGAAATCTAGCTGTGCTTACCTCGGTGACAAGATGAAGTTAGCTTTAACTGTGTTCTGGCGGAAGGCTATATTTTCTAGTTTTCCTATTTTAAAGATTAAGTTTAGTGTATACAGAACCGATATTATAATCTCCTTGAACAATAGATATTTTATTTTTTCATGATAGGGTGTGATTCATTGCACAACTTAGCTAATAGAACAGGTTTTTAACACAGTACTTGACCCTTTGCCAAATTGCAAGTTTTAGTTCAATTCCGGTACGTCAAATGTGTATGACATCATTGGTGCCATGAGGCAATTTGTTTACTGTGATCAGTTAGTGCTGTAATGGAAGTCAGCAGGGTCCAGTGTGTAGCACTGAATGGTTCCTATCGACTAATAACCTAAAATGACTAAAATGAAACTTGATCACTTTTTTAAAATAATCTTTAACCCTTTCGCTCATTTAGTTTCAACGAACTGAGCTAAGTGATTTTTCACCGCATGTCAATGATATTAAAATACATTTGAGAAAATCTTTCACCACTTGTCTGATGAACAATACGACTCCACATAATGAAAAGTTGCAGTCATTGTTAGGTAACTAATATTTTATGTAGAACATATTTGCTAGGAAAGCTTGCTGAAGTCAAGTAACCATAACTTGCACCAGAATATTAATCTTCATAGAGAACAATTAATACTATTTTAATCCCTTTAAAGATAACAACATGAATGAATATGTTAAGCTGTTTTATGGCCTTCTCAACTTCCTGACTACCTCCTAAAAAATGTATCATTTTTTGGTATATCATTTTTTTGTAAGAAATTATTGTATAAAGTAATTCTCATTTAAGAAAGTGAAAAATCTTGAAACAAATACCGATGTCATTTTCTCAATGACAAATAAAACATGGTTGGTCAGAATAAAAATTGTTTATTGTGGAGTGAGAGAAGCATTTATGCAAAATTACTTTCAAAAAACAAAAAAAAAGTCTGAGTCTCTAATTCTCTCAAAAAATAAATTCTGTAGCATTTCCTCTTCCATGAAGAAAGCATCAATTTAATTATCACTATGTGCATTAAGGTTTTACTAACAACTGATTTTTTTCTGAATTATTTTAACTTGGACTGCCATTAATGATCTAATATATTCATACTGCAATTTCAGTCATCCTTTTAATTATTATGAATTTTAAAAAGGGTGTATAAATAATTCAATGAATAGGAGCAGAGTGAGAGAGTAAGTATAAGAACAAATGAATGAATGAACGACAATATGAATCTACAAAAACAAAGAGAGACAAATAGGAGAGTCACAAAATATATGAATGCACAAACACATGAAAATAAACCAGAGGATCAAGAAATGAACATTACAAACATGTAAGATTATAAGATCAAATAGAAAACTTACTTATTTTCATTCAAAAACTGACCCTTTATTTCGCATGTGGACATTCTAAATATAGTAAAACCAGGAAAAGAAATACAGCCGACCTGGACTGGCCTAATGGGTTTAGAACCTGCGACGCTGGGATTACAAGTCCAGTGCTCTACCAATTGAGCTGCTCCAAAATAAATCAGAAGTAAAAGGGCAAATTGGTGCCCTGATTTGAAAGTATGTAAACCTGTAGTCTTCTATTTACAGCTGATATGCTGAAAGTAAGTTGACATTAACAGACACTGTTACATGTTGAGATAAACAGTGATAATTGATGAATGAAGAGTGGCACCAATGATATCATGCTAAGAACAGTAACTCTACTTTTGTCTTTACTGAAACTCAGTTGCTTTTTCTTGATGGGGTAGGTGATTGCTAATAAAACAAATGACTAATTGGACGTTTTTAAGAAGATACTTTTCATGGTATTTTATTGCAAACTTTATTTCCTAAAATTTGAGAAAACTTTACCTTTAAGTTAGGATCTAATATTTTTCTAACATCAGTAAAAAAAACCCCATAAACTTTTCCACTCCATTCTGATATTTTTGTCGTATATTTTGTTGCAATTTTATGAAAGAACTGGACAAACATAATGTCAGTGAAAAAGTGTATTTTTGCAACTCTTAAGTTAACCTCAAGTTTTAATTTAAAAGTACCAAAAATGGGTAAATGAAATAAATTATTGGGTTAAAATTAGTAGCAATGCATTTTTCAATGTACTGAAAGTATGTAAATGTAATTTTTTCATGTATCTTGTATACATACTTTGTAAAGTGACTTACAGACATGGTGCAAATTTTCTATGCAAATTTAAAATGTATCTTTTACCCCTCATTTTTTCTAAAATATTTCTTAAATGTTCAGATAAATTACACCAATGCATTTGCACATCTTTTGCCAATAAAAGTATACCTTCATTTCTTATGTTATTCATTAAATATTGGAGCAGTGTGGTTTACTAAAAATGTACCATGAATAAGCATCTCTGAGCCCCTTCAATAAATCCACCTTATGATCCTATCAGGGCACTGGGATCATCATCTGTACTTAAAATCGATCTCATGCTCGACTCGCTGCTGTAAAATGTGTCAACTTGACCGCAAGGTCAAAATGCTGAGCAAGCATGTCACAGAATGAATTCATCCAATGTATGAAGAAATAACCCATTAAGGGGTTTAGGAAATATAAGCAAATGAAAAACCAAAACCTTAACATAAATTTTCAGTGACTGTGACCTTGATGACAAGGTCAAAGAGGAAAGTGAGCATTTCACAGAATGAATTGTCTTATCTTCATAATGATTCACCCCAAGTATGAACAAATCTGTCAGTTTAGGAAATATAAACAAATAAAACATTTTAATTCAAAAACTTAATGCAAATTTTGTATGACTGTCACTTTGACCCCAAGTTCATTGGGGTGAATATGCACATCACAGAAGGAACTGTCTTAGCTACATAATGATTGAATTATGATAAGAATCTATCAAGAAGTTTAGGAAATATATGCAAATGAAAAACTTCAACCAAATCCTTGATGAACAGTTGATAATGATGATGCCAGTGAAAATGTTACATTTCTTGCTTCCCATTAATGTGGACTAGACAAATATCTTTTATGCACATTTGGACACCAAGATCAGCAGTATTTTTCAAGCACAAATACTTGCAGTGAATGTCTATGAATATTTATGGAAATAGTTTCAATCTTCAAGCATAATATTTCAGTCTCTATCAAATATTGTTGCAGGTATTGATCCAAAGTAGCAATGTTCTGATTTAAAGAGAAACTTCAACGAACACAGCAGAACAACTCACACAGCTGACGAAATGAACTATTTGACTTCAAACGTTTTTTTTCCCATTTTTTTTTTTTTTTGGGGGGGGGTCCATTTATGGCTCATAAAAATGAAGTATATTATCTTAACATGTACCTATAAGAAGAGGGCCAAGTGGGCCTGATATTGCTCAAGTCGCATACACAACTAAAGAGTTGCCATTTCACTAAGCAAACTTATGTAGTACTGTAAGAACACATCCTATGTAAACTAAACTATCCACACAGCTTTATATCATACTGATTTTACCTATTTTACTATATTCTGATAAAAAGTCTTTCTGAAGATAAAGGCAAAATTAATATGCACAGTTTCTTGCTTACAATCCAAGTCTTCCATGATCTTGATGATAGTAATCCCAACAGATCAAAAATATGGCTTCCAGAGTGGTAACAAGCTCAGCCAATCAGATGAAAGATCAACTCATTCGTATGCATGCACCTCACGCATTATCAACTTGTACAAGATCTTGATGGCATAAGCATATATTCCAAGTTTGATCAAAACTGGATCAGAAATATGACATTCATAATGCTCACCCAACCAGATGCAAGATCCCCTCATTAATAATTGTGAATCTTACTCAATATCGAACCATCTGAGATCTTGATGATATAAACGTATATTCCAAGTTTGATAAAAACTGGCTCAGAAATCTGGCCTCCAGAGAGGTAACAAAATCAGCCAATAAGATGCAAGTTATCTCATTAATATGTATGGATCTCGCTCATTATCAAACCCATCCAAGATCTTGATGATATACGCTTATATTTAAACTTTGATCAAAATCGGATCAGAAATTGGGCTTTCAGAGTTGTAACAAGCTCAGCTAATCAGATGCAAGATCACTTCATTAATATCTGTGGATTTGATTCATTATCGAACCCATCCAAGATCTTGATGATACAAGCCCATATTTCAAGTGTCATCAAAATCAGATCAGAAATTTGGCTTCCAGAGGCAAAGCAAGCTCATCCAATCAGATGCAAGACAACCTAATTAGTATGTATGTATCTTGCTGATTATCAAACTTGACAGAGATCTTAATGATATAAGCATATATTCCAAGTTTCTTCAAAATCGGATGCATGATCACACCATCAGTATGTGTGGATCTCACTCATTACTGAACTCATTCGAGACATTAATGATATAAGCATATATTCCAAGTAAGATCAAAATCAGATTAGAAATACGACCTCCAGAGTGGTAACAAGGCCAGCCAATCAGATGCAAGATTTCCTCTTCAATATGTGTGAATCCTGCTCATTATTGAACTCGTCTGAGTTTTTGATGACATAAACCCATATTCCAAGTTTGATTGAAATCTGATCAGAAATATGGACTCTAGAGTGGTAACAAGCAATTGTTGACAGCTGGACAAGATAGAAGAACACACAGTCATACCATAAGTTCACTGGTGACCTAACAAGCAATTTTTGATGGCCAGATGCAGGACCATACCATAAGCTCACTTGGCCTTATGGCTAGGTGAGCTAAAATGAGAAAGCGAATCAGTTTAGCCAATCAATCGTCTGGAACTATCCCAGCAAACTTAACATGGTCCAGAATAAAAGCATTAAAAAACAACTTCACTTTCCTGATTTTTTTTTTGTTCATCGTCAACACTTTCAGTGCTTTCTTTGTCATTACACCTCTCAACAACATAATAAAATAGTGTATAAAATTTGGGCTGATTTTCCATCTACAAGGCAGGTCTGGTACACAAGGCATCCAGAGGAAAGACAGCCAATCAGAACTTAGCATCCGACAAGTATGTCATTGACTGTATTGGATTTATATAAAGTTTTGAACAATGCTAATTTTTTGTGCCATTTTGAGCACAAGGAGATTACAATTTTGCAACATGTTGAAATTTTCCAGGAATTGAGCAATTTCACACACCCTAGATGCAACTCTGGACAAGCTGACATAACAGCCAATAAAGTGACAATGGCTCACAGTGACTACAAATCTTGGAGAAAGCTTGTAAACTACTGTGGATTCAATGATTTTCATGGTATCAATTTTTGTTGACTTACAAAAATTACATTGTTGTTTTTTTCTAAACTGGTGAATACATCTCCAAATATTGTGGAATAGGTCCTATTTTTTTCATCATTTTACACTGGGTCTTTAAATCTATAGCAACGACAAAACCCCATGAAAATTGGTAGCCCATGAATAAAAGTGAATCCACAGTACCTGCTCTTCCTTTACTTGAGCTTCCACTACTGAGTCGCCGTTCTCGTCTCCCTTCCTGTGATCTGCCACCACTGTCAGCTCTCGGCCGACTGCCTGATGAATACCTAGCAATAGAAAGTTTGGAAAGTTGTTGCAGCAACTGTAGATTTGACAAATTCTTTTAGGACACACAGACAGATGGAGCAATGACACACACACACACACACACACGAAGAGATGCACATTTACAAGCTTATACAAATTAAAACCATAAATTATATGGCAATGGTATGTGAGGAAAGCAATTTTTGACATAAAAAATGTTTCTTTCATAATACTTACCTGATCATAGTACGTTAGGAGTACATCCACTAGCTTACAAGTCAAGTCCTCCCAAGCTAAGAATGACATTCACCCCATATTTAAACTTATTTTAGCAACAAAAGAACTTAGACGTTGTCTGCTTACTGAGATGCAAGTTAAATGAGTGGTCTCCCTTTGTATGGAGGGAATGATGCCAAATCCTGTAAATTGCTAATATGCTTGAAGAATAGGTAAGAGGAGGGAGTTACATCCCCTTACTTTGGAGTTGTGCAGCAGGTTCTAGTCTCCTGTGAAATATGAACTAGGGTTCATAAAGTTTATTGTTCAGGCATGTCAGAATCCCAGAACCAGGTTCATACAGCTTCAAAGGTAGAAATTTCAAGGACTTTTAAGGCCCATGTTAAAAGCTTTCAAGGAACTAATTAATAAAAATTCAAGAGATTCATTAGTTGTGTGTTTAAATTTCCTTAATACTATCAAAAACAAGAGACTATGAATGGAACATATAGTCCCATCCAAAAGCAGGGCACAGTGCAATCAAATCTTAAGAGGTAGGTCGCTATCCTTTTACTGCAAATGAAGTGCTTAGCAATGGTGCTATCATTGTACATGAACTGGAATATTCTGCTTATTCCGTCACATGACCTGAAAGAATATTGGCTCATGATGACTTTAAGATCCCAAAAATGTCTGCCACTACTGTCTGGTTTGATGTCATGAAGGACTGGATAGTACTTGCCGGCGATAATTTGGAATGCAGAGCAGATGTGGCCACTGTAGTACTAGTCCCAGCTTAGCACTACTGCTGCTTGTTTGAAGAAATCTTCCAAGTGCTTCACTGACTTTAAGACTTGCTTCAAATACTGTCCATGAGAGAGAGAGAGAGAGAGAGAGAGAGAGCATACCAGTAACTTTAGCGTGACTGGTTTAAGCTGTCTCCCCCATAGCAGACAAGTGAATCGACTTCTTGCAACACGTGCACTATAAGCCTTATGTGAATATTGTTCATCTTTCATCAGCGAAGTTTTGTAATCGCCTTTAATGATCTAACGCTGATTAAACACACTTTCTGAAATTTAATTCACAATGTCCGCTTCGAATGGACATCCTCTCAAGTGAATTGAATGATGGCAACTATATCTAAAATATTTAGATAGTTATGTGACATCCTTTAACCGATTGCTATGTTAAAAAAACTAATAAAAATAGAATTTGTAGAAATTTGTTGAACTTCAATACTCAAATATGTATGAAGAACATTTATAAATGGCTATTCACAGATTCATTTTCTTACACAGAGGAATACAATGTAGAGAGGTAACCAAGACATGAGCCCACTGTATGTCTTTTTTTTTCTCTTGTACTATATATTTATATAGTGGCTGGTATTTTCTGCCATCCAAACTGAAAATGATTGTAATTTTTACATTTTTTTTATTTCCACCATGTGATCGATCTTCTGCTATTCAAATTCAAGCACTTTCAAGCACGTTTGGGTAAAATTTTCATTTTCAAGCATTTTCAAGGTTTTCATGGACTTGTGCGAACCCGACAGTAAATTCCATTCCAAGCCAAGGGCCAAGGTCTTCAGTCAAGATAAGTCGAAACTGGCAAGAAGTTCTGAGAGGTTGTTGTTCTGGCCTATATCCAAGATGTCAATGAAACATGTCCGAAAAAGTGGAGCAGTAGTCCTTTATTGTAATCAGAGCTAACTTCTTCTCAAAAAGTCAAGTAATGGGAGAAATTATCCATTTCCTTTCATAGCTTTTTAATGTGATGAGTTCCTTGCCCATGCAATTCTGTCCACCACTTGTTCAGAGAAATGTTTCATTTAGAGGTCTTGTTTGATATGGGCCAGGTTAAGTCATTCTGGGTTCAGTTGGAGAACCTTTGTACATGGCTGTATCTGCTGCTTGATTGAGGATATACTTTATCATTGATTTTTCCAGGATTAGTCAGCAGTCAGATTCCCTTGCTTTCTATAAGATTTTTGGAATTGGATGGATGAGGGAAAAATCTTGTTTATCAAGACTGTTTCAATTTGGAAAAAGAGCATTGGCTTCACAGGTTTTCAGGTCTGTGACTGGCAAGACGAGACTGAAGAACTTTGCATTCTGACTCATCACAAGGTGGTCCACAATGGGCCGACTCAGCGGGTACAGTTTCAACTGAAGACCAAGGGCATAAAGGACCATGCATGTGGATTTGTTGATTCCATTAGGATGGTGAGTTGCTAGAACTCTTGCACCTGCATGGGGTTTGGCAGACTTCAATGTTGATTTGTCGACAAGGACACCACTTGAGAAACTCTGAAACGTGAAGGCAGATATCTGAGGGAGTGGTTCTCCCTTGCCTTCTGAAGCAGTTGATAACAATCAGGGTGATGGAAAGAATGAGAGCACACTTTCCTAACAACATCTCCTGCCAGGACTAAAATGTATTTGCTACAACTGAAAGGTATTTACTATGGTCATCTGCTCCAGTGGGTCAATATATGTGAAGCACATCTGAAGGGGCCAAATGACACTCACTTTAATGGAGGGCAGGAAGTGGGCATTGCAACCAGTCAGGCTGGCATCTGTGCAGATCATGATTTCTGATGATTGATCCATCGAGAAGATCCCCACCCTTTGAAAAGACCCAAGAGGCAAAGAGATTCCTGGGCTAAGATTGGGCTCTCAAAACAAAAGATGGAAACTTTGGCTGTCTGTTTTCTTACATTCTCTAGAATAAGAGGTTGGAAAATAGCGGATCCAAGCTAAGGATGGCCTTAAGATGGTTTTTATGGCATCAGAGAGTGGGTGTTGAGCTGCCGTATTGAGTATACTGAGTACACAAGTCATACACGAGACTGACTCCCAAATGTATCTGCTGGTGGGGTTCTGTCTTCTGTCTTGTAAAACACTAAGTTAACATTTGATAGGAGATGTCATGGTGAAAAGGAATGTCTTTTGACATTTGGGTCTTTCAAAATAAAACTGTTGAAGCTGTTTGGAAAAAGTCTGGTCCTTTATTTTAAAGAGATTGACAGATGCTGGAATTCTAAAGAGGCCAATGACAAAGCACAATGTGGTTGAGGCCAGAAGATTACATCAGGCCTTGTGTAACTGGGTGCGCAAATGTGTTTTTGGTCTGGGACCGAGTATACTAGGAAGACATATCACTGTGCCCAGTCCTATTGGTAGATGGCATTGATCAGAACTGTGCCGAAACTAAAACTGTGATGCGGGGCAGTGCGACAATTGGTGCCCAAGTCAGATAGAAGCTATAGAGGGAATGATCACCATAGCCAATACTGAGGTCTGTATGAGGTGATGGAATGTCAAGGAATGGACTGCTATACCCAGGGCCGTCAAAAGGGATGGGCAATATGGGCAACCGACTGGGGAGCCAAGCCTGAGGGGGTGCTGTTTTGCTGAGTTTCCGGTACTTTTTCCATCTGGGGGCGCACTGACGGCGCCACTCGCCCAGGGTGCCGTTTTGTCCAGCACAAACTAGTGATGGCCCTGGCTATACCATATCAGTACTGGCCTGGTAGTCTGTGCTGTTATGGACTTCTCTAGTTGTGGCACTGTGGACTGGGAATACTGGGAAAATAGATCACTGTACCAGTCTACATAGTTGAAGGTATAGGTCAAAGCTGTGCCAAAGCTGGAGACTCAGGAGTGAATGCACAACTCCAGGGTTGGTACTAAAGTCCAGTACTGGCTTTCCTGGAAAGATCACTGTAACCAGTACTGAGTTTTGCCTGCGATGATCAAACATTCATAACTGGTCCAGCTGGGCCATCATAACATGTTAGTGCAGGCCCAATAGTTTGTAGTAATTTATGTTCTTGCTGTGGCAGTGGGGATAACAGCAGAGCTGTAGCATTGTATTTAGCTTGTGAGTTCAGAAATTGACAATTATTTTTCTGAATGGATGATCTTTCTACTTGCAGCGATTCAGACAACAGAAAATTGATGATGGAGGTGGCATTGGTAGCAATAGTGATGACGTATGCATTGCCTTTCTTAGATTTCACATGTGACTAGGTCAAATACTTGGCTGTGAAAGTTGCCCACTTTCCTCAGATCAGTGTAAACACCTGCATGTATGGTTCGAGTTGCACTCCAAAGAATAAATGTAGGTGGGGTAATTAAACCCAGCTAGCTTGAAAAAGTTTGCACTCCACAAACTTAATCCATTCTTGTTGATAGCTGTGATTAGAGTAAGCATGACGATGGCATATACAGGTGAAAGGCAAAATCAGTCAAGCGTCACATTGAACTTATTGTGAAGTGGATGCTAAGAATCAAGATAAATGCCTATGAAATAAGCAGAAAAAGGTCAAGTATTGAGTTGAATTGCAAGTACTATTGCCCACTGGGTTGAATTGCAAGTACTATAGCGCACTGGGCAGGCAATTAAGATAGTACCTATAAACTATCTTGCAACAAAGTTTGACAACTGAAGTGCAAAATATTCACCTAAGATGTAGACAGAGCAAGATTTTGATAGAAAAACACATGGAGTTTACTGTAATGCATATCATTTTTCATACAGTCGAGTGATAAAAATCATAATTATTTGTTTGTACTAAAATCTGTTGTACATAGCGGATGGTTTTATAACTGAAAATTTTTAATTTTTTTTACAAATGAAGTCTAAAATCTAAGGATTGACATGCTTGAGAATTAATGTATACATATGAATACTGCAAAGGAAAAATTGCCAAAATAAAGGGGAACATTCTGAAAATCTTTTGTATGTATGAATTATTTTTTGGCTGACATTTTTATGTATTTTAGGTTTTTCTCTTCTATTCCAGTGTAAAAAAGGTACTAGCTATTTTAAATAAAATGTACATTAAACTAAAATTACTATAATAACTGTGGCCCTTTTTGTAAATCTAAATCATTAGGTATAGATCTTTCCAAATCATATTTAAATAATACAAACCAGCATCCTTCGTAGAGATCTAAATTTGGATGAAGTGTTGACAGATATTCACAGTACTTCACATCTTCTGGTTTGCAAATATTTTTTAGAAATCATAATTAAATAGTCTCCGTTAATATAATTTTATAAATCATAATGAAATAGTCTCCGTTATTATAAGTGAGTTAGTGCCTTTTCACAATGACATGATTCTGTACACATGAACTTGGTTGCAGAATTCAAAGAAACTTGTAAGTGAAAATAATGAGGGAAACCAATCAGGGCCTATAAAAGTAGCTAAATATATGCATACATGTGACAGAATAGAGAGGTCAGCTTAGGACAGATCAGAGGATTTGAAACATTTGGTCGGGAGTTTTAACTTCAAATCAGGAGGATTTTCATTGCTCTGATTTTTAGCATGCAAATGGACAAAAATGACTATTCAACAAATTTCTTTTTTCTATATTAAAATATGCACATCATCTCATCACATTAGTTATTTCACAGTAATTTGTTGCCTTTCATACTGTCCTTATATGTAGCACAAGCATTTTTAGCCTTTCTAAGTAGATCATTGCCTGGATTATATTCGTGTCATTCCTTATCATTGTTGATTCACACTTGAGAGATTATGTATCGTTATTGGATCCAGATTTCCTCTGGAGTCAGCTTTAAGTTTAATCAGAATAGAATAGTCCTTTTGAGCATCTGCATTGGAATGTGGCAATATTAGTACAACTCTACCGAGTCCACCAAGAAGTTTAAATTGCTTTCTGCCTGTGGGTAGATTTAGGTTGCTGCCTGCCTGCCATAAATGCTCCAGATTGGTGCTATCTGATTTGAGAGTAGAAAGTTCTTCTTAAAATCAACTATACAGGAATGGCAGAATGCACATTTATGTTCCTTTCAACTTGATTCCCATTTCCATCCATTATTGAATTTTGTATGATATTTCGGTTGTTTCAATTTTGGTGTTTTAGAATTGGAAGATAATGCCCACTTATATTCTCGACAAACTTTAAATACCAAAGCCAAACCAACCTGTTTTATGCCACTTGAGCTCTTTAGTAATGACTAATCCAACCATAATCCACTAACATCTTTAATCCTTTGTGAATTACTTGTGATCACAGAAAGTATAATCCATCTCATCAAACTTTAAACACCAATGCCAAACCGAACCTGCCAAAAAATTCAGGTAATGTTGATTATTTTTTGCTGCTCGAGCTCTTTAGTAATTCAACCTTAATCCATCAATGTCTTTAATCCTTTCTGAATTACTACTGATCACACATTGTAGGATCCAGTGATTACCTTTAAGTTATTGTCTGTCACATTAGCAATTTAAATGTCATGCTCATCTGCGTAAGACAGTTCACAGTCATGTGATCACAGGAAGTCTTTACAGTAAATATAATACATTGGAAGCAAGGTATTGAAAAGAAAGAAAGAAAAAAAAATGAACAAATTACTCTTCTGTAATTTTTCATATAATTTGGAGTACGCAGGAGATTTCAGTGAGTTATAGGAGGTACGCGAATCACTCTCATCTCGGAAGGAAAACCCTCTCCGCTGGGAGGTTTATATGTGTATGTTCCATCTGAGTGGTGGTTTCTGAGTATCAATAAGTAAAGCTTGTGTGAATTCAGCTTGACAACAGTTCGCATCTGCAGTTTCAAGATCTTTAACTATCGTACATGTACCAAGATTAATTTTTGTTCTCTATAGAGTCCACATTATATACCACCATTATTCCTGGGGTCCAATTCTAAAGTCAATTTACACTGTTTAGTAATCAACACATTTATTTGTAATTAGTGTTTTTTTGGACATGTGCAGCGTAGTATATATTTTCAATCTTTCTTTTTTTCATTTAATGATGTTAATTTAAGTTCATGTACATGTTACAGTGTAATGCCATGTGCTTACTCGTGCAATTTTCTTAACCAGTGACACCTCTGTACTTGCTGACAGAAGTGTCAGATCTCTGAATTCAAAGTGACAACTATGCTTAGCATGAGCAAAGATCAGATCAAATGCTGCCTAACTACATGAAGTGTACATGCACTTATTGATAATTGGTAATCATCTTTGGTGGGAATGGAGATGTAATTTTACTTGCAGAGAAAACAATATAGCATGCAAAATGATCATTCTTGGGATTTAAACTAAATGGAGTTTATATGGATATAAATATTGTGAATATTTAAATATAAATTATATATCTTTGAAACTGAAGGAGTATGGCATGTATTTTGTGCAATTTCCATTTGCTATTTTATTACTGTTTTCCCTTTGACAAAGCTTCAGCTAAATGGGGGCAGTACATTAGGCAAAATGGCATGAAAAAAGGCTAAAATCTCTCTCTCAAATTGGGGATTATTTTATTTCTATCACAAGGTGAAAGAATAAAAATGTGTGACAGAATACACACATCCATGTCATACTTATTTTTTTTTTTTTACTTATCTATTTCAATACATACTTGTCAGCATATTCAAACAACATATTGTACTAGTGCATGCTGCTTGAGTGCAATTACGTCTGATGCATGCGAATGTTATATTGGTGCTCATATATATATTTTGCAGTCCTCCTCAATGTTAGGTCCTTGTTTTTTTCATACATGATCTCTTCCTCAAAATGATAATTAATTTTTTAACACATTATTTCTTGTACTTTAATTTTTTTTTGGGGGGGGGGGGGGTATGACAAATTACAAGAAATACGGTACTTCCCTGAGAAGAGAAAATTAAGAATTGATTTAGTGATGAAATGGCATGATATACATCAGTATTTGCAAGGCTTTGATAACTGACTCTGCATGAATGGAAGCAGCAACTGATGATTTTTATAGGAATTTGTGCCAATTTCTCTATCCATAGGGAGACCACTCTCATCTGACTTCCAACTCGGCAAGGATGACTTTTAGTATTTTTGCTGCTAAAACAAGCTGAAAGACATGGTGAATATCTTTCATAGTTTAGGAGAGCTGCATTTGTGAGGTTGTGGCTTTATTCCTTACATAAAGTATTATGATCGTGTAATGTATATGAAGAAGAAGAAAAGACAGCTTGTACTGTATATACTTGCATATTAATTGGTTTAAACTGCAAACTGCATTTACCCAGATCTGCCACTGCATCATGTGCCGACAGTTATGGATCTATGCAGTTTGTTAGGAGTAATCAGTAGAACAAACACCACAGACCCAGCAGATCAGGGACTTGTTGTTTGCTGTTGGACTTGACTTATAAGCGTGTACATACAGTACATGGAATATAATGTACTGTATATGTACTGATGTAAAATGGCTTTGTGCATAAAAGAAAAACTTCAAACTTCTGCAAGAGAAAAGAAACTTTTAGCAAATTTCACGAAAAGTGTACAGTCCAACTTTATCTGAAGATCACATTTCTATCAAGAAAACCCTCTCTTACATCAATATTTCTAACCTCTCCCATGAAGCTTTGCAATTTTGCTAACCTATTAAACAACCACCTACTAATCCCGACTAGGAATCATGATTTTCAGGTCAAAGTTCAACAAATAATTTGGCTTTTGTGACAAAGCAATAATGTTTTTTTTCTGAAGTCGTGGTACGCTTAGTACAACACAAAATAAACTGTTTTTTCTTGTTTCATTTGCTCTTGAGTAAATGCCATTATCTTGGCAGTTTGTCTCATGCTAATTTCATACCACTATCCCACTGCTTGGTGTGCATCTTTCCAAGACGCAATTAAGTCCTTAGAAAACTTGTCTAAATATAGCCAGGACAGAGCTTTACAAAATTTACAAAAGTCTGCTTGTCCAGGGCAAGCTGACTTGAAAATTGAACTTGCCCTTGGGTGATTTGAGCTTGCCTCACAATATGACAACATAATATCACAAGGATAAAAACGAAGGTAAAATAAAATATGGGATGTTTTCGGGAAATTGCATTTTATTTATTTTACCAAAAATGTTATTTTTCTTATATCTCTGTTTGCACCATACAACCATATGTCGATAATTCAAGTTATCAAACAAGATATATGTAAACAGTACATGTAGGTAGATATGTAGATGAGAAAAAAGGAAGGTTTGGAATGCAGATATAGTTTGAAAAGCAGACAGACATATACATGTATGCAGATAGACAGATAAATGGACAGGTAGATAAAGGTTTTGGAGAGAGAGAGAGAGAGAGAGAGAGAGAGAGAGAGAGAGAGAGAGAGAGAGAGATAGAGAGAGAGAGAGAGATGTTTAGGTAAAAGGCTTTGAACTAAAAAATGTAACAACCAAGAGCAGAACTGTGTTAACCAAATTTTTTGTTTAATATATCATAACATTTTTCTCTATCCACTTTTCCACTTAAAATTCAACTGATCATGCAGAATTAAGTATTCATCCAGTAAGAAGACAAGGTAAAACTGAGCCCCTCACTGAAATATTCCAACATCAATAAATCATACATGTGACAGAACTAGGACATCAAAACACAATATTTACAAATATTTGATCAATAGATTGACTTCTAAAGCAATATATTTTTTATTGACATAAATTTTGTATGTTTTAATTGGACTGAAAACAAAACAAAAATGCATTTTTTGCCATAGTATGTATTCTCTTCATATTATAATGAAACAGCAAGTTTTGAACATGAATCAGATTCTGATGGAAATTGTTAAAATAATAATTAATTAATGAGTCAGTGTATTGTCAATGAATTGAAAAATGTTGCATAAGGAAATATATCTCATAGTTCACCGCAAAGATTTTTTTATTAAAATCCACAAAGCATTTTTAGTTTCCTTCACAAGATCTCTGACTGGTGACCACTGGTGACATTCATTGTGAATATTAAGTTTCACACTTTAACAGGCTCTCAAAGGTTTTCTGGTCCAGATTTCCCCTTGAATCACTTTGTATTTTGCGAAGACTGGAGAATGTCCTTTCTGTATATGTAGTAGAATGTAGCAATGACAAAACAACCACGTTCAGCCTTGAAAGAAGTTCAAACTTGATTTTTTTCTGTGGATGGGTTTTTAAGGCTGCTGACTGCTCTCCAATACTCCTCCAAGCTAGGTTCACCCTAGGAGGAATTTCCCCAAGTTTGACTTAAGATTTATTCCTGAGCCTTATCCTCAAGGGCTTCCTTCTCTTCTTGGCTCAGATCCGAAAATCTGTTGTCAAGTTTTGCCTATGTAAATAAAATAAAAATTAAAGAGAGATTTTGACTTGAAATAAACAATGAAAAAATACAAGAAGATCATTTCACTTATGCCTGTTTTGCATTTTGGATTAGTAAGGAATCTGGTTGAAATACACTGAACTGTTCAATCATGCACAGGAACTAGTACATTAAACATTTTATCATCCCCTTCATCTTCAAAGTGGGTGTGTTTTTTTACAGAAGAATCACTGCCTCTATGCGATGGTGTCTGCAGGTGCCTGGTGATATAATTTCTTCCTCCATATACTATCTTAAAATCTACTTTGCATGAAACACACAATGCAAACATGGGACCTTTGCTACTTGCCAGCACACACTTAAACTCTGATTTCCAAGCAGTGGTGAACTTGTTGTAATATTTCTCAGCTGGTGTTTTTTTTAGCATTGGCAGAAAACTTACATTTTGGCATTTTGACATGAATTGAACAAATAAATATAAGAGCGGCCCTTAAATATTCCTCTTAAAATATCTTGAACAATGCAATAACAATTAAACAAGACAAAAATTCAAAATACTTACTCAAGTGTGCCTGCCGAAATCATTTTTTGGTCTGTCTCTCCTTTTTATCTCATTTCCTCTAAAGGTCAGCTGATTCTTAATGAAAAACTCAAAAGCCATCAAAAACCTTTGATTCCTTTATTACTTATAACACCTTAAAAAACATCCTGCATTTGGCCATAAACTCTCCAAAGTACAACAATAATGTAATCAATTAACAGCTTGTTGTGTACACATTAGCACCCTTAATCCAATTACTCAGCCATGCATCACTGCACTGGTTGTTGCATTGCTGTAACAGTTTCGGTCCCCAGTAGACTGGATCCGGCTGGTTTCTGTAATATGTGGATAGAACACAACAAAACACCATTGTTGATCTATTTTCTTTAATTTTTTGTTAATAAAAATCTTATAATTTTCAATAGCGGCATGATTTCAAATATTAAACTGTATATGCAGTAGACAGCCTTTAATGGTTATTTTTTCCTATCGCTGGTAGAATCACATGTATGATGAATTCACTCTTTGCGTTTTCTCTGGCATCCACTCTCATGTCTGCTTCCACTTCCCATGTCATACAATTTTCACCATAAAATCGGAAACATGCATCAAATCAATCTTTGACAAGCCTACTTTTGAGAATGATTTGAGAGCCCTCATTGTTATCGATTTAATTATCTGCCAAACAGTGAGTATGTATCGGTATTCTGTAATTATCACATAAACAATAGATCCTACACACCGCTTGTGGGTGCTAAATTTCCAGGTGGCTAATCATTAGAGTGAGTGCATTTATTTCCAAACACACCTAAGTCCTATTATTAACAATTATCACCTAGTCACCTTGAAATCGGTAACATGCATCAAAACAATCTCTGCCAAACTACCTGTTTAGAGTCAGCAAGCTTGGCACATTTCTGACCTCACAAACAGCCCCTGGCTAGGTTAGGACTTAAATGTCAGTGAATCCAATATACGTACAAACATTATGATTAAAATGTAAATGATAAGTTCAAATATAAGTATTTATTTCCCATTTGTCAAAACTTGTTTTAAAAAGTAAATATTTTCATTATCATGTCTGAATGAGAAAAAGGGAGACTGACCTTGACATTGGCTACAAGATGGAAAGACAGACTGACAGTATAGTGTGTGAAATAAACAACTGATAGATGAAAGAAACTCCAGGCAGTAATGTAGTAGAAGAATGCAGTAAATGTAAATGCTAAAATAAGGTGCTGATATATGCACTGTAATGACATCTAAGAGTATAAAACTCGCAGAACATAAGCATTACAATCTGAACATGATCCCTGTCCCCCCCCCCCCAATCTTTTGGACTTGCCCATGGTCAAGTACCTTGCAAACTTTAGTTTGCCCAAGCCGAATTTGAGCTTGTCCTGAGTGCTGTGGAAGTTGATTTTTGTAAAGCTCTCAGGATAATTCTTTAGTTTAGTTAAATCATTAATTTTTAGACTGCTATCATGGTAACTAAAGTGCGAAACAGGTGTGTGATACCTGTGATAGTAATTTACAACAGACAGGGGTTGATTTTACACAGATTTTTCCATTGGCCAGTAGGGTCAGCTGACATGGAAATCAACTGTCCCTGCAGAAAATCAACTTGCCCTCCCAGTCAAATAAAAATAATTTCATTCATGTGTTAAATTGCAATATTCTGAACACATGTGTGAACCTAGTAGTAAATGTGAACTAAAACACTTTTCTTTTCACTGAAAGTATTTATTCAAAAAATTCCTAGGTAGATACACAAATCTTAGCATATATTTCTGATTCAAGACTTTAAGTGCCATGGCCATCACGGGTTTGCTTGGATGCACAGAAACACTGTACATTTTTATGTTAATCTGATGGCTCTCCGACTTTTCATGGCAAACAATACTGTACTTCTTATAGTATTAACATCCCATAACAAAACTTCAATTTTTTTTGCTAACTACAGCATGCTCACAAGTCATATCTACATCACTGTACTCCAACCAGCTAAACTCCTACTCCCATTTTGGCAAATAATCACACAATCTCTCTTCTCGCTCGTACTTCCTTTGCCGCTCTAACCTCTTCTTCTTTGTTTTCTTTTTTTCTTTCTGGAAGTGGCTTATAATTTAACAGAAATCTTTCCATTGTTGGCAATTAGTTGGAGGTTAGTGATTTAAGGCTGCCAGCATTTGCCTTCATGAACTGACACATAAATGTATAACGTATTTCAACTGGTTCAAAACTTGGTGGCAGATATAGTCTGGAACACTGGCTCTTTACACTACCATTTCTAATTAAGTGCAAGAGACCATACAACCAGGCTATATAAGATATGATGATATCTACATTCAGATATTTGACAAAATAATGGAATTTACTTGGCGTCAGAAAATTGTCAGATGAAACTTCATAATATAATAGAATTTATTTAATAATGAATTTGCAAAATTTAACTGGCCCCACAAGCATGCAGCTGTCAGTATTAACTGGCACTCTTCAAAACACACATGCCATGGTCTGGCAGGTCAGAGGCTAAATAAATCCCTGATAGGTCTCATTGTTTCAGTGCAATAAAGGAAGATGTTACATTTGTTTTCTCAAAAATATGTACAAGATTTGTAAAATTGTATAGATGTATAGAAATGTCATATATTTTCATAATTATATGAATGTAAAAAATAACTAGCACATTTTATTTTCTAAATCACAAAAGCTGTCAACAATGTATGTAAATGAAGTGCATCTCTGAACTGTATGCAAAATAAAGGTGTCAGGTGATAATAAAAATGGGTCACTGACCCATTTCTCATTTATAAGACTATTTCTGCAACATCCCTCTTAATACAGGATGGACTGTATAATGGTTCAAATTTTTCTTACTCTCTATTTCTTATATTTCTATCCTCCTCTTGAGTTTTTTGAACTTCATTCTCCTTCTCTCTTCTTAACCTCTCCTCAATTTCAAGTTCTTTGGAGAAAGTATCCACTGGTTTAGCACCACCAAATATGGATGAGTTCCTCTCACTCTGTGCTTTGTCACCCTCCAGAGGCTTGGAACGGGGCTGAAGCTGAAGACGTGGCCTTTCTTTTGGAGCATCTATATACAAACCAAAAAGAAACTGTCAATTGTAAGTTTTACTTTTAATGTAACTTCAATGAAAAAGACATACAGCAAAGTTTCTTGAAACCATATATTCTTAACATCAAATTTGTGCCTCTTTAAAAACGTAAACCACTGTATTTAGTCTGCAGTAGTAGGACAATGTGATGAAAGGCATTTATTGATTTTAATGTACTATATACAGTGATGTACATGTTCAGGCCACCGTTAGGCAAAAAAAAAATATGTGCTTTTCTGCTCGGCCGACTGTCTCAGTTTCTCATTGCTGACCCTAGCACTCCCCCCCCCCCATCACATTGCCGAAATTGATTTGTGCATCTAATTGAGCCGGTTTTGCCCAGTACTTTTAAGTGCTTGAAATATTTTTTGATTTATATATAGTTATAAAAAAAATATAAAAAAATACCTGCCTACCCTATATTTTCAAACCAGTGCAACAGGAAACACACATATTTTTTTTTTTTGGGGGGGGGGGCTTACGTTTGGGGAAGCCATCAGTTCTCAGGCATGATTTAAATCGTTAAACTAGTCCTGGATCAAGGTGAGATTAATTGTGAGAGGAGAAGTCCAGTTCATGACAGTGTTAAAAGTCCTGCAGCTAAATGTTACTGTATTTATAATTACCAAGTTTCATTTGCTATATAATATGTTTATATACTCGCTTAAAAGTAGAGTCCAACTGCAAACTGCACAAAATCCAGTTCTGCCATCACATAATGTGCCAGCAGAACTGGATCGATGAAATACGTTTGGGCATGATCTCTAATACTGTTACCTATAAACAAAATGAAATGCAGCCTGGCCACAACATTCAGAAAATCCTAAATTTGTGCTTGTTTTGTTTTATAATTCTGTTTGATAGTCTGAAAACTTCTATGGTCAACACCTGGAAAGTTGGAGGATCTGTATATCTGCATTAATGATGGCAATTAGATTATAAAGTGGTTCAGCAGAAAAGCATATTGGATTATTGTTTGTTCATTTTTATTAAAGACCCAAAAATACCTAATATAAATTTAAAATTATTGTGGGACTAATAACATTTAATATATTAAATGCCATATAAATAATGAACATACATGTGAAAACATAAAAACAACAAAATATTTTAAACATTTTAATACAGCAATGCCATTTTAAGGTGTTGGTGACTTTGAAGTTTTTTTTGAGCAATGAGATTGCTAGTATGCATCAGAAACTCATAAACAATACCAACCTGGTTTATAAGCTCAATACAGTGAATTTATTTCCAACATTATATATAAAATATTAGTTTATTTACAACTTTTATATTTTTTAATTTTGGTATATTTTTTATTTTATATATTTTCTTCAGCTTCAAATTACAGATTGTTCAATTTAATCCCTAAGGTGTTTTATTTTTTAAATTTATATTACTTGTTTTATCGACATTCATGTATCCTGTGTTTTATTTTTGTTCAGTTTTCAAATGTTTTCCAAGGGAAATAACTCTCTTCCCAACACAATACATGTAATTCTTTAATAAGCAAACTGCTATTTAGGGTCATGCAGTGGTAGCAAGGTCAGCCAATCAGATAATTATTGAACCCATCCAAGATCTTGATGATGAAAGCCCATATTTCAAGTTTGTTCAGAAACAGATCAGCAGTGGTAACAAGCTCAGCCTGACCTGCCAACCCTAACAAGACTTTCTCAGTGAGGCAGTCAATATTTTTCTGTAAGTTATACTAATTTTCAGTAAGGTGTAATAAAATAGCATGTACTGCTCTTGTCAAATTGGAAAACATGCATTTAAAAAGTTCAGAAGTGTGATCTGATGTATTGAAGGCAACATTATGTTAAGCTAAAATTTTTGTAAAGTACACTTAGACCTTGGTTCAGTTCAGAAACTGCAGTTCCAAACCCCATGGAGGTCAATGGCTCCTTGCTAGATATATCAAGTTGATGTAATCCTTGTTGCTTTTTACCAAACTTCATGTGGTAGCAGTAATTGCTTCTCCCACTGTGAACAATACTCCAATCAACATATAATGTTCAATAAATGTACCCAGGATTATTGTTGCCTTTCCTGCTTTTGTTCCAATAATCGGAATATTCTTTGTGATACTTCTGAGCTGATTGTTTATACTTTTTAAAAGGCAGATTGTTCCTTTCACCGTCAACGCATTTTCATTTGTTGGATATTTCATACATACAAGCAAAAGCTTGATCATGCAGGCGTTTTGCATGAAATACATTAACAGATTAAAGCATGAGGTACTCCTGTAAAGTTAGTCTGGCTCCCTGACCAATTCCACTCAATTTCATGTCATTTTCTCATTTAAGTCAGTAATAGATAAATCATAGGTCATCGTTCTCATAGGTCTATCACACTTTCACTCACATTTATTTTATTTTCATTTTTCACCAATCTTTCTAGTTATTTCTATTCAATCTTTTATTGCAACTGTGACAATGTATTTAGTGTTAGCATTTTTCCTTTCTTCACAGTATTTCTACAGCACCTTTAAAAAAATTAAGTTTTCAAACTTTTGATCTTTTTGTTGTACATGTATTTCATTATTTAAACCTTTCTTTAACTGTTCTAACGGTGATTGCAAAGTACAACAGTCTTCACGAGATATCTTTATTTTTTCCATGTCAGCCTCTAATGCATCTATCTATGAGTTTATCTTTTGTTTAATGGGTTGTTAAGTATTGTTCTACTTTGTCCCTAGCATGCATCCTTTCTTGCATTCTGTAAAGATTTTATAGTCTTTGATTATTAAATCTCTGCTTCAACATGTCAACTGGCAAACATTTACTCATCAGCGATGACACTGGCAATGACCGATATTTCTGTTGATCTTGCAGTTACAAAAATTGCATGTTTTTCTTTTTTTCTTTTCAGAATTAGACGATACAAAATGTGTCATAATTAAACCTTGTATTAAAAATCGGCCAGATAAAATTGAAAACTGGATGAGTCATTTAGTTTTAAAAGGAAATCTACAAAATTGGATACAAACACAGTCACCAGAGGAAACAATGTCCAAATTTGCAGTAGAATCTACTATTGTACAAAAGCCAGCCAATAAAAATCTCAGGGAAATAGAAATGCAAGTAATTAACACCAATGAAACATTTAACCAGCAGGAGATGCTAAGACTATCACTGTTGATTACCACAGAAAAAAAAATGAACAGTGGAGAACTTCCACCTGTTAGATTATATACACTGCAAGAAGAAAGAGAATGAAAAGGTTATCTGAATGCTGTTGAAGTAGTCAAATCAAAATTATATCACATACAATCAGATGTTGAATTGTATGATAATGCAATCAAGGACATAGAGAAAGACTTCAGTAAAGAAACAGATGCAACTAAAAATGCTAAATTGAAAGGAGACTAATATTCCATGTAAAAGAGCACAATTAGAAGGATATTTAGCAGATTAAAAAAATAAATGTTGAGAAAATGTCAACAACATAAATTGCAAAGTTAAAGAAAAGTTATCAATAGGCAAAAGGTTAAAATAACTATTCAAAGGCAAAGGCGTAACAATTGCTACGACTTTTACACAATAGGTGTGATTGCAGAAAATCTTTTTCTAACCACTGCAAATTTTGTAAAGGTCTGACAGGTGGTGACAGAGGAACAAGTGCTGGTGGAGGAGAAGCTAAAGGTAGCTCACGCGTTCACGAAGTTAAACAAGGAATGAAATTTTTTTCTAACTATTTCTTTGAGCTAGCTAGCAAAGCAGCAGTATCACTGCCTGGCATCATTAGCAGTGTATTAAAATGGCTTTAAAAGTCAACTGGACAAACTGTTTTTTATTAGCTGACCATGTCGATCTGGTTATTTTAGCATCAATTTGCTTGTTGTTCGCAGTTGTAAAGAAAGGTTTATATTTGACAATGAACTGAATAAAAAGAAAAAGGGAAATAAATATAAAAATACAATAACCCATTTCAAAAAGTAAAAAAGGCCAGCTTTTTCAACCATAGACATAATTATAAACCCTTATTTGTTTTGTGATCTCTGTCATTTAATTCATGAGCTGTTTCAATAATAAAATTTTTATTTAAATACATTTCTGTCTGCTGTTTTGAATCGACTATTTGTAAATTCAAACAGATGATCATTTCCATTGACTATTTTGATTTCTGATGATAATGGGGATGACTGCAAGCCTTGTTCCACATCAGGCATTTCTGCAAACTTCAAGGTTTAGGGTGTGGAATAAATTTCACACCACCAAGTCAGTCTGAGTATCTACTGTCTAAATTACAGAGGCTCCCGGCACACCTTTTCACCATTATCACAAGGTAAATGGAGTTTATCATGCAAATTAACCAAACAATTCCACTGTTACCAACATATTGTTTCTAAATGATTGTCTGAGGAAAATGGCAGATGACTAAGCTGGAAGCATGTTGCTTAAACATGTGCTTACTGGTCAAGCGCATTATTATGATTGCAGTTTACATCTGGTCAATCGTCTTAGCTTTATAATGATTTATCCCCAGTGGGCCTGATATTGCTCACATGGCTTACATAACATAACAGTTGACCTTTTCACTAACCTTTCTTATGTAATATTGTAAGAACACAACTTATGTAAACTATTTTCCAAACTTTATATCATGTAAATTTTACCTATTTTCTGATAAAAATTCTTTCCGAAGATAAAGACATAATTAATATGCATAGTCTCTTGCTCATATTCAAAGTCATCCAAGATCTTTAAAAGTCAAGTTTAGTTTATACAGGAAGCTTTAATCTGTGGTCTACAGTCACATTGTTTTCAAAGTGCCTGAAATTGTAAGTCACATATTTATTTTTCTGCCACAGACTTTTTTTACTCTTGCTAATAAAAATATGGAAGTGTTTCAGAGAAAAGTATATGTGCATTATTTTTTATAAAAAGTAAAAAATAAAAATAAAATTTCAACACAATATCTAAGTAATGGCACTGAATGTATGAAATGCCATAAAATAATGCACAGTATATGTGATAGCAATCAAATGACCAATGTTTTTAGCGCTTTAATATGGCAACAGTAGATAGAATACAAATGACCAATATTTTTAGCGCTTTAATATGGCAACAGTATGTGATAGCATACAAATGACCAATGTTTTTAGTGCTTTAATATGGCAACAGTATGTGATAGCATACAAATGACCAATGTTTTTGGCGCTTTAATATGGCAACAGTATGTGATAGCATACAAATGACCAATATTTTTAGCGCTTTAATATGGCAACAGTATGTGATAGCATACAAATGAACAATGTTTTTAGCGCTTTAATATGGCAACAGTATGTGATAGCATACAAATGACCAATGTTTTTAGCGCTTTAGTATGGCAACAGTATGTGATAGCATACAAATGACCAATGTTTTTAGTGCTTTAATATGGCAACAGTATGTGATAGCATACAAATGACCAATGTTTTTAGTGCTTTAATATGGCAACAGTATGTGATAGCATACAAATGACCAATATTTTTAGCACTTTAATATGGCAACAGTAGCAAATGTCAAACACTATTATCAAACTTACTTCCAAATAATTAAGAATTTCAAATGCTGCAAAGATTTAAGAAAAAATTCTCTGCAAATAAATTTATAAACCTGAACATGGATTTTACAATAAAATAAATATGTTCTGACTGGAGCAAAATCAATACTTGAAAGAAAAAAAACCCAGTTACCTGCAAACAAATATCTATTATTGTTTAAAGATATTCTGATATCTAATTACAACATTTCACATTGTTTATGATTGCCAGCAATTGTACATTTTTTTCAAAACATTTTTCTATTGATACCTTTACTTCAGTTATAAATTACAAATTATTATTTTTCATCGCTAAGGTATATTATTGTGCTAATTTTTGCAACTTGTTCTATATAAATTTTTATGCATTTTGTATTTTAACATTTATTTTATTTATCTGGTTTTGCACAACTTTTACATGAGGAAGAATTCTGTAACTCCAAACCTGTGATTCTCAATAATCAACAGCATGGGTTTCTTTCATTGCTTTACTTTAGTGAGGGGAGACAGGTATTTTAAAGAAAAATAAAACTGATCCAATTATAGCATACAAATTGTGAGCAATTACTAACTACAATGAATTTCATTAATATGCGCAAATCTTGCTCATAATATAACTCACTGGACATCTTTAATTTAAGAGTTTAATGTAGTTTTTTCTGAGTTTATCGTTTTAACGCCCAAAGGGCGTTATTTAAGCTTTGTGATTTGGCAACTGACAGAAAAAAACATTAAACTCTTATAATTGCTATTGCTACTAATTGTATTCATTATTTTTGTCATTTTGCTTATATTTTATTACTTGGCATCCTTTTCGACGCTTCGTTCAGCGTATGAATAAAAATTTTGGGTTCCTGGTACGTAGCTATTTATAGAACAGGGGATTCGCCTGCACAGGCATAATAAATACGTCATCATCAAAGAAGTAATTCAACCAATGGTATCCCATTTAAGGTTTTGAACATTCCCAGCGTTGTCTACATATTTTACCAAAATGGACATATGTATTCTGAGTGGAAGGCCAATATTCAATGTAAAGCTATGAAGTTGTTTTAGACATAAAAATGACATAGATTTGAATGCATTCATGGACTAATTGAAAGTGATTGGCAGATTCATCACTGTCCAGACTTGTGAGTAACCTATTTTCGTTTTTCTTGAACCTATTTCCGTGATTATAACAGGTTAAGCTAATACATGTAGATGCATTAGGTTATAGAAGCCATGTGATCCGTTTTGTTTGTCCACACACATACACACACACGTTTGTAAAATAATGATCAGCTATTTTGTATCCATGTAAGTATTCCAGGATCTCTTATCAGTTAAAAAAAATTGCTTACAACCTGATCCCAACCCCACCCCCAGTCAAATATGTGACATCAGTGTAAAAAATAAATACACATACACACAGAAGAATAGATAGAAATAGAGACTAATGGTTGATGTAGAATGCAGTTGGTGTAAAAAGTTAAGTATTTCACACAGGAAATAATAACAGCAAGCCTAATTATTTTGTTTATTTGCGAAATTTGCGTTTATTATCAACACACTTTTCTAGCATTATTGTAATAAGAATTACAACACAACATTCCTGTAAAAATAAAACAATTGTATGACAAGTTCATGTACTTACTCTTCTAATTTGTACTTGTATAGAACTATTTGTTCTGCATTTTCTGAATCTCAGCAATAATTATTAATTGGAAATTGCCATTAAATTTATAAAAAAAAACTTAAGTGATAGATGTTTTATATTATCATACATTTGACATGGATAGTTGACATGGTGTACTCAACTTGAAAACCAAATATTTCCTTAACTTATTGGGGAAATTGAATTTTATTAGCTATGATTAAAATGGAAGGTGCAGTTATTGAAATGGCATGTGGAGTGTGTGATGAAACCTGTCACAGAGTTCATTGTGTGTTGTGAGAGTGCTTGTAGAGAATTTTGTGCAGTTGCATGACAAATTACTTGAGTGGTACTGATTGGGTCTGCAGGGGTCATTTGAACATTTACAGAGGTCTGGAAAGGTACTGCAGAAGAATCTGGGAAGAGAGTGCCACATTTGAACTTACATTGGACAGAATTTTACTCATTTGTTGCTTATGTTGAGTACTGGGCCTTGTGTAGGGTTTTAATGAAAGCTCACTGGAGTGGTCAGACAGAGACATAATGTGCCTAGCAGGAAGGTTGGCATCTGTCATTGCATTCAAAGCTGTGGCACGAAGAGAGTGGGCAGTATATTTTGCAGAAATGTTGGCATTTCTGCATATTTCAGGCATAAAATTACTAAATTGCCTGTGCCCAACACTTCTAGTAGTGTACCATGTTTGACACAATTGGGGATTTTCCAGAGCATTTTTATCAGTGTGACAAAAGAGTGATTCAGCTTTTGGATTAATGCGTGTGAGGTAGTATTTTATTGAATTGACTGGGCAGTTTTGACCTCCAGTTGCATACATTCTCTTGTCAGGGTTTTTCTCCTTAGCATTTAAGTCCCCCTGATGATTTTTCTGCATAGTTTGATGGGTCAAAATGACATATTCAGCCCCAGTTTCATCAAACTTGAATTCAAAACTGGTAGGTGTTAACTGGCTGTGGAATTCTAATCCACGGGTAACATAGTGAATAGAGAGATATAACCAAACCCTGTATCTGAGTGTGATAGGATTATCATGCATCAGGTACTGATTGATTGCATGCATGTCTGATTGATTAATAATAGGTTTGTGTTCAGTTGATCTTGATAAACCATTCTTGGTGTTAAACTTTAATTTCCCATTTAACATGTCGTTTGCTTTTTTAAACTCAGAGTCTGTAACAATATTGATTAAACGACCACATTCAACTTGAATATGACAATTAATAGCAGCTCTGACATTTTTAAAAGAGTTTTTGTGGTATTCTTCAGCTTGGGCTTCCGGAAACTTCCTCAGACGTGTTGTGGTAACCTTGGGGGCTGCTTCAGCATAAAATATTGCTAGCTTTTGGGCCAAATCTACAGGCTCAATGGTCTTCAGATCTACCTCTAGGTTTTTCTCTTTGCACCATGCTGAAATTCATATGGTTTTGAGTTTGCTATTAACTGTTTTTTTATTCTTGGAGTTAAATATTTAGATTTTTGTGGAAAATGATTCATGCATATTTCCTTTCTCTACAAATTATTTATTATAAAAAAAATGTGTTCTATTTTTAAATATTGTGAAAAATATATCTATTGGCACATTTTTGTCTACACTTTATAAACATTGCTTATAAAGCAGTTTTTGTAAAGTAAAAGTGCATTTTTGAACATTCATTGCAATTTTTTATGCATTCATTTTAAGATAAACTACACTTTATTCATTGCAGTGCAAACAAAGTCATATTTATATGAAATGGTGTTAAAGAGTTAAAATGCAAATTTTTTCCTTGCCTTGATATCTATACATAAACAGCACATTGCCTTTCTTCATTATATACCGTTATGCTTTATGAAAATAACAGTTAAGAGCCAATTAAGTGTCAAGCAATGTTATTTAAGCCAAGATTAATGATAAACTCTGTAGACTGCATTTTTCTTTTTTTTTAAATTAATTTTTATGCTGAATGAAAGAATGAATAGATCTACCTGTGAAAGTGTTGTATCCCCACTGAGTATTTTTCTTGGTAGATTTTGAGTACCGCTGCTCTGAGATATTTAAGAGATCTTCCTCTTTAAGACATTTAAACCGTTTTGGTCTGTGGTCATCCTGCATTTCATCTGGCAACAGAACTGCTGTTGGTTCATTTAAAATGCTTGAAAGCTCGGCTTCTGATAGTTCTTCTACTTCAAAAGGGTCGTCAAATATTGATGGGTCAATGTTTTCAATGTCTTCTTCCAGGAAATCTATCTGATATGGTAAACTTAACGAAAATTCTCCATATTCTGCCATTTCGGATATAGCAGTTGGATGGTGAATACCGGCGATCACTGACCTTGACCTAGCGAGTTTGCAACGTTTGTATCCTGTTTTTTCACCATTTTAGTGTTACAAATAATTATTTTTTCATAAAAAAAATTACAGATATGTGTTGTTTAGTCTTTCGAATTCAGTTCTTTCAAATGTTTTGCAAAATTTTTAACATTTTCTTTTGAAGGCATATATACTATGTCTTCATTTGCAGTGTTTACCTTTTGCTTTGCACGTGACTTTATTTATAGAAGCAGGTATTTTTAGAAAAGTAGTTCTGCTCACAGTTTATACAGAAATAAACGCAGCTCAAACTGATCACGTGGTGACATTCTGACCAATGGAAATCCTAGTTACTTTTACCCGCTAATGCTATTGCAATTATTTATGTCTATTTACCAAATTTACTCAAAATCACATCAATAAGTGGAGCCATTAAGTTTGAATATCACCTCATTAATATGTGTGAATCTTGCACATGATCAATCGCACTCATGGAAGATCTTAATCATATATTTTTATATTTCCAAGTTTGATCAAAATCTGATCAGAAATATAGCATCTAAAGTGGTAAAAAGCTCTGCCAATCAGATGCAAGATCACCTCATTATAATGGATGGATCTCACTCATATCAAGCCCATCCAATAGCATGAAAAAATAATCCCTTACTCCAAGTTTGATCAAAGTCAATCAGAAATTTGGCTTCCAAAATGGTAGCAAGGGGAGCCAATCAGATGTAAGATCATTATCGAACTTGTCTGATACCTTGATGATATAAGCATACATTCCAAGTTTTATCAAAATTGCATCAGAAATACAAATTCCACAGTGGTAACAAGCTCGGCCAAACAGATGCAAGATCATGTCATTGTTATACATGGATCTTGCTCATTACTGAACTCGTGAGAGATTTTGTTCATATGTATGTAGTAGTGCTTTATGGCACCTCAGCACATATTGCTCATATTCAAAATCGTTGAAGAATTTTATGATATAAACCTGTATTTTCAAGCTGTATCAAAATCAGATCAAAAACATGGGCTTCAAAGTGGTAACATGAAATGAAGACAGATGGATGATGGACACAGGGCCATGCCATAAACTCACTTTGCCTTATGGCCTGATGAGTTAATAAGCAAATGAAAAAACTATTACCAACCTCAGCGCACATTTTCTATAACTGTGTCATTGATCCAAAGGTCAAAAGGGCAAGCATGCATGTAACAGAATGAGTTATCTTGGCTCCATGATGATTCATCCCAAGTTTGAAGATAATCCATCAAATGGTATAGAAAATATTAGCAAATAAAAAAAAAAAACCTTGACACAAATTTTATATCAGTATGCATAGATCTTGCTCACTGTCAAACTCATCTGAGATCTTAATGATACATGCATATATTCCAAGTTTTATCAAAACTGGATCAGAAATATAACCTCCAGAGTGGTAACATGATTAACCAATCAGATGCAAGATCGCATCATTAGTATGTATGTATTTCGTTTTAATATCAAACTCTTGAGATTTTGAGGATATAAACCCATATTCCAAGTCTGACTGAAACTGAATCAGAAATATGGACTCCAGTGGTAACAAGCAATTGTTGACAGCCAGATGCATGATGTAAAATGAACACATGGCCATACCATAAACTCACTTTGCCTTATGGCTGGTGAGCTAAACACTGACCAAAACCATAACACACTGTTGATGTCACTGCCTCGGTCAGAAAAGTACCTGCTATGTCTCACTCCCCACTAATGAGGGGCTGACAGTAATTATTATATATAAATAGGTGTCCTTTATATGCTGAGAAGTTCACCGTTTTTACTAGTTGTACTTTGTATTTTCTTGTGCACTTCCCTCTACATTTTCCTGTAATTTGTTCTTTGATCATGTAAATACTGATAGAAATGTAAATACTGACAGAAAGTTGCCATTTATAATTGTGTAATTTGTTCTTTGATCATGTAAATATTTAATGAAAGTTGCCATTTATAATTGTGCACTTAAATTCAAGAAAGTAATGAAAACCACAAACTTACCTTTACTAGATTCTCGACTTGGTGGCCCATTTGACCTGAAAACAGAAAGGAATGAAACAAGAGTTTCTCAAAGAGATTGATACTGTACTGGCTGAAAAAGATGTCCACAAATCCAAGATAAGACTTTTTATTCTGTCCTTTTTTCTTTTCTTGACTGCTGAGTATTGAAACTGTGACATTCTTGAGAAACTCCAACATATCACATTTGGTAACAAAAATATTTTCTTACATGTCTAAGTTAACATGTTTATAAGATACCTGTAAGTGCAGTACAAAATTCTTTCATGGCCTTTGACCTTCAACTTGATAGAATTCATTGAAAATCACTGAACTTGTCTCAGACAATTTCAAGATATACCCAGATGGGTGGTATAGTTAAATCTATAATTAAATATTTGTTGGGGAAGAAAATAAACCTTAATTTGAGGTATTCATTTGATATATCCACAAAACAGGTTTGATAAAAATCCATTCATACTTGTTTGTGCAATCATGCTCATAAACTAGTACAGCTAAAAACCCAAGTGTTAAAATATTTAATCTTAAAATCTTTGTCAAAGCACTGACTATCAACTTGTGCTGCCTCAGGTGACAGAGTGGTCTAAGGCGCTCGCCTTTACAGATCACTCACATATCTCACCTCTATCCGCGTGGGATCGAGTCTCGGCTCGATCAACGTGGGTATGTGAGAAAGCTCGTCAGTAGTTTCCCGTGGGTCGGTGGTTCTTCCCAGCATTTCCTGGGTTCTTCCTCCACCAAATATACTGGCCAACATGTATAGCCCATCATGTGCTGAAAAATGGTGTCAAACCCACAAAACAAAACAATCAACTTGTCCACTGAAACCCAATTAAATATAAAGTCTAGTCAAAATTCACTTCTAAATTCACAAATCACGGTATTCATAAGCTCAATGAAGTATGAAAATGGAAGCAATGACCTCCAGCTTGTCCCCAATATCAACAAGGTCTGGTTTTCAAAACTCCTTCACAAAAGTGTGGATATGTTGGCGGTCAGATCTGCATCAATTTCCTTCAAAACCTATCAAATATTGCAAGAAGTATTTTAGTGAAAACATTATGTCAATGCCACTATTCATGCGATAGTATTTGTGATAACAAGATTTTCAAGATGGTCACTATGGTGCCATGTTGGAGGTCAGATGAGCACCATTTTCATTCAGAAGCAGCTACATACTGCCACTGATAACAGTATTTCTGTGAAAACCCAATGTCATTAAGACCATCCATTCAGGAGATGTAGCCATGTGATGATTTTCAGGAAGGTCATCAAGGCAGTCATTTTGGAGGTTAAAACAACATCATTTTGATATAGGAATAACTATATATTGCAAGAAAAGAGTTAATTTTCGGGGGGTTGGGGGGGGTGTCAGTACGGACAACCATTTAGGAGAAGTAGCTGTTATGAGAGTTTTCAAATTTTGGGAGGTCACATTGACATCATTTTCATTTTGGACCAACTACATGTAGTAAGAAGTATTTTAGTAAAAATCCGCTGATATGACCATCCCTTCAAGAGTAGTGATAACAAGATTTTCAAAATGAGCACTAATGTTTTAAGAAGATTTCAGAGAAAAACCCATTTCCAAGGAGCACCGTTTTCATTTAGGACCAACTAGACATCATAAGAAGTACTTTTGTGAAAACCCGAAGTTGATATGACCATCCATTATTATGGAGTAGTGTTAACAATATTTTCAAAATGGCCAGCATGGTGGCCATATTGGATGTCAAATCAGCCCCATTTAGATTTAGGACCAACTAGAGATATGTCAATCTAAGGAGGAGTAGTAATAACAAGATTTTCAAGATGGCCATATCTGGTTGTCAGATCGGCACCATTTTCATTTAGGACCAACCAGACATCATAAGAAGTTTTTTTAGTTTAAAGCCCATGTAAGTGTGACCATCCATTATGAAGAAGTAGCAATAAAAAGATTTTCAAGATGGCCATCAAGGCGCTTAGATTAGATGACAGGTTGGAACCATTTTCATGTAGAACCAACAAGATATTAAACAGCTATGATTTTGGTTCTTCAGGGTGTCCAGGGGACCCCGGCCAAAATGCATTTTAGATTCTAAGAGCTTACAAAACTGCCCCTAGTGGCCCTTATTATCATAATATTTTGCAAAGTCATTACTTCATTCCAATGAAAACAATCATTTGAAAAATGACAAATTTACCCAACTTTAAACAATACTTTAAGAAATTCACAATGTTCATTGTGATTTCAACTTGTTCTGCAATAATATTAGCGCTGAAGTTATTACATGTGCATGTCACAATAATTTGTTCATTTTTGCGGCACATATTACATGTATATCACTCTTTTCTCTTCTCATAACAAACCTTTTTCTTTCTTTCATGGTAAAAGATTTTAATTATGTACATCAACTATATAAAAAATATTCACATAAATTCACTTGTCTTTTCCACCACTGGACACAACCTGTTGATACTGATGTGCTAGTCTTGCCGGGGTTTTTTTGCAGCCTTGGCAAAGATTTCTTTTAGTTTCCTTTTTGTACCATCCATTTTGTGGGCCAATTGTTAAATTTTTTCTTTTCATTGTCAGCAAGTTTTTTTTCTCTCCCTTTTAAGCTCCTTCTTGTATTGTATACATCCAGCTCACATATTCTAACACAGGGTTGCTTCTGTCCTCGCATGCAAGAAATCTTTCTTAAAATACTGTATTGCTCTTTTTCCTGATGTCTTCAGACCATATTTGATGTTCTGAACCGATGAATCAATAATATCATTCATGACACTGAAGGATGATTCTACTTGTGGGCCATGAATACAATTCAGTAAAGACATGACCATCTTTGATAGACATGGATATCTGGCTATAATATCAGCACTTGCCCACCAGTGATCTATACATTGTCCCTCCTTTAAATTCTGGAAGGGAATCAGTTTGGAATCTTCTAACTTCCAAGTCATACTGGTCCAATTCCTTCTCATTTAACATGTTTGACGTTACTGTTGAGTCGACAATAGTAGTTCAAATCGTTCTGGCAAAGATCACAAAATGCTAGTCCTCTGGCATTCAGTTTTCTTACAAATTAACCAACTACGTTCCCATCCACTTTGCATTCAAGCCATTTCCATTTCCACACATTTTTCAAACCTTTATTCGAACTTTTTGTCTCCGTGTCTCTATCGATAATTCAAGATGACATGTTTGGCAAGCATGATTATTTCATCAGTTTCCGTTATGCGACGATTTATTATATAAGTACAAACTTTTAACCAATCAGAATGCTCTTTACAATGATGATCTGTTAAATAACTTACAGAACTTATGCTATTACAAAGGATCATCTTTATACAGTTAAATTATTGAGAATTGGGGCTGGGCAGAACATTATTTAAAAAGCAGATTGGAGATGATAGAACCCCACCACCACCACCATATAGAGGAAAATCGGATTCAGGTCAGGAAAAAGTGGAATTCCATTTAAACAGAAAAAATCATCACTGATTAAAAGAAGTCTTCTGGCAAAAACCCCCATGTTGATATAACCATTCATTCAAGAGGAGCAGCAATAAAAAGATTTTCAAGTCCAAATAGCACAATTTTCAATTAAAACAAACCAGACCTAGTGATGAATGTGTTTGTAAAGTAAACCAGTTTATGATAACAAACTTGTGCGAATGAACAGACTATGGATGGACGGGTGACAGACAAAAGGTCATTACACAAGCTCTTTTGGCATATGACGAAGCAAAGCTTAAAACATTGGTGTTTCTGAGAGCTTATCCATACAGCCTACAATCTCCTCCACCCACCCATCACACAGAGTTTGATATATATATGCGAGATCTTTTTGATCATTAGGGAAACTCCCAGTTTAAATCTCCAAAATCTGGAAAAAAGGTGAGAAAACTGGACATCTTGCTGATATTTACCAAGACCTTATTTACTTATTGCATATATATTTGGAAAATTCCCCTGGAAATAAAGGAAACATTTTCTTGAAGGTTGTTCATAAAATATCTTAAAGAGAGCTTCAAGAAAAAAATACCATACAATAAAGGATGAGGTAACTTTCCTCCAAAGAAGGTACACTTGAATTCTACTTAGTTTCAGTTGCTGAAGCTCTATTGTTTTTCTTTATGAATCTTACTTTATTATACACAATATTTCAATTACTATGAGGCAAGTGTGCCAAACAACCAAGCAATACTTTGCCTATTTTAATTCCTGTTCTTGATTTGACATTCCCAGTGTATACACATCTTTTTATCTTACCATATATACTTGATTATAATTCAGGTCCAGCTGCGGATAACATAGACCCTTATCTGTTGTCACATAAATTGCTTTTACTATATGTGCCAGCAGATCAGGGTCTATGTTGTTTGTTCAACTGATTACTCCTAACAAACTGCATACATCCAGTTCTGTCGGCACATTATGTGACGGAAGATCTGGGTCTATGCAGTTTGCAGTTGGATCCAACGTGTACAGTTGGATCTGTTTTGTATGCAAGCATATATGGTAATTCCAAATAAAACATGTTCCAACAATTTTTGAATACCTTCATTTGTATCTGGCTTTGTAAGTGGTTAAATGATTTCACATTTGTATATAGTAACAATTAACAACCAATCTAGCGAGGGCATTCGAGATTTCAAAGATATTGCAGATAAAGTACTTTGGTAGTGGTGTTCTGGCATTTGTTTTAATTAAAATAAACTTAAAAACAATAAGGGTTATATATTTTTGGTCCACTGATTGCTAGATAAGGTCGATTCTTATCTATGCATCTTTCATTTTAACACTTACAATCCCCACCTAATTTGATGACTTATCTCTACTAAAAACATGAAACAAATCCAATGAAAAAAAGACATGAGAAACAAACAAATGTCTGCTTGATGCACAACTTTAGCTCTGTAACATTTTAGCTTGGTGAGACAATAAAATTGTTGATAATGCCCCACTGATACTTACTGTCTGTCAGACAGACCTATTATCATACCTATCATCTTTTCTGAAGTTGTCACGCTCTCGATAGCCCTTGTCCTGATCATCACGAAAACTGGAACCAAATGCTCGTCTTCCACCAAGGCCTAGGTTACAAAGACAAAAAAATATCATAAATTCAAAAGACACACAATGTAAGTGTAAAAGTTCCAATCAAATGAATATATATATATATATATATATATATATATATATATAAAATGAAGATCTCATGATGAATCAAGCATTAACTGATGATGGATCACAATGTAATTCATGACCAAGATAAAATACTTGATAGA
Organism: Margaritifera margaritifera; assembly: GCA_029931535.1. Taxonomy (NCBI): domain Eukaryota; kingdom Metazoa; phylum Mollusca; class Bivalvia; order Unionida; family Margaritiferidae; genus Margaritifera; species Margaritifera margaritifera. Next base: position 129,819 of record JAQPZY010001579.1, on the reverse strand, counting down.
AATACGTCACTGATGGTTACTTTAATGCTTGTATATGTTTTGTTTGACTCTGTTTTATTATGTGGAAAGCTTTACCCATTGTGTTTGTCTTGGTTCTGGTACAATTCCTACTGAAATGATTTGATTGTATCTTACTGACATCTTTCTTTAATTGGTCATGGGTGAATATGGTTAACTTATGCTTTCAAGCTTACTGTGTGTGCCTCATCCATGGTTTTAGCTCTTACAGATATAACAGGGTTGTTGTTTTTAGTGCAAGCAAAAAGTATTTTATCTGTCTTGTGGAGTCATCTCAGTGATGGCCATATCTTATCTCCAGCTGAAGAGGCATATTTAAAATTCTTTCTATCATGCATGTTTGACTGGTAGGGTATATTCATTTTAGTTCCTTGAGTCATGATTTTTTGCAACTGTTATTATCTGTACAATTTATCATTGCATCATAGTTTTGATAAGATAGCATTTACTGTTTGAGTGACAATCGTATTTGTTCAATGTCACATTGGTTTAAACTATGCAGTTTGTGCACAGTCAATGATGACAATGGTTTAATTATCATGTAATCCCATATAACAAATCTTAGCGTGGATGGATTCCAATGTACAGTCATATCACCTTTATCCAGCATTCAATTTTATCTTACAGAAATATTCTAAGCCATTGTGTTCCATAATATTTAGTTTCATTAATATGACGAATCTGATTTCTGATTCTGACATAGTAATTTGGGCACAAAATTCATTAATCTAATGCAAATTTGATTCTTTATCTCGCAATTAAGTAGAGCATTAAACATTTGAACCATAGCATTCACCATGTTACTGTGAAACCCCTGCTATAACATGCTTCATTGGAACACAATTCAGATATGACATGGTCATGGCATGGCTCCCAAATTTTTACAACCAATTAACTAAGAAATTTCTATTGCCCGATTTTTGAATTACTGCAGAGTTTTACAAGTCAAACAATGGGCCTTCAATAGTCTGCCTACAACTTGCATGCAAACCCATGCACCAAACAATGCCATTGCTGAAACAAAATTTATCTCCCAAACTATTAAATTAATTTACGTAACCTAATTAATTCCATATCATAAATATTAGTCCCACAGCAAACGGTTGTTGTGATTATTTGGTGCTGGCTTTATTAATAATCATTAAGTGTAAGCCACCTCAGTGCTTGTTCAATCAACTGGTATACACACCCATGCAACAAACAATGGCATTTTTTTAAACAAAATTTATCACCCAAATTGATAAATTAATTTGCCGACCTAATAATTCCATATCATTAACATTACTCCCACAGCAGATGGTTGTTGCAACTATTTGGTGCTGCTTTATTAACAATTATTAAATGAAAGTCACCTCATGTGTTGTCAGCCAATGGTTACATGATAGATTGACCAGTGGATGAAAACCAATGAGTGTTTTGGTAAACAATAAACTGTCTCCAATGTCTTTCCATTGTGAAGTGGAATGATATATTTTTCAGAAGCAGTTTTGGTCATTGCCACATATATGTACCCCACCTTTATTTAATCTCTGAAAGTTAACTCCATAAATATCTATATATCCCCACGTTATGTCTTTCACACAAGTTCTTAAGTCATCATATAGCTTTACCCATATGCTTAAAATTTATGCATATAATGTAGTTGAATTTAGACTGGAACAGGACCATTTAAGTTGTAGGGGTGAAAAGATTTGCTGTCATAATCAAACATACTACTCCCTGTTTTTGCTCTGCAGTAGTGCAAAGTTATATTTATCAAAATATGTTTAAATCAATATAGGACTTATTTTATTTATTCTTTCCTCCTTTCAATTGAACTGTTTCTTTTGGAGATCACTCTTTACACATGAAATCAAGTAATTTATACCCAAACATTGAGGCAATTTCACATATGGTGCTATATATTTATCTCAAGTACATTATTGTCAAAAATCAGTCACTATGGGCATGTCCAGTGTAAATGAATATTTCTGAAAATACAGTGTTTCATAAGTTGGTGCGAGTGTATTAACAGGAAATTAAGCTGTGCATTTGAATGGAATCTAGCAGAGAAAATTCTAGAAGTTATGCTTCTTTGTGCACATTTTGATGACATTACTTTTATGGGTACATTGTGATCGGTTGGTGTACTTTAACTATTTACAATATTCAGTTGCCAATTTTCTTGTACATGTACCAACCAATGCATGGTTCACTGCAAAAATATTAAATATCCAATCAGTATTTTAAGTATTTCTTGTTTAATATGCATCAATTTAAGTTGGTAATGTCATCAATGAAGCCTGTAGTTTTTTGCCACCACCCACTCAATCTTGTATAGTCAGCACAAGCAATATTTTCTTCCATCAACTGCCTTGTCTGAATACTGCACATTACATAACAGTGGCACTTTGTGGATCCCAGCCATCATGTCATATCAAGATTTCCTGTAGTAATGTATACATTACATAGCACAATGGTACTTTGTTGACCCCAACCAGCATGTTATGACAGAGGTTCCCTGTAGTGAAATATACATAACACGATAGTACTTTGTGGACCTGAACAATCAAGTTATGGCAAGATTTCCCTATAGTAAAGTATTCATTACATAACACAATGGCAATTTGTGCATGCCAACCATCATGTTATTGAGATGTTTCTCTTTCTCTTATTAACATTAACACAGAGGCCGTTCTATTTTTCCATTTTATCTTTAACTTCCAATTTCTTTCTCTTTTCCTCTTATATCCATATATACACACCTCCAGATGTGTAGGAAGTCACCTAGAGGTAATCAGCAAGGTATTATCTTGTTTATCCTGCATTTGTGTCTAACAAATTTATGGGAACCGTTTGTCAGTTATAGGAGACATGATGTATATATTTTGATATTTTTTATGTACACACACATGAGGCTGTAACGTTTACACATGTAAACGGCTTAGTTTAGTTTACTGACTGTAAACGTTTATAGAATCAGGAAATGTGTAAACAAGCATGCATGTGGATGTCCTTGACATAGGAACTAACCTTTCCAATTAAATTTTATATTTAAACATCTCTCATTAAGAGGATTGATCAGTAGGATCTTTCTTTTAATTCTTTTCTTAAAGTATGTATCTATGATATTCACATCGAATGTGGCATCGCTAGGATAAAGCAGAAGTGACAAGAATTAGTTATAGTGCACATTACACAACATTACATATCAGGTTGATTCACTGATAATGCTACTAACAATTTCTTTAAACTACAATAGTTACATTAAACAATATTTTTGCTAACATAACCTTTGATTTGTAACATTTTATTCTAAAGAAACACCGTTTCAGTTTTGTAAGCCACTGCATAGTTTCTTATCCATTTTAGATCCTACAAAAGCATCATATGCACATGTTAGGGCAGTACGCGTGGTACCATACATTTTTTCATCATATACATTTATGTAACGGTAGGAAACAATATCCCAACAATCCTATTGACATTTTAATGAAACTGTCAGATACATTCAATAAAGACATCTTACATAAGAGGCAAAAGATGTACAGCAAATGAAACAATCGCAAGATGAGCAAGGTGTGGCATGCACCTTATAATAGCTGTCATCTGTTTAGTTAGCCTAACAGGTAGATCGGGAGAAAGGAGGCGTTTCTAATTATTTTGATAAAACAGCATCATTTCAGTTATTGTAAACGATGTACACATGTAGAAATTATGGCAAACGTTGCAGCCTTAGTGCATATATATTTATATCATACTTAAGCATGTGTACAATATTTGTGAATGAAAAACAACATGGTTTGGTACTTTCAGTTGACTAGGAATGGTGATACTAATGATGAACCAAGTGGGTTCAGAACCATGCTTGACCTAGATCAGTGCTACTGTCGTTCATCAGCTGCATTCCATTAACTCGGGGTTAGATGGTTTCCATGATTGGGGTTCCACCGAGGATTCACCTGCGTGGAGACCAGACGAAATCATAGGGGGCGTCATATTCATATGATCGAAATAGGACATTTTTGATAACCTATTATTTGAATAGGATATTAACAATAACCTATTATTTGAATAGGATATTAACAATAACCTATTATTTGAATAGGATATTAACAATAACCTATTATTTGAATAGGATATTAACAATAACCTATTATTTGAATAGGATATTAACAATAACCTATTATTTTATTAGGATATTAACAATAACCTATTATTTGAATAGGACATTTTCCATGGCCTATTATTTTAATAGGATCTTTTCTGTTACCTATTATTTGAATGGGACATTTTTTGCAACCTTTTCTTTAGGATTTCTCCTCTTTGATGCTACCAACTATACTCTAACAGCACGAGAGATATCTAAGTCCACAATTGTATGACCCTCCAATATTATAGTCATCACTCTTTGCAAAGTTTCAGGTATCAAGCAATTTCTTGAGGGTGTGATAATGTTTTTCTTTTTTTTTTCCACCATAGTGTGGAACCCAATTCTTCGTTGGAAGTTACACTTTCTGTTTGACTTTCATCTCAGTTTTTGTATGTTTTACCAACTTGTTCACTAGAGTCATCATATCTGAATTAAATTGTATTGTTTTTGTGATCTGAGTCTGATACTGGGATAAAAAGAAGTCGATCATTCCATATCTACATATAAGTGAAACTTCGTACGTTTACAAATGATAAACAAATTTTTCTTCAGTTAAAAATGTTAATAAAACAGGAGTAGAAGTTTCCTCAATACGTTACATTCATTTAATTGTTGCCAATATTATTAAATTCAGCTGCATGCAGAGCTTATTCTTAACCTCTTAACCAATAAATATTATGAGATATACTCAGTATACTTACCACCATGAAATGACAACTATGTCTCGCTATCTGCTGGTGGTGTCCAGATGAACTCATTTTAACAAAAGCATAAATTAAAGGCAATAGGAAAATATCAACTTTGCCCGTGGTCAAACTTTTTATTTAAATTCATAACAGTTTAGTCAATAACAAGGACAGCAGTACATACCACCTCTGTCATCGCCACTTCGGTCATCATTGAAACCATCCTGTCTGTCTCTGCCACCAGGACCACCTCTGTCCTCGTAACGTCCACCAAAGCCACGATCCCTTGGTGCCCGGTCTTCAAAACCTAATCAAAATACAGAGAGTTCAATGATGGTGGATGCTCAAACACAACCTTTTTTTGGCATATTCCCATTTTCTTCTCTGGCACTTAAAAACTAAACTTAATCGGATGCTTTGAAGCATTCCCCGATCAATACTTCATTAGTATGTATGATTTAACCAAACCAAAAACAATTAATCTATTCTTTCATATTACCATACATTGCATACTATGATTAATTAGGTAAGAGTGAACTCTTTTTTATATGAGGAATAACACATGTCAAAATTTTTATACTAGTTATAAAGTAAACATGAAGTAAAAGCAAACTTGAATTTTTGGGCATTCAGTACCATTAATCACCAATGGATTACTACTTTATAACAAAGGTCTTAGCAAACTGTGGTGCATTCATACATGCCAACCCCTGGAGCAGTATAAGCATAACCTACATGGCGAAAAAGTGTAATCTGGGCATAAAACATGTAATCTACATATTACATGTCACGATTACAATAAACTGAATGAAAAATATAAATTCAGTTTTGCTACTAACCTGGATCTGCAGCTAAAATTCTTATAAACAAATGGGCAAAATCTGTATGGATTAGTACCAGAATACAAACGCAAAACATACTGACAAATTATTTATATACAACACTCACTTTAACTAGTCACATGTCAAACTTTTGCTGAATGATCGTAAAGTCAAGTCCACAAATTCTGCAATGAGCATGATGATGTGCTCAACCCGAGTGCTGTATGACATCACTCTCATATTCTTCTTTTTAAATTTGCAAAGCACTATTGATTTGTTCTTTTTATGATCCTGCATATTTTGAAATTTAGAAAGATCCCTCTCCTCTAACATTTTTCAGTCATACAACATCATGAGTCACATCGATAAAGCCTGTTTTGCGTAACATCTGGCGCCAGTTTTTCTTAAAGTATAGACTAGTCCACTACCTGATTATATTATCAAATTATAATGAATCTGTGAGATAAGTTTTCATATTGAAGAAACCCTTCTGTTTTCTTGGAAATGTGTCATATACAGCTACTATAGATAGAAAATAAGGAAAGTACCTGTAGGTCTACGATAGACAAACACACTCTTACGCAGCAGTCTTCTTTTCATTGCTTTATTTTTATTTATTTTTAATGTACCAAAAAAGCATAATCCATATACAGGCGAGCGTATTGTCATGTATGTGTATTGTCATGTACGTGCATTGTCATGTACGTGCATTGTCATGTATGTGCATTGTCATGACTACGTTCCTTGCAAAACTTCATTATAGACAATTCTTATGTCAAAGACTGATTTGAAATCAACTCATTGCAGGTATTGCTGATCAGTATAAACTCGCACTTCAGTGTAAGGATGTACCATCTATACTCACTTATAAGTAGGGACAACTGCAAACAAAATAGACCCAGATCTGCCACTGCATAATGTGCCAGTAGATCAGGATCTATGTTGTTTGTTCTACTTACTCCTAGCAAAATGCAGACCCAGATCTGCTGGTGCATTATGGGACAGCAGATCAGGGTCTGTGCAGTTTTCAGTTGAACTCGACTTATAAGCGTGCATATATGGAAAATGTTATTTGAAGTTATTGTTTTCATCAGGTTGGTAACTTGTCACTAGATCAAACAGATGGTGGTAAACTTGAAATATACTGGTGGATTCTATCAGTTGCTGGCTTTTAGAGACTGTTCTGATATTGATATCATAAAAGTTATAACCCACCTCTGTTGTATCTTCTATCCCCACCATCTCCATCCCTCCAGGGTTTGTCACTGAACCCTCCACTTCTGTCATTGTACCTGCCACCTCCTCGGTCTCTGTCACCGTATCTGTCTCCTCCTCTATCACTGGGTCTATCACCGCCTCTATCACCACCTCTGTCACCATATCTATCACCACCTCTGTCACCATATCTATCACCTCGATCACCACCTCTATCACCATATCTATCATCATTTGAACCTCTGTCTCTGTCCCCTCTGCCCCATGCTGAAATAAAAAAACATACAAGGCTCTCTTTCAACTTACAGATTACTATAAGACCACAGATATTATAAACAGTAAATACATTGTAAAGAAATATGCTTCTTTATGGATACAACTAGCATTAAAAAGTTATCTCCCTCAGCTGGACTGTAATGTAGGACAATGAGCCAATTATGAACACTGAAAAGTGCTCATTATTTGTAAGTCTTTTTAACAAAATCTCTTGTTTCAAACTGGGGGATAAACCAGAACAAGAAATTGAACTTTTACCATTTCCACATATTATTTATGCAAATATTTCAGCATCATCTGTATTAATAATGTATTGAGGAATGGCAAAAAATTCTGATGGTATATTTTAGGTTCATTAACATTTATTTTAAAAATCTTACATGGAAAGAAATGTCTTCTAATTTAAATTGAGTGTCTATATTTAGCAACTCTCAAAACTAAGTTACTCCTCCTCACAGTTTGCGAATGTTAAACTATATTGAAGATTTATGTGCAATGCATTACTTCTTTGGTCCATCCTTCCTTCCAGTATCTAAACTAAAATTTCTCAAAAAATGAAAGGATAACTATCTACAGAGTGTATTAAAACAAGAGCACTTTGAAGAGCACATTATATGCTATAAGATATGCCTGCCCATGTTTAATACTAATCTATGAAGATATATGCCTGCCCATGTTTAATACTAATCTATGACGATATATGCCTGCCCATGTTTAATACTAATCTATGACGATATATGCCTGCCCATGTTTAATACTAATCTATGAAGATATATGCCTGCCCATGTTGAATACTAATCTATGAAGATATATGCCTGCCCATGTTTAATACTGATCTATGAAGATATATGCCTGCCCATGTTTAATACTGATCTATGACAATATATGCCTGCCCATGTTTGATACTAATCTATGAAGATAACTTAAACTTTCTGTGCAAAAACCACTTCTACCAAATCTAATCAAAATCTGCTCAGATAACTGGCTCTATTGTTCGCAAGTTCATCCAATCAGATGCAAAATCACCTCATTCATATGCGCGGATGTTATTTATAACTGAACCCATCCATGACCTTCATGATAGAAGCTTACATACCAAATCTGATGAAAATCTGATCAGAAATATGGCATCTAGAGTATTCACAAGCTCGGCTAATCTGATGCAAAATCACCTCATTAATGTGTGTGGATATAAATTATAACTGAACTCATCCATGACCTTGATGATAAAAACTTACATACCAAATCTTATAAAAATCAGATAAAAAATATGGCCTCCTGAGTGTTCACAAGCTCAGATGCAAAATCACCTCACTAATATGTGTGGCTGTCACTCATAAGTGAACTCATAAGGTCTTGATATATAGTTTATGTACCAAATTTGACTGAAATCTGATCAGCAATGAAGCTTCAAGAGTGCTCACAAATAAGTGTTGATGGATGGAAGAACAATGCACATCTGACTCATGGCCATACTATAAAATCACAAAATGTTTTGGCCAGGTCAGCTAAAAATGATTTGCTGATACAAAACCTATAAAAGGCAAAACCTGGGTTATGAAACGACGTACACGCCAAACTGCACCAGAACATGTTGAATTGTTCACGAGCTATGCTGATTTTGTACCAAGATCTGATGGTATGGAGATGTAATACTAATTGAGAAAGGGCAATAACTTTATCAAAATTAGACCTGACAAGACGAAACCTTTGCAAGGCACATCTACATGTAATATGCAATTCAACTACCAAATGTCATTAAATTATGTGTAAGGCTTGCAAAACTATACTGTTTACAAGAAGCATGAACAGACAGATAAATGGACTGACAGAAAAACAAAAAAGTGCGATTAATATAGGGCTTCAGTATCTAGATGAAGGATTTTAATTATATCCCATTAACTATCTCAGTGGCATACAAAGCAACAAGTAAACAAAACTCATTTTTTTAATTAACATTTGTTTTGTCTCAGACACAGGTCTTCATTCTTCCAAATATGAATTTGTATTTAGGTTTGTCAATATTCAGAATAACAAATGAATAACATGAAAATATTTATGACTGGGATATTCTTCTAAACAAAATCTCTATTCAATTTCTTGGATAACCTTATTTTACCTGTTGGATTCCAGACATGATTTTAATTTTATTTTCTTATTTTGTGATTTTTTAAAAGTATAGATCAAATTCATATGAAATGCAAGAATAATCTGTAATGGATATTTAGATTATGTTGTAACTATTACAATAATAATACTAATAATTATTCAAAATTTAAAATAAATGCTAAAAATACTTCTCAAACATGTATATGTACCAATGTACAAAAAAATACATTCAACTTTTCAAAATATAATTTTAATTTTAAAGCCTGTTTTTCTACATAAAAAGGACAATAATGCTATTCAGTCTTAAGCCAATTTATTTTATCCCAAAATTTGCCCCGTTGTAATAAAACGCTTAAAACAATTATCTAAAATAAAAAGACGCAGAAAACATTTTGTACAAAAGGTGGATTTGGATCTGGCACAAAAAAAGGCCAAGTAAAAGATTATTCTTTTTTTTTTGTGTAAACTCTCTGGAGAAACATTTTTTCAATCCCAGTCCCAACCCTGATTGTGAATAGCAACAGGCACATATGGAATACTAGTCCAATATGTGTAACAAGTTTCATAGGGACTACTAGCCCAATTCATGAAACAAGTTTCATAGAGACTACTAGTCCAATTAGTGTAACAAGTTTCGTAGGGACTACTAGTCCAATATGTGTAACAAGTTTCATAGGGACTACTAGCCCAATTCATGTAACAAGTTTCATCGGGACTACTAGTCCAATTAGTGTAACAAGTTTCGTAGGGACTACTAGTCCAATTAGTGTAACAAGTTTCATAGGGACTACTTGCCCAATTCATGTAACAAGTTTCATAGGGACTATGAGTCCAATTAGTGAAACAAGTTTCGTAGGGACTACTAGTCCAATTAGTGTAACAAGTTTCATAGGGACTACTAGCCCAATTCATGTAACAAGTTTCATAGGGGCTACTAGTCCAATATGTGTAACAAGTTTCATAGGGGCTACTAGTCCAATATGTGTAACAAGCTTCATAGGGACTATTAGTCCAATTAGTGTAACAAGTTTCATAGGGACTACTAGTCCAATATGTGTAACAAGTTTCATAGGGGCTACTAGTCCAATATGTGTAACAAGTTTCATAGGGACTATTAGTCCAATTAGTGTAACAAGTTTCATAGGGACTACTAGTCCAATTAGTGTAACAAGTTTCATAGGGACTACTAGCCCAATTAGTTTAACAAGTTTCATAGGGACTACTAGTCCAATATGTGTAACAAGTTTCATAGGGACTATTAGTCCAATTTGTGTAACAAGTTTCATAGGGACTACTAGCCCAATTAGTGTAACAAGTTTCATAGGGACTACTAGTCCAATTAGTGTAACAAGTTTCATAGGGACTACTAGCCCAATTAGTGTAACAAGTTTCATAGGGACTACTAGCCCAATTCATGTAACAAGTTTCATAGGGGCTATTAGTCCAATTTGTGTAACAAGTTTCATAGGGACTATTAGTCCAATTTGTGTAACAAGTCTCATAGGGACTACTAGCCCAATTAGTGTAACAAGTTTCATAGGGACTACTAGCCCAATTAGTGTAACAAGTTTCATAGGGACTACAAGTCCAATATGTGTAACAAGTTTCATAGGGACTACAAGTCCAATATGTGTAACAAGTTTCATAGGGACTACAAGCCCAATTCATGTAACAAGTTTCATAGGGGCTACTAGTCCAATATGTGTAACAAGTTTCGTAAGGACTACTAGTCTAATACGTGTAACAAGTTTCATTGGGACTACAAGTCCAATATGTGTAACAAGTTTCATAGGGACTACAAGTCCAATATGTGTAACAAGTTTCATAGGGACTACAAGTCCAATATGTGTAACAAGTTTTATAGGGACTACAAGTCCAATATGTGTAACAAGTTTTATAGGGACTACTAGTCCAATATGTGTAACAAGTTTCATAGGGACTACAAGTCCAATATGTGTAACAAGTTTCATAGAGACTGCTAGTCCAATATGTGTAACAAGTTTCATAGAGACTGCTAGTCCAATATGTGTAACAAGTTTCATAAAGACTGCTAGTCCAATATGTGTAACAAGTTTCAAAGAGACTGCTAGTCCAATATGTGTAACAAGTTTTATAGGGACTACAAGTCCAATATGTGTAACAAGTTTTATAGGAACTACAAGTCCAATATGTGTAACAAGTTTCATAGGGACTACAAGTCCAATATGTCTAACAAGTTTCATAGGGACTACAAGTCCAATATGTGTAACAAGTTTTATAGGGACTACAAGTCCAATTTGTGTAACAAGTTTTATAGGGACTACAAGTCCAATTTGTGTAACAAGTTTTATAGGGATACCTTGAATGGTTTAAAGAGTTATGCTCTGAAAACCAGATAATGGATGGACTGAAACATGTATAAAAACAATTCTGAAACAAAAGAATTGTGAATAGAAAAAGGCAGATCTGGGAATGTAGTTCAATATTTATACATTGAACAGTTCGAGAGGTATACTTAGGAAATGAAGATGTTTACAGCCAGCCAGACAGATGGATTATGTACACAAGGTCTGGTACATGCTAATGAACACACAGCAGTTAAGTTTAAACACAGTTTCTTCATATGAGGCATGATTGGAACCTTAAACACAAACTTCAACCTCCTGTCTATACATGCTGATGCTGATATTAATTCTGATGCTGATCACATTGGGGTCAAAGGATAAGCTATTCCTTACTTCTTACCTGCTAGATTTACAGATTTACTACTATCAATGAAGTAAAATGAAAGACAACAGAACTGGAAAACATTTCTCATGCTGTAACGATTGGACTGGCTGCTTTAAACAGTTTGGAAAATGCAGTGGGGAATGGGTGTTATTAGTGAAGATGTAAAATATTCTGTTAAAATAAACTATAACAACAATGAATATGGAGTACGTTTCCTCACCATCTGAGCCAGGTTCCCGTCTCCGCCAGTCTCCTTCTGTTCTATCTGGCTTATCATCTCTTCTGGACCCATCACGATCTAGTCAGAAAATACAAAAGTACTGTGAATGGTATATTATATGACCACCTCATGTTGAACAATCCTTTGTGAAGGCAATAGTAGGGCATGGTTGACTCTGGAGATTACCGTCCAATGGGTTTCAATAACCATGACCTTTGATTAAGGTATGCAGTCTTGAACTAAACATACTGTGCATAAACCATTATTTTCCTATAAGACTTTCCATGACCACAACCCTTTTACCGGTTGACCCCAAAATCTAAGGGTTTCTTTGTTAACCTAAGTTCAAGCCATCCACAAAGTTTGGTCAAGGACTTAATCTTAAACAAAAGTTATTGTGCACAACCCATTTGTCTTTGAGTCACAATGACCTTGCTCTTTGAGCATTTCACCTCAAAAGCAACAGGCCACTTCCTTACCTTAAGTGCAGGTCCTCCACAAACTTTGGTCAAGGTACATGGTCTAGAACTAAAGTTATTGTGAAACAAGAGTCCCCTAAAAGAATTAACGCTCTACTGGCAAAAAAAGAATTTGCAGGAATTCAAGATAAGACCATCTCTTATTTTTAACTGCTGGGTGTTGAAACCATCTGTTATTTTTTTTAGCAATAATAAGATTGTCATTTCAGCCACCCTGGCCACCATATTAGATGTACAATTGGCACCATTTTCATTTAGGACCAACTAGATGTTATTAGAAGTCTTTTGGTGAAAACTCCATGTGAATATGACCATCCATTCAGATGGAGTAGTGATAAAAAGATTTTCAAGATGGCTGCCATGGTGGCCATAGATGAGCAACATTTTCATTGAGGATCAAGTAAACAACATAAAAGGTCCTTTATTGAAAACCTTGTGTCGATATCACATTCCATCTAGGAGCAGTAACTGTGGTGGCCATACTGGAGGTCAAATCAGCACCATTTTCACTTGGGACCCAGCAGACATCTTGACAAGTCTTTTGGTGAAAATCCAATGTTGATATGACTTTCTGTTCAGTAGTAGTATTGAAAATATGTTCAAGATGGCTGCCATGGTGGCCATATTTAACTTGAGATTGACACCATTTTTATTTATCACCAACATCATAATAAATCTGGTGAAAATCCCATGCTGATACGACTTTCCATTTAGAAAGAGTAGTGATAAGAAGATTCTGAAGATGGCTGCCATGGTGGCCATATTGGACGTCGTCAGATCAACACCATTTTCATTTGGACCAACTTGACATTATAAGAAGACTTTTAGTGAAACCTCATGTTGACATGACCATCCATTCAGAAGTAGCAATAACAAGAATTTCAAGAGGGCCACTGTGCAGCCATATTAGGATGAACTAGACATCATATGAAATCTTCTGGTAAAAAACCCATGTCAATATAACTTTCCATTCGTAGCGATAACAAGATTTTCATGATGACTGCCATGGTGGCCATATTGGATGTCAGATTGGAACCATTTTCATTTAGGACCAACTAGACTTCATGTCTTTTGGTGAAAAACCCATACTGATATGACCATCAATTCAAGAGAAGCAGTAGTAACAAGATTTTCAAGATTGGATGAATGCGTGTGTAATGTTTCATGGCAATCTTTCAAGTAGTTTAGGAAGAGTAGTGATAACAAACATGTGCTAATGGATGAATGGATAATGGACAACATGCCATCCTGAATGCTCTTCTGGTCTATGACCAGTAGAGCTGTAAACTATTTTCTTCTTTCAAAGAAACCATGACCTTTGAATATTTGACCATCAAATCAATAGGCCACTTTCTTACCCTACCTGTAAGTCATCCACAAACTTGGGTGAAGACACATTGTAAGGTGATGATATATGGTCAGGAAATTAAATCTTTTGTGCAGAAACCATTTTTCATTTTTTGGCCCTTGCCTTTTTAGCAACAAAATCAATAGGCTTCTTACTCACTCCAAGTGCACCCCATCCACAAACCAATGTTATTGTGTGGAAACCATTTTTCTTCCTTCAGTAATGGGGCCTCAGGTGGCCAAATGGTCTAAGGCACTTGCCTTTACAGATCACTCACACATCTCACCTCTGTCCGCATGGGTTCGAGTCTTGGCTCGACCAACATGGGTATGTGAGAAAGCTTGCCAGTAGCTTCCCATGGGTTGGTGGTTCTTCCCACGTTTTTCCTCCACCAAATATACTGGCCACCATGTATTGCCTATCATGTGCTGAAAAATGTTGTTAAACCCCACAAAACCACAAAAAAACATTCCTTCAGTAATGGTGATCTTGAACTTTGACCACTTGACCCCAAACTTAATAGGATTCTTCCTTATCTTAAGTGCAAGCCATGCACAAAGTCTGGTACAAAGCTAAAGCTACTTTATGAAAATGAAGATAACGGATGGACAGATGGACAGATGGACAGATGGACATCATTAACAATATACCCTCCACCTTTTGGAGAAGTAGTTAAGTTTCTTTTAATTTTAGGAACAATGACCATATTTGGTAGCAGAACAGCATCATTTGTGTACATTTTAAATGCTTTTAGTTACGTTTTGTCAAATTTTATTCAGCAGTTTTGGACAAATCATTTAATGCTTTTTAAAATTTGTAGTAATGGTGGGCACATTTGACAGCAGATCAGCATCAGTTAAACTCTGACCTCTATGCCAGAATGCTTTCTGTTAAATTTGGTCAAATTCTTTTAAGCTGTTTTTGAGTTGGAGTAGTCGAAAGATTTTTCTATTTTTAGTAATGGTGGCCATAATGATGTTAGACAGGCATCTTTTGTATACATTTTAAAAGCCTTCATGCCAGAATGCTTTTTGTCAAGTTTGTCAACTTCTATTCATTAGTTTTGGAGAAGTTGTTTCAAAGTTTTTATATTTTTAGGAACAATAGCCACATTTGGTGGAAGATCAGCATCATTTGAAAGGTCTTCATGCCAGGATGCTTCCTGTCAAATATGATTAAATTCTGCTCAGTGGTTTTTTGAAAAAGTCATTTCAAAGTTTGTATATTTGTAGTAACGAGCAGTTTTTAGAAGTCATTTAAAGGTTTTGTCTATTTTTAGTAACAGTGGTCATATCTGATGGTGAAGTGGCATCATTTGTATAAACTTAAAAGGTCTTTATGCCTTGCCATTTTGTGTCAAGTTTTAACACTGACCATATTTAAAGACTGATCGACATCATTTTATATAAATTTAAAGGTCTCTGAGCTAGATGCTTCTTCTGCAATTTAATCAAATTCTGTTCACTGACTTTTGGGAAGAAGTCATTTTAAGGCTTTTACTATGTTTAGTAATGGTGACCATATCTGAAGTCAGATTGACATCATTTTGTATAAATTTTAAAGCACTTCATACCAGGATGCTATGTGCCAAATTTGGTCCAAACTGGTCCAGTGGTTATTTAGACATTTAAAAAAGCAATTGTTGACACTTGACACACGACAGGTGCCTTCTGCAAAGTGAGCTAAAAGTTAAATGGAAAAAATGTTTCATATCCAAAGAACATGACTCATGTACATACCTAATGTATGTAGGTGTAAAGGTTCCAAATTATTTTTCAAAAGAGGAGGGTTAAGGATAAGCGTTCAACAGTACACAACAGATATATCGCACCTTCAATGAGGTATGATAAAGGGCTTCTCACCTATAATATGCAAAGTATGTGAATTTAAAGCTGCATTCCCTCAACAAAACTGAGATAAAGGCAAGACACGATTCCATGTCTCAACTAATGAATAACTAGATGAATCGTGAGCAATTTGCTCACATATATATGGGGGCGCTCTACAGATAATACATGCTTCTGAGTGAGTGACAGGTGTAAGATGAAGTATTTTGCATTTGCAACATGCACAATGGAGAGAATGTTGGCATACCTCTATGTTACTTTCATGTACTGTGGCTGAAATTTCTTTACATATTGTACTTGTGGAAACTGGACATGATCTAAGCACAGCGGACAAAATGGCCGCTCCAAAGTACTCGAAAAATCAGCCTGAATTAGTCAAAAGTGCACTATTTTCAGCAGTTATTAAAATAGGGAAACGAATTTTGCCAGAGCAGACAATACCAGCCTCTGAAAGTACTATGAATGAATTAAAAAATATCCAAAAAGTAAAAAAAGTTATCGGCTCTTTTTTTTATATTTACCTTTAAGTACAGGAAGTGAAAATGACCAAGCGGAGCTAGCAGTTTTTTGAGAGGTGCACATCTTAAGTTAAATCAAGCTGTATACTCTATAACCCAAATTTCACCCATCAATCATACACCAAAATAAAAGGAATTCAAAGTTCTTTTAACAATACCTAACATATACAAGGTCTTTTTTTAATAGCCAGGACAGCCAGTGAGGAAAACCTGGGTAATTCTTTTACTTTAAAATTCGAACCCTATGCAAAGTACGAAACTGGAGAGCGCCACCTATACACATGCCTCTCCCACATCCAACCTCCAAGGTGGAGAAGAGTCTATCATAAAACAAGAGTCCCATGCATGGCCTGACCTGTGTTTAATAGTCCTCTATGTAGCTAACTGAAATTCTTGTGCAGAAACCACTTTTCTTCTTTCATAATCTTTGCCACCAAAATCAATATGCCTTGTTCCTTACTCCAAGTGTAAGCCATCCACAAAATTTGCTCCAGGTCTGTTATGTACAACTAATGTTATTGTGCAGAAACCATTATTCTTCTTTCATTCATAGTGACCTGGACCACTGACCCTAAAGTCGAGATGTTTCTTCCTTACCCCAAGTGCAAGCCATCCACAAAGTTGGGTAACTAGTTGGTGAACAACTCAAGTTATTGTGCAGAAACCATTTTTCTTGTTCAAAGTGACCTTGACCTTTGCTTTTGATACCGAAATCAATAGGAGTTCTTCCTTACCCCAAGTGCATGCCATCCACAAAGTTTGGTAACTGTAAATGGTGGACAACTTGAGTTATTGTGCAGAAATAAAATGAATCAGACAGATGTACATATGGACTTCACAACCTTATGTCAGGCATACATAAATGGCATAACTCTTTCAAACATACTGCAAATATATATTAAGTTGAAAACTGCAAGAGTAACCAAGTTCCCAAAATTATGTGATATACTGCATCCTGCTATAAGCAAAAAAGAGCAATGACTACAAAATTTATGGGAGCACAACAGATTTGTCAATAAGCACATCTTTCATTGATGACCATAATATGTACCAAGTTTCACAGTGATCCATATTAACTGCAGACAAGTTGCACTCACAAGATTCTGTATTACAGTGCATTCAGCTAGTGGACAAAAAGGACAAGAACTCTCAACAAAATTAAGAAAGCACAGTGATTTGTTGATATGTGCATCTTTAGATGATGATCATGACATTCAAAGTTCCATGATGATCATTAAAAACACTGCAAGACCAGCTGCATTCACAATATTCTGTCATACACTACGTCTAACTCCAATAAAAAGAATAACTTTAAAATCACAGGAGCACAGAGATTTGCCGATATGTGCATCTTCTGATTATTACCATGTGTAGCAAGATTCTGTCAGGCTGATAATTAAACTCAGCCAAGGTCCTATCAATATCAATCTGTCTACCAAATCTGGATGAAATTCAATCACAATTAATGGAGTTATTGAGCAAAAATGAGAGTGGGTTGGTTTGACAATCAAGGGCTATAACTCTTGTAGTGTAGCTACTATTGACCATTAACACAGAAAAACAATGGCACTGTGTTGCTTATTGTATGATGAAATGGACAAATGAGATGCAAAATATTCATCTCTGAGGACAGAGAGAAATTCAGTGAGAAAATAGAGTATGTTTCCCATTTGAATTGAAAACAACTTGGATTGCTCAAACTTGAGAAAAAGCACAAAATTTAAAGGTATCTGTAAGTCCTCTGAAGAAGCAAGCTAACAAGTGATAAGACCAATCCCTCCTTCCATGAAGAGACCAATCTTGTCTGACTTCTGTTGCAGTATGCAGATGATGTTTTAGCACCTGTGACAAGACAAAAGACATTAACATCTTTTTTCACTTGGGAGGGCTGGATCTGCGAGGTAGTGGAGGGACTTCAAATGATCAAGAAATGTATATGAAGAAACTTTTCCCCATTTCAATATAAATTTTTCCCTTATGGAAAGGCTGAATTCACTTAAAAGTTTGCTATTCTTTTTTTGCTTATATTGTTTTGCAGATTTTACCTTGATTTTGTTGATTCTGGCTTGCAAGGTCCACTCGAATTTTTCTGCCACTAAGGGTCTGAAATCAATGACAAAAAAGATAATTTTGTTGTTGTATGTTCTAGCGACAAAATTTGACAGTTATTTTCTCTATATCATCTTCTTAAGTGTGTGTGTATCTGCATTCACTAACAGACTAGAGAGTAAACAAATACATCAGCATCAGCCATTTATTACACAACTGACAGAAAATTTCCAACTGGTCTCTAAGTATTAATCCAAATTGGCTGATTTGATATCATAATCATTAAGCGGTTTCAGAGCCCTAGATAAGCTGCTGATTTTGAAAATACAAGAGAAGTAAAATCATATCAAGTAAATTTTAAATGCATCCCAAATATACACAACAATTAATTTTAAGCATATAGGCCAAAACTTTCCATGTATTGTTCCTGTCATAAGCATAGTTCACGTTTTATGATGGTCCATTCTACACTATCGGAACAAGGTTTGTATATTTCATGCATGTTGGAGATGACGGTGCTTGATCCCTGTGAACACTCAAATTATACATCAGAGGGAGCCACAATAGAACAGATGGTAGAGTATTGGACTTGTAATCCAAGGATTGCTGGTAAGATACCCACTCTGGCAACCCCAGGTCTGCTGCCTTGGTGTGTCCTGGGAAAGGCATTTAGCTCCCATTTACTCTGCATTATATGACCAATAACATGTTAAAAGTGCGGTCCCCCAAAAATGTACCCTGAATCAGCTGTGGCCACCAAGCCATTTTACGCACTCTCAGAGGCATGATTAATGTCTTGATTCACACTCAGTCTGGTATCATAAGTTTGCATTCTGTAGTGTACATAAAAGAAGAGGCCTAAGTGGGCCTAAAATCACTTATTTGGCTGACATCTGCCTATGAAGCACATGCAAGTGCAAAGAAATCTGGATCAGTAGGATGCTTTCTTGGCAAATTTCTTCCAATGCTATTGACTGCGTATGTTACAAAAACAAGTTTGAAGGTTTCTCTAGCTTTTCTATCTTCATCCATATTTGATGGCACATCAGCATTATTTGTCCAATATTGAAAGGCACCCATATGAGGATACTTTGTGTCAAAGTTGATAAAATTCTATTCAGCAGTTTTTGGAGACAAAATTGTGTAAACATTTGTCTACTTCTTGTGGTGGATTGGCATCATTTTTACCAATTTGAAAACATTTTATGCCAATATGCTTTCTGTAAAGTTTGGTCAAATTCGTTAAGTAGTTTTTCATCAGAAGTTGTTTAAATGTTTTTCTCTTTTCAGATAGTGCCCGGATCTGATAGCAGATTAGCATCACCTGTATAAAATTCAAAGATTTCTGCCAGGATGCACTGTCAAAATTTCTATTGAGCAGTTTTAAGATGTCATTTAAAGGTTTTTCTATCTTTAGTAACAGTGACCAAATCTGAGAACTGATTGCATCTTCTGTATAAATTTGAAGGTCTTCAAATCAGGATGCTTTCTGTAAAGTTTAGTCAAATTATATTCAGTTGTTTTTTTGGGAAGAAGGTACTGAAAGGTTATTCTATTTTAAGTAACAGTGGCCATAATTGTTGGTAAATTGGCATCATTTGTACACATTTTAAAGTTCTTCATGCCAGAATGCTTTCTGTCAAACATTATTAAATTCTGTTGAGTGGTTCTGGAGAAGAAGTCATTTAAAGGTTTTTCTGTATTAGTAATAGCAGCGATATTTTATGGTGACTATGCATCATTTATTCAAATTTTGAAAGCCCTTTATGCCAGGATTATTTCTGTCACATTTGGTCAAATTCAGATGAGTGGTTTTAGATAAAAAGCTGTTTCAAGGTTTTTCAATTTGTAATAATAGTGGCCATATTTGATTGCAGATAAGTATCATTTGCACAAATAAAAGACCTTCATGCCAGGATGCTTTAAGTCAAAATTTGTCCAGTAGTTTTAGAGAAAAAACTAAATATAGCAATTGTTGATGGATGCAGGATGCACAATGGATGAACGGCCTTACCATACCGTAAGCTCACTTAGCATGCTTCCACTCATCCAAACAATGTGTATATTTTGTATATGAACATTGTAAAATGTGAGAGTAACTATTAGCTCTATGCAGGATTTGAATTTTTTTTTAGATATTTTTCCAAACTAAAGGAGGCCTGAACTGAATCTGATTTATGAGGAAGCATGTAAACAAGTTTAAATTAGTTTTTCTCTCTAACCTTAATAGCAAAACTGAGCTGCGAGAAAAATTTAGAATTAACCATGTGATAACTGTGTTCATGGCCGAAGAAAAGCATCTGTTTTATCAAAAACTATTGTTTCATGCAATGTATGTCATTATCATTCCCAAATCTAAATTATCATACTTATAACACGAGGTTATTTCTGAGCCAGAGATTATGCTCCATACGTTTCATCACTAGAAATTAGAAGCAAAATTCAAAGCATATGGATTTATCCATTTACATTGCACAGAGCCATTGTTTTATGCTTTACTTGAACATACGAAGTATTATCCTATGGCCAATATACTGTAGTGAGACTACACTGCTCCCTCATTTTAACACACCTGGATAACTTGCAAACCTGCTTATAATGCATGGGGAAGGTGTGGATCCCATGTTTTCTTATAGAAAAGAAAAAGAAAAAAAAGGCCCCTATTGCTTTCAGCAATTCACTTTTGTTAATAAAATTGCCATCAAAATTGGTAAATGAAACCTTTATATATTGCTTGTTTTATTGTTGAAAATGGCTGCCAGTCCCCAGAAAACTGGAATCAACATCGTGAAATTCACAACTTTTAATAAGAAGTCAATTCTTACTACACTGTAAACAACAATATACAACAAAATATTGATCAATGAAAATATTGGTAATATCCACTGGCAACAATTTAAGACATAAATACCAATTAAAAAAGTCTTGTCATGTGAAATTCATGTTTCAATTTTATCCTTTATTTACATTTCAGTGTTGTCATGGGCATAAATGTGATATGCCCCCTTGTGTTTAAATGTGAAAAGTGTCAACTGACTAAAAGTGATGCCTTCAAGAGTTTCCATGAGAATCTAATTTAATAGCAACTGTTTTGATCTGTAACCGCCTTAAGGTTTTGTTGCATTGTTAAAATGAAATCTCTTCTTTACATCCAACCCTGCATTAAGTTTTCATATGTACCTCAAAAACTGGTACCCTCGCTTATGCTGCAGTCAATGTTTTGGCCCGCATTGTGCACAAGTTCTTGAGTGAGAGACAGACAACAGTTCCATTTCTGCAACTCTGATAAATAAGGTGGGTATTTTTTTTTTTTTTTTTTACCTAAGTGCACTTTAATTGGTGTTATCTTGAAAGTTTCATGGCTCTAACACATTTCAAATTTTCCACAACAGCAGTAAATTAACTTTTCAAGGATAATGTGATCCTTAAAAACGATTTATTTCTCTCTTTTTATGGAAAGAGTATGCAATACTTGTATGAAAATCAATGATTAACAGGACTTAATTACAGCAACACTACATACTGCTTGTATCTGTACCATGCTACACCTTAAAATATTTCTTGGAACTTACTTCCTCATTTAACGCTATAGCATCTAACAAAGACTCCCGGTCTTCAAATTCAACATAACCAAATCCTCGTAACCTTCCATTCTCCTCTGGTAGCCGCACATTTAGCACCTGCCAAAATAATGAAAATAAAATAAATGGTGCTGTAAAACTGCAATCTCTGCATTTTCCATAGTACTTAACAGATACTCTCACATACTGTATATACTCACTTATACATACCACTGCTAACTGCACAGACCCAGATCTGCTGTCACATAATGCACCAGCAGATCTGTGTCTATGCAGCATCTCAGGAGCAACCAGTAGAACAAACAACACAGATACTGTTCTACTGGCCCATCATGCAATGCAAGATCAGGATCTATGTTGTTTGCATTTGGGCTCTACTTATATGCAAGTGTATACAGTAAGTATTAGTAATCTAAGTAAAAACTAGAAATGTATTCACTGAAACACAACAGTGCCTTAAAACTGACCTAACACAAAAACTAACAAAGGTATTACAGACATATGTACAGGCAGCATCATTTGTTCAATACTGAAAACTCTTAACGCTTTTTATCAAATTTGGTCCAATTCTGTTCAGCAGTCTTTAAGATGAAAATATTTATGTTTGTATACTTTTAGTGTTGGCTGCCATATTTGATAGCAGATCGGCATCATTTGTACAATTTTAAAGCCCTTTATGCCACAATGCTTTCTGTCAAAGTTGACTGAATTGTGTTGAACAGTTTCTGAAAAGTTTGAAGTTTCTACTATTTTTTAGTAATGGTGGCTCGGCCTTATTGGTACATGAAAGCAATTCATGCAAGAAATGCTTTCTTTTAAATTTGGTCAAATTCTTTTGAGCAATTTTTTAAAATAAGCTATTAAAAGGTTTTCTATATTTAGTAATGGCAGCCATATCTGATGGTGGATCAGTAGCATTTATATAAATTTGAAAGCACTTCACACTAGGATGCTTTCTCTCAAATCCCGTCAAATTCTGAAAATTTTTTTTTTTAGAAGTCACTCAAGGTCTTTTTAATTTTAGTAATGACAGCCATATCTGATGGCAGATCAGCATCATTTGAACAAATCCAGAGATGCTGCCAGAAATTTTCGTAAGAGGGGGAGGTCCCCCACACCTACCCTCAGAGGGGGCAATCATCGGGGGAGGGGGGCAAGGGTAAACTAAGCTGAATGGTAGAAGATGGGTGACAACATTATTATAAGGTGTAGAAACACCTAATTTAAAACAAGCATTTAATGATTTTGCATCACTTCTTTGACAATAAATGTATAAGGTAGCTGCATACCTAATTGTTGCTCAGCTGGTAAATATTCTTTTTTGTTTCTTATCACTGCCCTTCAAATATGATAATTTACTGGACCACACACATCTGTATAGTCATCAGTTTATTTATTGTTTCAGATGTTAGCCCAATGGCCTTTGAAACTCTATCACTGTAGTAGGAAAATGTCAGAATATCTTAGAGAGAAAAAAATGGGGAAAAAAAATACTTAATCCGAAATATATATCTTTATAGGATTTTATTTTGTTTTGTTCTCAGATATTCTGACATATTCTTACCACAGTGATAGAGTTTTAAAGATCGGTAGTTACCCTATTTCGCCAAGTAGTGTGAATTTTGCTTTGAGAACTGAATCACCTTTCACAATCATTTTTTCGTAAAGGCAAGAACTGCTGCAATTATGACCAATCTGAATATTTTCGAGAACTGGTTTTCAGGTATCCAAAACACAATTTTCCACAATTCAGGCATGTTGTTCCTTGGATATTTCTGTCGATGTATCAGAATTTCTGCATGGCCTAAACCGTAGTAAACGACATCATGCCGGTTATTTCTGTATCACAGCTTTCTGCGCTATGTTCAGTTGGCAACAAACCGTCAGATATTTCATCCTCCCTAGTTGCATCCTTAACAGATGATCTTTCCATCTCGCTGAGTTTCCTAAAGAAATCTGTTATATTTTGTTTCAACATAACACACTACTGTCGCGCTTTAGACATTTCGATCGATGGATCAATTTACTACACAGCACCAGGAAACAATTCAATCGGAATACCTCCATAGTTTCTGCATTACTCCAACAGATCTCCATCATAAAGGTGCTTGTATTAAAACAATATTCTCCATAGATATAGGATTAATTGAGATCATGGAGAAAAGTAAAAAAAGACGATCTGATCAACCTAATTAAAAAACAAAAAATAAAAAGTCGCGCATTGGGTTCAAGAAATCGTGGGAAGCACAGATAACTTGTGCAATCTTTCCCCAATTGGCTTTTAAAAGTTGCGTGACTTTCTATCACTTTTGCGAGAAACCCGCGATCCCGCGGCCTGGCAGCATCTCTGTAAAATGTGGTCAAATTCTGTTGAGTGGTTTTTTGGTTTTTTAAAGCTTTTTCCATTTGTAGTAACAGTGGCCATACTGGATGGCTGATTGGCATCAACTGAACAAATCTGAAAGACCTAGAGGACAAAATGCTCATGTAAAGCTGTGTGCAAATTGATCAAGCGGTTGTTGAGAAGTTGTAAATAACATTTGTGTAAATAACATTTGTGAACAGACGACGCACACTGCATGCTGCATGTCATGCTTTGTGCATTCACAAATGGTTATCCTTAAAATAGATATTCTGCAGAAGCCAAGGTAAGGAGGATGGGCAATCAGGTGGCATAACGACTGTAAATGATGGCATGGAATGCAGATAACTGAACTTATTCAAGATCTCACCAAAATAAAGCCACATGCCAAATCTGGTTGAAATCCAGCAATCCTTGGTAAACTTGTACTGCACAAATCAAAGTCAGCAGAACAGGAAATCAGGGGGCATAATTCCTGTAAATGATGTCATCCTATGCTGCCAATCAATATCATTCAAGGTCTCATGAATATAAATCCATGAACTAAATTTTGTTGAAATCCCAACAAAGCTTGGTAAAGTTATGCTGCAGAAGCCAATTTTTAGAGTAAAAATATCTTTCTTTGATCATGTTATCCAATCATAATACATTAGAGGTACATCCTCTATCTTGCAGAGTCGCGGTGGCTCAGTGGTTAGCGTGCCGGACTCACGACCGAAAGGGTGCGGGTTAGAATCCTACCATTGGACCAGCCTGGGTCAGCAACCGTGGTGTGTCCTTGGGCAAGGCACTTTACTCCAATTGCATCGGCACTAAATAACCTATATGTGTTGCTGTGCCGTAAAGCACCAAAGCAAATCTATCTTGCAAATCCAGTCTTCCGAAGTAAAGAAAGACATTCACCACATCTTTTGACTTGTTTTAGCGCCAAATGATCTAAAAAGTCTGCCTGCAAAGCTGAAATCAGATGAATGGTCTCCCCTTCAATAGAGAGACTGATGCCAAATCTCTTCCAGGGGTATAACTTGTAGCTCTGGGGAAAGCATGGGAGGCTATAATTGTATCATGATTGGGTAATTTTTACTGAAGAAAAACAAAAACAAACAAAAAACAAAACAAAAACAAGACTCCCTGAAAGGGAAACTCTATTGGCTGAAAAGAACTTCCAGGAGTCCAAGATAATACCACTTCTTCATTTTAACAATGGAAATCGAACTTATTCAAGATGCATACAGAGATGCATACTGAATTTGCTTGAATTCCAGCAATCTTTGGTAATGTTAGGCTGCAGAAATTAAAGTTAGGAGGACACATAATCAGAGGTTGTAACTCGTCTAAACAATGACACATGAGCTGGAAATTGAGGTCTTTTGATGTCTAATCACTATAAAGCTACATCCAACAATCTGGTTAAAATCCAGCAATTAATCTTGCAGAAACCAAATTGATGATGGAAAGACAGATGGGCATGATCATCACAATACTTCATCAAGTGGGGCAAAAAATAAGTTTTTTTTCCCTTACAGTATCACATGCTCTGCTCTGTTTGCGGGGGGGGGGGGGGGGGCAAAAATGAACAGCTAGTGATCAATAATTTTTATTGGAAGCAGTAATTATATTTTTCTTCTTTTGCATAATACTTTGACCAGAAGGATATAATGAAGACACAGCAAAATTAAAAACACTGTTTAGACAGCAAATGTGGTCTGAAATATGAGGCATTCTGATTTCAGATAATTAGTTGTCTGACGAAATATACGTGAATGGCCAAATGCGACTTTTCTTTAAAATCGGTCTGATTTTAGGGTTGATAGAATGCAAAAGTGTTAATTTTACCTTCTGGTTGCGGAAGAATTGGTTTATCTTCTCCTCATTAGCCTCATAAGGCAAGTTGCCAATAAATGCAGTAAATGGTGGGCTGGTTGGAACTCGGGACAAGTCCACATCAGGGCCCCTAGAGGCTTTAGGAGCCGTGGGAAGCTTACTGCGGTCAATCATATGTTTCCCATACTCCATGTCCCCAGGATCTGAAATGTAACAAAAGCCAAGTAAGTGTTGCATCATCATCATCAAACCATGCAATTACACAGCATGTCAAGAGCCCAGAGCATATAAAGTATTGTTAATTTAATCTATACCTTACATGTATTAAGGGCTCTAAGAAGTTATAAGTGTTACCTTGTGCATGAAAAATGAGGAATAAATGTCCAGTACTACTGAATCATCCAAATATTTGGTAGTACATTTCATTCACCTTGTGTAACCAGTCTGAAGCACAAGCCCATGCACACTCCAAGTTTCCTCATTGCATAGTAACTGCTGCCAACCATAGTGCATACTTAAATGCATGTGATCTCAATCACATGGAATGTGATACCTTCGTAATAAGGTACTCTATTGCAACTGTGTTACAATTTGCTGGAGGTACTCCTTGATTATGGAATATGCCTAAAAATCCCAGCAGGAACCCAAGTTTTTTCTTTCTTACTGTTGAATATGTATGGACCCAAGTTAGGATAACACAGAGCACAAGCATGGAGTTTCATCATCCTACCACCCTCAGTCATGATAATTCTGACAAACTGTAACTACATTTCACCATGTATTATATGCACTTTTACAAATATTTTTCAAGCTTTAAAATACAACCAAGTGTTACACACAGCAATATAAAAACAAAAACAAAACATAGCCAGCATACTCTAAGTCTATGGCCAGCATATTACAGGCCTATAGCCAGGATATTATTACAAGCCTATATAGCAGCATATTACAAGCGTACAGTCAGCATATTATAAGCCTACAGCCAGCATATTACAAGCCTATAAGCCAGCATATTGCAAGTCTACAGCTAGCATATTACATGCTTATAGCCAGCATATTACAAGCCTATAGCTAGCATATTGTTACAAGCCTATAGAAGCATATTACTAGCCAATAGCCAGCATATTAAATGTATACAGCCAGCATATTACAAGTCTACAACCAGCATATTACAACCCTATAAGCCAGCATATTACAAGCCTATAAGCCAGCATTTTACAAGCCAATATCCAGCATATTAAATGTATACAGCCAGCATATTACAAGTCTATAGCCAGCATATCACAAACCTACAGCCAGCATATTACTAGTCAATATCCAGCATATTACAAGCCTACAGAGAGGATATTATAAGCCTATTGCCAGTATTACAAGTTAATAGCCAGCATATTACAAATCTATAGCCATCATATTACTAGCCAATAGTCAGCATATTACCTGCCTATAACTTGCTTATAGCCAGCATATTACATGCCTACAGCCATCATTACAAGTCTATACCCGACATATTACAAGTCTATACAATACAACAATGGTACCTCGGTGAAAGTTGATGGATATTTGGATGTAAGGTCTTTCATTGTATCACATAAGAAATATTTGGAGTAAAAAATAATTAAACACAATCTTTACCTAGAATAATAAACAGTGTGATGCTGCCAAATCTAACAGAAATAAATCAATTACATTTTTAAATGTGAGACAATAATGAGTGTTACTCGACAAACAACAGTGGAACCTCCTATAATCATCACATCCATTAATTGAAAATCTCTCATATGCGGCCTTGATTTCTCTTGATTTTATCTACATTATTCACCTCCATTAAGCAGCCACTTCCCATACCCAGACAAAATTTTACCATCCCAGTAGTGTGTGCTTAATGGAGGTCGCAGTGTAATTTTTACCCAATCTGTATGAATTATATATCTGGATGCAAATTATAATCAGGCTGGTCATCAACATTAATTTAAATATTTTCAGTATTCAGCTGTGTCTGAGTATCAATATATAAACATTTATTATTTCATGCTTGTTGATATCTTAACATTAATTTACATCTGAACTAGACTTGTGACATTAATATCAAATAAGCTGATTATCTCCAAATAACCTTTTCAGGCCTTTTACATTTCCAGACTATGGATTTAGAGTTGTTGTTGATTTGGTGTTTTACGACACATCAACACAAGTAGGTATTTAGTGCCATGGCAATTGGAGTAAAGTGCCTTGCCCAAGGACACACCACAGTAGCCAACCCAGCTGATTCTATGTTAGGATTTAAACTTGCACCCTATCAGTCGTGAGTCCAACATGTTAACCATTGAGCCACTGCGCATCCTAATTTAGAGAGATACAATACAAGAATATGACAATATAGGCAATTGGCCTACACATGCATGACATTCATTTGTAAAGCTTTTCTTCCAGAAAAATCATTATCAAATTCAAAATACAGTATAGTGCATTCACAATACCCATGCAAAGTGTTTATGTTTTGGTTTTAGGATCAAGTCTATCACATCCAAGCAAAGTGTTTATGGTTTGGTTTTTGAATAAAGACTGTCACATCAATGCAAAAGTGTTTATGTTTTGGTTTTTGGATCAAGTCTAACACATACATGCAAAGTGTTTGTTTGGTTTTTGGATCAAGTCTAACACATCCATGCAAAGTGTTTATGTTTTGGTTTTTGGATCAGGTCTATTTGGGTTTTTGGATCAAGTCTATCACATTCATGCAAAGAGTTTATGTTTTGGTTTTTAGATAAAGTCTATCACATCCATGCAAAGTGTTTTTGTTTTGTTTTCTTTTTATTAAGTCTATCACACCCAAATGTGTTGAGCTGGTTCAGACCTTAGCTTGTAATGCACAGATGTCAAGACCAATCAGATCATGTATTAATGTGACACCCCTACAGTCAACAATTGACATGCTGTTTATATCTGTTGCCTGTGCATTGATATCAAGAAAGCTTTATATGATAATGCGAGACATATTTGTAAATGACATCTGGATACTATGATGTTTTATAACATCTGCAAACCCTAGGACACAAAAGTCTTTTTGTTTAATAATATTTCTGCAAAAGAAGTGGTAGCTGTCGTTTATTGTATAGAAGAAAAGTAAAATGAATACCATGTCATTGAATATGAATGATAGAATAGCAATACTAACCATCAACCTCCAACTTTTCCACCTCTGCTGCCCAATCTACAGATTTGTTTGCCAGGACATAGCTGGTCCCAGGGCCCTGAACATTGCCATGTTCATCTGACAGAAAATCGGTCAGGTTCATAGTCTTGCCCTTTGCCTTCTTCTTTTTTCCAGCTGCAAAGCACGAGGAATTTACCTTTCTATACATACCATATATACTCGTGTATAATCCTATACCAACTGCAAACTGCAGCTTGTAAGGACCAATCACTAGAACAAACAACATAGACCCTGATCTGCTGGTGCAATATGTGACGGCAGATCAGGGTCTATGTTGTTTGCATTTGGACCCGGTTTATACGCGAGTATATACGGTACTAGTTTATGTCAGATCCAACTGCACACTGAACAGACCCAGATCTGCCATCACATAATGTGTTGGACGATCCAAGTCTATGCAGTTTATTAGGACTAATCAGTAGAACAAAATCACAGACCTTGATCTGCAGGCACATTATGTGAAACCATCTTTGATATTCTTCAGCAATAAGATTATCAAATCAGCTGCTGTTACGGTGCACATATTGGATGTCAGATTGGCACCATTTTTACATCGGGCAAAGTAGACAATTTTCGAGGTCTTTTGGTGAAAACCCTACATCATAATTACTATCCATTCAGGGGAAGTAGTGACAACAAGATTTTCAAGACAGCCATCATAGCAACCATATTGGAGATACAACTGGCATCATTTTCATTTAAGACCAACAAGACATCACAAGCAGTCTATTTGGTGAAACCCCATGGTGGGCATATTGAGGGTTAGTCATTTTCATTTAAGACCATCTAAACACCATAAGAACCCTTCTGAAAAAAGACCCATTTCAAAAGGACTTTCAATTTAAAAGTAGCAAACACAAGATTTTCAAGATCCCACATACTGGACATCAGATCAGCACCATTTTAATTTACAATCAACAAAACGTTATAAGAAATCTTTTAGTGTAAAGCCCATGCCAATATGCCCATTCATTTAGGAGAGGTAGTGATAACAAGATTTTCAAGCTGGCCACTATGGCAGCCATATTAGACATCAGACTAGCACCATTGTCATTTAGGGACAACATCAAAAAAATTCTGGTGGAAACACCGTGTCAATATAACTTTCCATTCAGAAGGAGAAGTAATAAGATTTTCACAAAGGCCTCTGTGGTGGCCATATTGGACCTCTAATTGTCATTTTCATTTAGGACCAACTAGACATCATAAGAAGTCTTTTAGTGAAAACCCCATGCTGACATAATCATCAATTCAGGAAGAGCAGCAATAACAATGATTTTCAAGATGGCCACTGGGTGGCCATATTGGATGTCCAAGCAGCAGGAGGAACAGCGGTAAGATTTTCATGATGTCTAGCAGCATCATTTTCATTCAGGACCAACTAGACCTTGGGATGAACATGTGTGTACAGTTTCATGGCAATCCTCCAAGTAGTCTATGAGGAATAGTGATAACAAACTTGTGCTAATGGACGGACAATGGACGAAAGATCATCTCATAAGCTCTTCTGGTCTATGACCAGTATAACTAAAAAATTGGCAAAATGCTTTTTATTACAGTCTATTCAGATCAGCTGTGGGCAAAGCTTATGTGTATATTTGCTGGAACTTGCATGTCGAAGGTCAATTCATCACTAACAATTAAGAATTAAATTTTGATGACAAGATCTCAACGATACTGAATGGCAGTAATAGATCGATATGCTTGGTTACTAGCATCGGACGTTCTTGCAATTTATGTGCTTAAATCTCACACATTGAGAGGACGGTGTAGAAAATAAACTCTTGAATGGCTTTCAGACTTACCTTTGCTCCTTTCAATCTGAATAAAATGGAGACCTCGGATGTAACTTTTAACCCAGCGAATGGAACTGAAATTTTACTACCTGCTGTGTATAGTTTAACTTAAGAGTTCATGTGTAACCGGTGTTTGTTACTATCAGCAGAGGATGCATTCATTTATACAGAAAAAAAATAATCTTAGGAATTAAATAATTAAATGCATTTTTGATTAAATTGCAGCTCAATATTGTGGTACCAAAGTACAACAAAAGTCAAACCATTTATCACATACACTAATATTTTGTACTTTGACATAAAAAAGCATGATCCATACATTTTACCGAGTTTACTATCAAACACCATAATGAATGATACTGCCAAATTAATATAACTTAGGTACACTGTCTTCCTTATGTCCTGAGAAAACATTGCTTAAATTGAAGCTTTTGGGAGCAAGATAAATTTATTCCGTAAGAAATGGGATTCAAGAATTTTTAGGTCAAATCAAGATGTGACGAGTTCAAGTTTCTGATTTATATTATCTTGACGGTAAAAAAAGATTGGAGCAAACTTTATTGATCCAATTACAGGGGAGTAATTTCCGAATTGTGAAGGCAAGAAATGTGTCAGCACATAACATCGTTGCAAGCAGAAATGATGAGTATAAATGTTTGATAAATCTATTGATGCAAGTCACTCCTAGCATAGTATTCTATATTTGTCAGAAGGGTGATTGAATATGGCAGTACTATGGATCAGTGTGCTTATGTCATATTTATATACACTTCAAAGTCCCTTCTATTAGGACCCAAATCCCTATGGTTCTGAGCAATCAGTATTGTCAAAAATTCTGCTGCAAAACTCCTGGTGATCCCAAAACCTGAGACTAGCCAAATAATTCATGTAAAATATCTCCAAAACTACATTTAATTTTCTGTTCATTTTTTATATATGGGTAAATTAAAATCTGATGAATATATGGTCATAAAATGTAATGCTACAAAGGTCTTTTATTTATAGTTAAATATCATTTATTTTCATAAAGAGTTGAGGGGGTTTGGTGGAAGGGTTTTGAGAAGGGATTTTAGACCGCATATTCAACCTAGAGGAAGAATATACAAAGTCAGATTTGAATGGAAAATCAAATAATTCATGTCTGAATTCATTAAGAGCATGGTAGTTTTACATGTTCCTGCTACTGTATGATTCGACCAACAAGGATTTGGGTCTTAACGGGATGGACATACTACGTGGTGGTGGGGTGGGGGTGGTCATAAGGGGAAGATTAGTGGTAACAACTTTATGTGTATATAACTATTTATGTGAATATAAATATTTATATACACTCAGATGTCCCTTCCTCTTAATCTGCCATAAATCATTCCCGTTATGACCCAAACCCCTTTGATTCAACATCTGGTTTTAGAAGCATAACAACAAATTGACAAACTATCCCATATTGTGCTGTGCAAATGCGCGATTTCGATTGATATTACGGAGCCTGTGATGAGAATAGGTCAAATTTAACTATATCATGGTGTATTATGCCCATTGTTTCACTCATAGTAACTATAAATAGTTTTGTAGATACAGTGATGGTTTAACTAGATTGGCACATGTTCCATGTGTCGTCTTACCCTGAGCCGCCATCTTGCTATAAATTGTATAAAAAAAAAAAAGTATATATATATATATATATATAAACTAATAGATGTGAAATAGCTCTCCAGACTTTTAAGATGAAATAAAATTTATTTATATATTTTTTCAGAATATTTTGTCTTTCTTTTTTTTTTTTTAAAGAACTCTCCGTTTAGTCTTGAATTTAATATTTGGACCTTTGGTGCGGTAATCTACTTCCGCTGAAGCAGTCGCATCCGTCCACAAATATTTTACAGCGAGAGATCCTCCAGCTGTGCTATTTAGTTTGTTTTGCATCTTGAGCAAAATGGTAACGATGTCCTTGAAGTTCTAATGTTATCCAAACATAAATATTGCAAAGATTCATAATTTACAGTAGCGGTGAAACTGATTTTTCGGATTTCCTCATCAACGCGTGTGCGAATACTGGGTATTGATGCACAGAGTGCATGATAATGATGATCTGTTTGTATAGATATCCCAATAACTCGGTAATTTGATCCCCAGTCATATCATGTGGAAGCATTCACTTTGCTATTCTCCATACAACCATCATTAAATTAATTAATCAAATTAAACAAATTCATCGAATAAAATGGATTTGAAATTGTGCACCTCGGCACGTAAAAGTTAGACTGTGCAAAGAAACTAGAGGGTCTGTGCCAGTTACCACACGGAACCAGTTACGGCACGATCGTAACTTAATCGTGACTACGTGTGGTATATTTTCAGCTAGCAGAGGGAAACATGAACATGTACATTTTCTGTCTGTAAAACGCAAAAATACAGAATAAAATTTAGAACAATTAACATTAAATACATCTATGTGTACAGCGTTAAAAAAAATCCGATAGCCCGGGGCCCCTCCAGTTTCAGATCAGGCCCCTCCTATATTTTAAGTGAAAAGTCCGTCGGGCTTGTCGAAAAAAAAATCTAAATTTGCCTGAGAAAACTTCAATCTCGCTAACTAAATGCAGACTTTTACTTTAAAGTTGTTGAAAAACCAGTACATTATAAATATTTATCCCCATGTGGGCCCCTTAATCATTTGAAGTTTGTCTACTGACCGTAATTCTATAGAAGGCTGTAAACTCTGTGTACAACGCGAGGCATGTGACCTATGAATGGGGAACAGATTGCCCAGGGTTACATGTACCTATAATTAGTACTCAGTTGGCTTCAAGGAATAATAATTGAGCTGCCCCTTGCTCACGCTTCTACTAGAGTAAGGCAACACTGATTAAACTTATTAATTGACACCTGTGAGATTGTATGACAATTAAGATAAACTACGGGATTAGCCACTTATAAAAGCGTCCAAGACAAAGTTGTTTAAATTAAAGAATAAGATATTATTACACTGTTTTAATCCATTTCGTTCAAAGAGTTTGATACCGCAGATTCTCTCAATGTACGGATCACGTTTTTTTCAATCATTCTGACGCATCCCCTGTACTATGACATGAGCTAACTAAAAACCTTAAAGATATTGTGTTTATTGATTTATATGACAAGGACTCATGGCTCTCAGACTTTATTTTAGCTTTAAACTTAAATCTTGCAACACGTTGAGATTCTTGCAGCGTGCAGAAAATGAAATTGCTCCAAGTTCTCCAAATATGGGGAAAGAGAGAAAAGCAGACGATGCTTTGGTAAATTCCGTGTCGGCGAAGAACAAGAAATATGATCCTGGGACAAGGAAAAGGATATTTCAACCTTTATGGAAAGAGACTTATGAATGGCTTAGATATGATGAGAGCCGTGAGAAGATATTTTGTAGATACTGTGAACTGACCTGTTTAGGTTAGACCCAGTTAAGGCACACCATTGTAATGCAGCAAATAACACATGTATGACACAGTTTCTTTATGAACAGAGTATTCAGTGCTCAACACCAAAGAGATGTATGAAAAATGTGAAATTGGCAGATGCCCCATGTGGAGGAAAACATTGTTTTACCTGAATATTTTGAGATCTGAATAAACTAACAAGTTAATTTAATATGATTTTGTTTATTTCTTTTCATATTTCAAGAACAGCAATTGCAACATGCAACATCGTGTGAAAAATAATAGTAAAATATAGGACCCTTTTGGGCACATGGTATTGGAGGTTAGTACTTGTGGATTTTGAGTCAGGACTTGTGAGTTTTTTCAAGGCACCTGCCCTGGGCCTGCGTCTGAATTTTTTTTTTTTAACAGTGGAGTACAGTATTGCTTTGTTGGAAAGCAAAGATCTGAATCAGTCTCTTGATTTGGGACTTTCTGCTTTTTTCCAATGCTCAGCTTCGTTCTGATTTCATGACAAACTTATGTTTGATGAAAATGTTTTAATTAGCATGCACTGTGAAAAAGCTGTCCATTGATATAACCATTATCATAAGAGCTCACTAAATGCTGCTCCAGCTGGGGGGTGGGGGTGGGGGGTTACCTAGAGCCAGAGGGAGTAGTTCTGCAGGGCCAACAGTCTCAGGATGAAGCATCTTTCAACATCAACAATCTTGAATTACATGCTGTTTTTCTAGCACTTCAAGTGTGTATCAATCAAAAGGCATCACTGCATTATGGTCATTACAGACAACACGTTGATTTTGGTGTACCTCAGATGCCAAGGGGGCACTCATGCTGCTTCTCTTTGCTTGGAAGTTTGGAACCTCCTTCACTGGACAACTTCAGAGGAGACTACATTCAGAATCTGCCACATTGCAAGCAAGAGGAATGTTATAGCAGACAGTGTGTCCAGATGGGGTTGAGCAGTACTCACAGAATGGTCTTTACACCATTTGGTAGCATAGATACTTTTCATCTGTGGTGAAGGCCAATGGTAGACTTGTTCGCAATGAAGCTGAACAACAAGCTTCTTATTTATGTCTCTCCAGTGCCAGACCAGAGGGCATGATCTCCTTGACTTTTTGGTCAATGATCCCTGGGAATTACTGAAGAGGGGGATCTGATGTTGCAGCACAGAGTGTCCTTCATGCACAGCACTTCTCAAATCCTCCACCTTCATGCTTGGCTCATATCAAATGATCTATCAGGGTTCAAGCTAGACTTTAATTTTAGGGAGAAATTACTTCTCCTTTTGGACAGAATAGGGAGAAGTGAGGAGCAGAATAGGGAGAAGTTGCAGCGATGCAAGAAACACTATATATATATATATATATGTGTGTGTGTGTGTATGTGTTTGTATGCTATGGTTCTCATATTTGAACTGTGTCCTGTATTTCACATTATGCATATTTGCATTTAACATTATTTTTAAGCAATATTTTATCTTCAAGTATATTATAAATACATTTTGTAAGTGTATGAATTTATCATACTCATATGTGGTGTATTCATACTTAAAAGTGTGTATGTTTAGATGGAGAGAAATATGCAATGTATTTTGGCCATATGACTTCAAAAAAGCATAGCAGAAACTAAACATCGTGATTAATTTTAACTGACAGGAGTACCTAGATTACAGTATTGTAGTTACAGATAGGTAAAAATACTTAAGCATATGCCACTTAAAGAACAAATTTAATTTTTTGTTAGTTACTTCCATAGAAAATTGCAGTCAAAAATATTTCCAAATTAGTTTGAAACAATCCCTATATTACGCTATAACACACACATCAGAGCACATGTACATGTGTCTTCAACGTCATAGTGTTCATTCATTCAAACCACAGTGGTCACTGATGAGTAATCTCAACTTTACAACTGCATTTTGAGGGAATTGATTCTAAATTAAATGTGAATCTTTTGACTGTCATTTTTGTTATTGTTTTTAAAAGTAGATGCGTCTATTTTTAGAAACAGGGATTTTCTTCATATGACCACTCACTTTCTAGCTTCGATGCAACAATCCCAATATATAATTGAAAATGTATGGTTTTAATATTTGTCTATGTGTACGTAATGACGTTGTGTACAGGTTGGATATTTTTTCTTTGCTACCTTTTCTCGTATTTGCACAAAAATGTGTGATGTAAACTAACAACCTTGACCTTAACTTACAGCACTTAACAATTCCACAACATAGAATTTTCCCATTTGTTTTTGACCAACATAATTTTATTTCTAGGCTAAATCTTTTATCACATATTAGTTACACTTTGCTTTCTTTGAATTGTATAATTTCCTTAATGTATGTGCAAAATTAATTAAGAAAACAGACAGTTTAATGAAGACTTACTTCCAAGACACACCTATGTCCACCATTATTACACCTTAGCAGATTCACTTACGGTTTCAAACTGATTTTATGAAGAAAATAATGCAGTTAAAATCTTCAAATGATATATTTAGAAAGTGCTTTCACCGATTCTATTCTTAAAACACAAATTGTTCTTTACATATAGATGATTTAGTTTCGAAACACAAGTTATTAAGTTTTCATCATCAAATCATAATTTGCACAAATCGGGCAGCAATATCTTGTGGTGTGAAAGAGTTAATTGGTCAGTCAGCTATTAAAATAAATGCCTGTGAATGTGAAAGGGTTTGTTTTGTCGGCGCAATTGATATGAACACATGTCAATGCAACATTCAATCCATTTCGTCTGGGGTTTAACACTACTTGGCTCGGTTGAAGGAGCATCTCAAAACCCTTAAACTTACAGGCACTCGGTGTAAATAAAAAAAAAAAATTACAGAGTGAAGTCGTTTTTGCTTTCCTAATACAAGAAGGCGAAGTTTAAATTTTTTCGGCGACTTAGTCACCAACTTCGCCTGGTAGCGTGACCCCTGATCTATCCAGCAGGACCAGGTTTTGAGCAAGGTTGCCAAATGCATCACTCATGCTAGAAGACAATCAGCCTCCAAGGTTTATGATGCCAAGTGGAGAATTTTCTGTAATTGGTGCAGTAGGAAATGTGTTAATCCTATCTGCCCCCTTTAACTACAGTTGCAGATTTTCTCCTTTTCTCTTTGAAGAAAAAGATTGCTCAGGATCCACCATAAGGGCTATAGAGCAGCCCTTTCTTAAGTTTTCTATGAGCTCCACTATATAGTCAAATCCACAGCCCATTAACGCCCAGGTGGAGCCTCTATTGGGTTCTTTGCTTGCTATCTAAACCTACTTATGAACCTTTGAGTGAAGCTTCTTTTGAGAATCTTACCCTTAAAATGGTCTTCCTCCTCTTCTTATCACTGGCAAGGAGAAGGAGTAAAATTCATGCTTCATCAGTGGAAAATGTTTGTTTACGTTTCAATCGTATGTATGATTCGGTCTCTCTTCATTGCCAATCAAGGTTTCTGGCCAAGAATCAGCTACCTTAGGTAGCTCTAGCTGTTCCTTTTGAAATGCCCAGTCTCAGTCGTATATGTACTGGGGATGATCAAAATAGACTCCTTTGCCCAGTTAGAGCTTTACAGTTCTATCTAGATGAATCAAGAGGAAAAAGAAAGGGTCATAGCATTTTTATTCAAGCATGTCAATCACCTTCTGTGTTTTTATTTACTTTTTTCTATGATTGGCACATGTTGTTCAATGGTACTTTGCACTAGTTTTCTTCTAATTATTACATGAAAAAATTTTTATGGCTGAAACTAACAACTATGCAGCAAAACGAGAAGCCCAACAATGTGTGAAAGAAAAAAAGGCATCATGAGGTGGCGATGATGTGGAAGCAGTGTGATGTTCGTCTTTGTGTAAACAACTGCTTTTACAAATATCACCAACAGCAACTTAAGAACTAGTAAAACATAATGACCTATTAAACATTTGTAAATCATTGTGACCAAATTTGACATATAACTTTATATAAAATAATGACAGACAAATTTTAGAACTACAGATAGTGGGTTGTTTGTTCAATTCATGGATTTTCTTACCAATCTTGTTGAAGTCAGTGGGATCAAAGAATCACACAGACAAAAGGTATTTATAGCTTTTAAATATTGTTGCAACTCTAGATCTTAAAAAAATGTAACAGAAAGAAAGTGAAACCAACAATGTAAGTAATATAAACCATAAATGTATTTCCCTATAATAGAAAGTGAAATTCAAAAGATACTTACAATATTGTGAGTCAAATTCCAAATAATCCTAAATGTCCTAATCACAAGTCCATAAATAGAGAATGTTCCAAATGAGTTCCAACAGTCTTGATTGTCCTGATATACCACAGTGATACAATCCAGAATATCTTCAAATGAGTTCAGAAAAGTCAAAAGTAATGTATTAATTCATAAGTCAATGAGCACTCTAGTAATTCCAATGAATATATATTAACTAAATAATTCCTCTTGAATTATATCTAATTTCAACAGCACTGTGTACAATCTGATCACAAATAGATTCCCACAGACTGATCTAAAACAGGAATGAATTATTTGTTTATATATATTAACATGGAAGAGTTTTTTATAAGCTGTGCCAGGTCTTATGTCAACAAAAAAAGCAACGGTTATGTTTAGAAAACTAGGCAGATAATAATTTTCTTATTGGTTTGGAAATGACAGTTGTCTCCAAGTGCAGTAATGTTCTGTAACTACTGAAGAATAAATAAATGTAAAAAATACATTATAAATAGCACAAGAAGAAATCCAATTTTGATTTAGATAGCTGAGTTTATTTCACTTCTTTATGCTGTGTCCACAAACTTTGGATGAACCCTGATAGCCCTTCAACACTGAGTCAAATAGTTTGTATTTCAGGACAAGATTCTTCTGATATATTAAACACAAAATGTCTCTCACTTTTTGGGTAAAGAATGGAAATTGAAATGAAAACTGTTAGAATGTTTTAGCTCTATTGGTTGGAGATCCCAGATTCTTTTGTCTGTCAGCAGGTAACAGGCATATACCTGTATAGTACAGTTGTTTGTTTAGGCCAAAATAAAAAATATGTGCTTCCAGTAAGAGTGTGAAAATAGGGTAGGAAGGTCCCTACAAAGTTATTGTTTTTATTACTTTTTTTAATCCAGCTCATGTTAGTTCATGTCACAGTTTCCAATCTAAAGTTACCAGTTCAGATGTGAAAAACGGGGCATGGTCAGTACCAGTTTTTATTTTATTCTATACATGATACAATTTTACAGGTTCATGGCCATTAAAATAAGGTAGATTGGATTATTGGAACAACACACATATTTTTCTTTGGCCTTACTCTTACAGAAAAAACCTATACATGGTTTATTGGTCATTTATATCATTATTTTATAAAGGGCTTATTAGTGACTATTCACTTTACTTATAAGTCATCAGTTTAATAGAATGTATACATGTAAATGGCCACCTATAAGTTCTGACCTTATAAAAATCTAATACACTTCCATTTAAATGACATTTTGTGAAATGATTCCAACACATTAGCCTGCTGCTTTGAATCATCACATTTGAAACAGCTTGCTCACTATAACATTTTTAGCTGAAATAAAACAAAAGAGAGATAACCATAAACATGATTTATTTTCCAAGTAATAAATAAACAATTTCTTGCAAACATGCATTTTGAGCAGAATCTGTCATATTTTGTAGG
Source organism: Margaritifera margaritifera (assembly GCA_029931535.1). Taxonomy (NCBI): domain Eukaryota; kingdom Metazoa; phylum Mollusca; class Bivalvia; order Unionida; family Margaritiferidae; genus Margaritifera; species Margaritifera margaritifera. The sequence goes on along the minus strand of JAQPZY010001579.1, from coordinate 89,519 downwards.
CCCATACAACTGAATTTATAAGCAGGTTTTGACTTCTGGTTGGCATTATAGTTTTCTTTTAGAATCCAAGGGACATTCTACTTCAGGTGATAAATGAAGGCTGTACCAAATTCAGTTGTCAGCATGTGAACCCTAGGATAATTGTGTATACCTTATGATGCTGGAAAGCACAAAGAGTGAACGAAACAAAACCACCTTAGGGAACAAGTTGGTGTAACATAATTCCATAGATGCAGACTGCCATGGTTTCAATTCCAGAAACGGTAGAGGAAACATGGCCGAGTCAAAATTATGATCACCCCAAAAATTTGTTGGGCTCCGGAGTTTTGCCTTTGAAACATCTTTTTGATGTCAAATAATTTTTTTTTATCCAACAATAAATTATTTTCTATAATTTCAGTAGAACATACACAGTTGAATGTTTTATGCCATATAATATTGTTTTAAATGAAATCATAACAAATAATTTATTGTTGGATGCTGAAAAAATCTTTGTTTACAAGGTGTGTCTGCAATGTGCAGTTGTGTATGCTTGCTCATGTCCCCATGGAGACTGGCAGAAGATCTGCTGCTTTGCTAAAACTTTCCAAACATCATTTTAAGCTCTAATTGTCATAGACCAGAAGAGCTAATGGGATTGTCTGTTGTGTGTCATCCCTTTGTCCATTAGCACAGCTTTATTATGATTACTTTTCCTAAACTACTTGGAGGATTGCCGTGAAATTTCAACACACATTCATCCCAAGGTCTAGCTGGTCCTAAATGAAAATGGTGCTGTTCGGACATCCAATATGGTCACCACAGCAGTCATCTTGAATGTCTCGTTATTGCCGACATCTTGAAAATGTTGTCACTACTCCTCTTGAATGGATGGTCATATCAACATGGGGTTTTCACTGAAAGATAACTTATGATCTCTAGTTGATCCTGAATGAAAAGGGTGCTGCCCAGAGGTACAGTATGGCTGCCACAGTGGCAATAGTGAAAATCTTTTTATCACTACTCCACCTGAATGGATGGTCATCTCAGCATGGGATTTTCACTAAAAGACTTCTTATGATGTCTGGTTGGTCTTAAATTAAAATGGTGATGATCTAATATCCAATATGGCCACCACAGCAGTCATCATGCAAACCTTGCTATTGCTACTACTGAATGGAAAGTCATATCAACATGGGGTTTTCACCGGAAGACTTTTTATGGGATCTAGTTGATCTGAAATGAAAATTATGCTTATCTGACATCCAGCATGGACACTACAGTGACCATCTTGAAAATCTTATTTTAGCTAATCCTCCTAGATGGAAAGTCATATCGACATTGGATTTCAGTGGAAGACTTCTTATGTTGTCTAGTTGGTCCTAAATGAAAATGGTGCCAATCTGACATCTGATGTGGCTACCATGGCAGTCATCTAGAGAATATTGTTATCACTATTGCCTTAAACAGAAAGTCATATTGACATGGGGTTTTCACCAGAAGACTAATTATGATATCTAGTTGGCCCTAAATGAAATTGGTGCCTATCTGACACTCAGTATAGTTAACATGGTGGCCATGCTGAAAATATAGTTATTGCTACTCCCCCAGAATTGATGGTCGTATCGACATAGGGTTTTCATCAACAGACTTCATATGATATCTGGTAGGTCCAAAATGATAATGGTGACCCACAGACATCCAATATGGCTGTGACAAGGAACATGTTGAAAATCTTTTTGTCACTACATTTATATTCCCTGTATGGATGGCATATTGGCATGGGGTTTCCACAAAAAAATTATTTAATTGTGCCTACTTTGTCATAAATGAAAATGGTACCAATCTTACATCCAATATGGCCTCTACAGCAGCTAATGTAAAAATCACATTGCTCAAGAATCAGAGATGGTTTCTACACAGACCAGTTTTTAAAAAAAAAATGGTCTCATCTTTAATTTCTGGAAATTCTTTTAGGACAGTAGAGCATCGATCCCTTTGAGGGACTTTTGTTTTAGTTGTATACTATGCTGTGTTTTGTATTTGTTACAGAAGTCATATGTCATGCATGACTCTTCTCTACTTTTCCAGTCATCAAACTTGGGAGTGAATGATCATCACCAGGCCCAGATTCTGAACTTCATTAGATTTACTCGTTACCAGAGAGACCTGCGACTGAGGGCTGTTGATTTCTGCTTTAATGAATTGAAAGAAACAAGGTAATTAAATGACCAAATGTACCTCTACAATTGTGGTGCATAAATTGAGTTTTCCTGTACTCTATACAGAAAATGTTGTGCTACACAGCCAAATATATGTATTGTATGTATGTATGTACATCTGTATGTATGTAGGTAGGTAGGTAGGTATGCATTGTAGGTATTATGAATGATGTATGTATGCACATAAGTTACACAGCCAATAACTGTAATGTATGTATATCTGATGCATGTATATACATACATGTATGTATGAATATATGATACTTATATACATACATGTGATTATATATATCTTGTTGTAAGATGCATGGTATGACCAAAATAAACATATTTTAACATTTTAGATGGACTTGACACTTTCAGACTTATCTGTCTGTCTGTCTGATCTGGTGATTGGAATTTCCTGATTCAAATCATGGACTTTCATTATTTCAAGCCAACAAAGTCCCTGATTTTCAGTTTTTGAAAATAAGCAGAAGCCCTGGCATTCTCTAAAATTTGAAGTAGAAGATAGCTTTGCAAATGTAGCAGGGGGGGGTCAGGGGTTTTCATCAACAGACCTCTGCCGGTGAAAAGATTTAAAAAGTTTCAGAGAGATTTTGATGGTATCTCCTGAACAGAAAAGTTATGATCAAAAAGTACTGATGAATACTTATATATATTTATCCTTTTATAATTGCATATAATTTCGATTAAAGATAACAAACATCACATAATATTTCATTGCATACCAGATTTTTAATTCAAAAGGAGTCCTTTTAAAAACAGTTACTGTTTCATAAGGTTCATATACATAATAGTAACCATGAAACTTGAGACGATCTGATACAAATGACCAAAGTTAGTATTAATTTCATGTAAATTCTTTGTATTTTTAATATAGTACATAGAGTTTACATTAAATAAATATGATCATTGTTTATTTGTCTCAGCAGTAATATTGTCCAAGTCAAATGACTGAGGATAGAACTAATTTAATCTTAACTCAAAGTATGTTTTCCTCAACTTGTGCTATCTTAGACCGAAATTGCAAATGTTATCATCTTATAATTTTTAATGTAATTTAGGAAAAGACTTTAAAAAATGCAGAAACCTTGCATGAGTGACTGTCCATGGCATTAGGAACTGTATATATAAGGATGTGTTTATTGGCTGGCTAAACACAGATGAGATGTATTTCTAAATGAAAGAAAGTTAACAGAGAAGTTTCTAAGTGTGCGGGCTAAAATGCTGTAGTTTCCAAGTAAGGTTTGATGACATTAATGGCTAAGATAAAAAAGCTATTGACAATCTGGTCATTTGTGAAAGAAAAGTTTAGAAGATATGGTGAGAGACCATGACCACTTGACTGGACTAAAGTATTTATTTAATCAAGCTATTGCTTTTTTAAAAAAATATTTCTTCGTATTAATTGAATAAGAAATATTTATTTTTAAGTAATAATTTTGGTTCAAAATGGTAAAGCATAATCGCTGTCACTTTCTGTATCAATCTCCATGTCATGATAAAGATCTACTTCAAGTTCAATATCAATTACTTTCATTGCATCCCGCACTTGTTCCCTTACAATATTTATATATTTATTGCAGATGGAATCAGAATCAGTTTGTGCTGCATTGTTGCTTTATTCACTGTAGGTGTTTGTTTTATGCCTTTAACTTCTTTTACGATGCTGTCACTTTCCTTGGCGGCAAGGTCTGGTCCATTTACAATGATGTTCATAAGACTATAGCATGTCTGGTTTTACACTTGATCTCAGTCTGGTCTTGATTCTTTTGATTGCACTGGCCTCTCTCTCTGGCCATGCATTAGAGACTCGGGCTGACAGAAACACTTCAGCTATGAAGCCAATTGCAAGGCAAAAATCTGATGTCAGTAGCACTTTCCTTAAACACCATTCTTTTGCACTGAATGTTGATCCAGTTTCCTCCAACTATTTAGGTCATATTTGAACTTGTTCCACTCAGCCTTAATCTGGGCCTTCTGGAAAGAAGCTTCATCCTCATTTGTGATTAAGTGACCAGCAATTATGGTAATTTCATGTTTGTTGTAATTCTGCAATTCCACATTTTTGTGATCTGACCGAGAAAGTGAATTGAAGATTGAGATAGCTCCAAGGACAGGCAAAGATTCCAGAAAAACCCACTCAGTGTTGGCTTTTAGAGATGCTACATATTTGTTCCGTAGTACATTTAACTCCTCTTTCTTACAATCTGTGATGTTGATGTTGTATTTGCCAAGTTCTGTCTCTTGTTCATTGTTAAATAGAAATGAATTTCTTACTCCAGATGCTGCAACCTCTATCAACATGTCCTTTGTGCTTTGATAGCTGGATCATTATGTGAGAAATCTATGATCCCCCATTGAAACATTTTACTTAGCACCGACAATTAGTGAGGAAGAGAGGAAGAATTTCCGCTAAAATGTAGATTGTGCCAATAAAGTCCAGAGTTTTCATTTTCTTAGGCAGACCAATGGCAGTAGCATCACTGTCATGTAGATGATTTGGGGTCTGGAGTACAACAGGCATCTGGGACTTTACCAACTGCATAGAGTCATTAAATGAGACCCAATCCATTTCGTATGTTTTTTTCAATTTTTTTATTGCTACTTTTTGATGTAAGCGAAAGATTTTTGCTTGCTTCTTGCACCTTCAAAAAGACTGCCATCTTTTTAGGTGATGCTTCAAACATATTCCGTAACTGAGTCAGTATCATCTTAACCTGTTTCACATAAGAAACATCCTTAAATATGTCCATACACGCAAGTACGAACCTATGACATATGCAATGAACAGACAAAAGAGCTGGGGTTTTATTTTCTTCAGCTGAGTTGCAGCACCAGTTTTTAAACATATCATTACATTGGCTCCATCACTAACAAAAGATGCCAAAGAAGATTCTGGTAAACCTAACTTGTTCAGGTATTCCATGATTATTTTTGTGATTGTCTCTGCATTTGGTTCATTTGAACCCTTTAACAAATCATTAACAAACAATAATTTTGTTTCAACTTCTCCCTGTTTTTTGTTAAAATACTGAACAAATTTGACAATCTATTAAGTAACACTAATATCTTTTACATTGTCTACAAGGAGTCCATAGCATCTTGTAGATTTAATATTTTCCACATTTTGTGCTTCAGTGGTTTTTCTATGGTGAGGAAGATTTCTCTTAATGATGACTGGGAGTGATGCTGGAGATACTTCATATCCTTTATGCCAAACATTTGTATCAGATTCAGAAGATGCAATACTTTTCTATTAGATATTTCTTCTCTGCAAAGCCAGTAAATGGAAGTGAAAACTTTTTCTAGAAGTCCAGTAGCCGCTTGTTCCTTCTTTGAGATTTCCAGCTAAAAAAAATGGATACATGCTGAAACACCTCTGTCATTGCAGTATCTTTTTGTTGCTTAGTGTTGGCATGATCTGTCAGAGCTTCTGAATGCAGCCTAATGGATGGAGTTAGAGAGATTTCTGTGTTGCTTGATCTGTCAGAGCTTCTTAACACAGCCTAATGGATAGAGTTGGAGAGATATTTGTGTTGCTTTCTGTCAGGTTCTGTTTCTGTAACTTTTATGACATCATCACCATCATCACGGGGTTTACTGTGCATGCCTGCTTCCACTGTACTAGTTGTACTAGACACTGGCTGGCTTGTAGACTTGCATTCTGTTTCAACTTGACTATCAGAATCCATGCAGGTGGGATCTGTTTCAGCTTGACTATCAGAATCTATGCAGGTGGGATCTGTTTTAGTTTGACTATCAGAATCCATGCAGGTGGGATCTGTTTCAGCTTGACTATCAGAATCTATGCAGGTGGGATCTGTTTTAGTTTGACTATCAGAATCCATGCAGGTGGGATCTGTTTTAGCTTGACTATCAGAATCCACGCAGGTGGGATCTATTTAAACTGGAACTGCATGACTTGAATCCATAGATCTATATGTCTGGTTGTTTGGTACTACAATAAGAGAGAGTAAATCCAATAAGAGAGAGAAAAAATCATTATAAAACCAATACTGAGGAGAATCAAAACAAAGTAAATGTTCATTAAATTAAAAAACTTTTGTTTACCTGATTATTAAAAACCTCATTAATTTTGCAAAAATATTTTAATGCATTAGAACTAAACAGTTATCGTTAAATAATATTACAGGTTTTTTGATCTGGTCACTTAACTCACACTAGTTGTTCAATAGTCTTGTATTGCATGAGCTGGCTCATCACAGATAGAGTGTGAAGGGAGGTAACACCAGCATAATTGTTAAACTGCGCAATACTATATATATGCAAATACATAAAGCCATTTATTTAATCGCTGTTTATTAAATGTTCTGTTCAGGATGATAATTGTTTCATTTATTGGAAGTATTTTGCTGGCAAAAAAATAGCCAGAACAGACTGATTGTTAGATGGGCAATTCACCCAGCCTTCTGGCTTTTAAGGAATGCTTCGATAATGTAGAAATTTAAAAGGATTGTTACTGCATTTTATTATTTAGATATAAGTTTATTTTTTATATGATCAGAACTCTTGCCTTGGAAATTTCACATTTGGGCTTCACTTGATTGTGTGGCCACTGCAGAAACTAGGTATTCAAACTATATCTCCCACCTTGAGCTACTGCACCAGATTTTATTGAGTGTGGATGTCGCTTGTAGTGCACAGATCATCAACATTCTCCTGTCAGACATTCATAATTATGAATGTAAATCTTATTCTTTTTCTTATATTTAATTTCACAACTGTATCATCCACCAACAAATCAGATTAAAAACAAGCGTATATACTCGCTGATAAATTGAGTTCAACTGCAAGCTTATATACTCACTTATAAGTCGAGTTCAACTGCAAACAATGCAGACCCTATTTAATTCACCTGCAGATCAGTGTCTGTGTTGTTTGTTCTACTGATTACTCCTTACTAACTGCATAGACCCAGATTAAGGTATACACTGCCACACATGAGTGATTTTGTCTATACTGCTGTGCAAATAGTCATGCATTAAACAGAATCTCAAATTTAAATTGTCATCATTGCTATAACAATAAATATCATTCCAGCTTTGTTTCAAATAAAAGTAATGATGCAGAGAACATCAGGAAAGTAAAGATCAATCAAGCAAACAAATCACTTATCCAAGTTTTGTTAATTGGTTAATCTCAAATGTACCGTCTATATTCGCGTATAAGCTAATACCAACTGCAAACTGCATAGACCCAGATCTACCATCGCATAATGCACTGGCAGATCTGGGTCTATGCAGTTTGTAAGGACTAATGACTAGAACAAACAACTTAGACCCTGATCTTCCGGCGCATTATGTGATGGCAGATCAGGGTCTATGTCGTTTGCATTTGGACCCGGATTATATATGAGTATATACAGTAGAATACTGTCAAGCATCAAACAGAATCTTCACTTTACATTATCAGTATTGCTTTAACAAAAAATACCATTGTAACTGGCCTTCGGGTCATAGCTTCTAACTGGGGATTATACAGATCCATGCTTCAGCCAAGCCTGAAAGTAGACCATTTGATTCATGGGTAAAGGGGGATCCCCAATAAACATTTCAGTCACTTTCAAAAAGACAGGAAAGAAAAGGTGAAATAATCCCAATTTGGACTATAATCGAGGATGATAACTTTGGCTTTGTACTTAATGTACCTCAAAACAGGAAGTATAAAAAATGTGCTTGCAAATGCAAACCTGTCCACCCATACAATATATATGGTTATGTTCCAAATTTATTGACTAGCTAGCTACAAAACGTATTATAATGTAGTTATCTTAGCAGTACAGTGTATAATGGCACATGTCCATGAGAGTAAGTGTAGGTGAGGTCTGCATTTTAATAAAACAAAAAGACAATTATAATGACAATTCCAATTGTATAATGACTTGGAAACTTGAATAAAAGACTCAAGTCTAATGTACATATTGGAGTTAACTTACTGAAGTAAGATGAAGTTCGAAGGGGGATGGGGTATGCCTCTTACAGGTCAAATGCCTAAAGCAGTTCACAATTTCTACCAACCTCTAATGTGCATATAGGACTGGCCAAGAATCTGAATTTTACCATTGGTCCAACATACGAGAATGACTATTTGTGTTTTCCAAAAACACATTACATGTACTCCCTGAGTCTTTATGTATGTTCAGACTTTGAGAATACTAAGAATGACTATTCTGACAAACACTGTGGACATTCCATTTCAAACCATGATCAGTGAAAGTTCTGTTTCATCCCATGATTATTTCCAATAGCTTGATCTTGTCAACATTAGATTGAAATTAATGAACAGTTATAATTGTACATGTACTTGGTAACTTGCTGTTCATGCATTTCATGACTGCTGTTGATGATGTTTTTATTCAATGTAATCTTAAAGCTTTCATTGAAGGATGTGTTTGTTTTAGCCACATTTTTCCACAACCTACCATATATTCTCACTTATAAGCCAAGTTCAACTCCAAACAACATAGACCCTGATCTGCCATCGCATAATGCACCAGCAGATCACGGTCTGTGTTGTTTGTTCTACTGATTAGTCCTTGCTAACTGCATAGACCCAGATCTGCCATTGCATTATGCAATGGCAGATCTGGGTCTGTGCAGTTTGCAGTTGGACTTGACTTATAAGCAAATATATATGGTAGCTACCCAGCTGTATGGTATAATTCATATTCTTATTATGAAGGAAAAACAATTCAGGTCTTTTAGCATGTTTAGGACCTAAATAATACAGTTTAGGACCTAAATAATACAGTTTAGAACCTAAATAATACAGTTTATGACCTAAATAATACAGTTTATGACCTAAACAATACAGTTTAGAATCTAAATAATACAGTTTAGGACTAAATAATACAGTTTACGACCTAAATAATACAGTTTAGAACCTAAATAATACAGTTTACGATCTAAATAATACAGTTTAGAACCTAAATAATACAGTTTATGACCTAAATAATACAGTTCAGAACCTAAATAATACAATCGAAGACCTAAATAATACCATTTAGAACCTAATTAATACAGTTTACAACCTAAATAATACAGTTTAGAATATAAATAATACAGTTTATGACCTAAATAATACAGTTTACAACCTAAATAATACAGTTTAGAACCTAAATAATACAGTTTAAGACCTAAATAATACAGTTTAAAACCTAAATAATACAATCGAAGACCTAAATAATACCGTTTAGAACCTAAATAATACAGTTTACAACCTAAATAATACAGTTTAGAATCTAAATAATACAGTTTATGACCTAAATAATACAGTTTACAACCTAAATAATACTGTTTTTGACCTAGATAATACAGTTTAGGACCTAAATAATACAATATTTTTTTCAAGGTATAATTTCACCATTTGTTGCCTTTCCTGCATTAGAATATAGCAAGACCTATATATTTCATTCTGGCAATATAGCAGCAACAGTGGCGGCAGCAAGAAAGTTAAAAGTTTTGTTGTATTAAAATTAATTGACACTCATACCATACATCAAAGTACAGTGGGTATTTTGAGTGCACACTTTGAGTGGGGTACTTTGAGTAGGGTACTTTGAGTGTGCACTTTGGGTGTGCACATTGGGTGGGGTACTTTGAGTGGGCACTTTGAGTGTGTACTTTGGGCACTTTGGGTGGGGTACTTTAAGTGTGCACTTTGAGACATGATGTTCAGTTGAACCTCCATATTGTTCAGTAACAAAAAACCACATTATTAATTACCAAAACCATATTGTTCAGTAACACAAAACCACATTATTAGTTACCAGTACCATTATACTCTTGAACAATTAGCACATGGAAGGAAGGTTCATCTTTCGACAAACTCTTGTAAGTTGAAGATTGAATAATTATTGATAAATTCTTTGGCTTTATTTGACCTAATCATTGTTGCACACCATTAAATCTGAAATTATAGTCACAGAACAATTCAGTTCTTTTAGGACCTAAATAATACAATCATTTTTTTAGGGCTTGAATTTGATGCTAGCAAGCTAACATTTTGCTAGTTACAACTGTGATATGCCAGTAAATTGCTAGCTGAAAAAAAAATGAACTTGCAGTTTCTTGCTAGTGGACATTGAAAATAGCCAGATTTTTGCCTGTTGAAAATATTACAACTATCAAAATGCTGCTAGTTCTGAAACAAGTTAATTTTGAGTCCTGCAGACATAAAAATGAGCAAATTCAAAGCACATGATTTACAGCATGTGAAAATAGGCAGTTGGAATACTACATGTAGTCAGATGAAAAGGAATACTTAATTCCATTTTATTGTTGTAACATGAATTTAGAGACTAACAAAGATCATTATGCCCTGGAGGATGTGTATCCATTATTCTCAGATTTAATAAGGGACTGGATGGCTTGAAGAAAAATTGCACAATTGAGTGGTATCTGTCTGATGTGTGCCAACATAAATGTTAAAATGGCCACTCTTTATTTTTTGGATATCTACTTTAAACTGCAAAAGTATTTTCAAAATGATATGTACCGGTATGCATTTTAAAGTCACTTTGGAATATAGATACATGTAAAGGAAAATGGTCTATGCAGTCACTCCATTCAAAAAAAGTACCATATATCTATGTAGTACAGTTAGATCCTGTTGATCTTTACTCCATTTACCTAGCAGTCACTTTAATGTAACATCATGAATATGAAAATGTATTGTATACCACTTGCATTTGTCTAACAGTCTAGTTATTCTAACTTTTTATCTAAAACAACATGTGCTGGATTGAAAACGCTACAGTATTTGTTTTGTGCCCACATAACACTGTTCATGTTGCAAAAGAGTCAGTTTTTATTGTAGGTATCATGCGATTTATTGTAATGATTGTATCAATGATGCATTGTAGGCTTGATGAATCCACGTACACAATAGATGAGGTGATGGAGATGTTGGATGGGCTGTTGATGAACGTGAAAGGGGAGATCGAGACAGAATTACTGAATGCGGCTCACACCAATGTCCTTCTCATCAGACAGATGTTTTTGCAGGCAGAGAAGTGGCACCTTAGACTTAGTGCTGACATATCAGAGCTGGAAAATAAGCAAGGACTACATTATTACATATACTTGTCATATCTTAAAACTAGTATCCATGTAATTCACATACAGTCCTCCCTCATTATAACATACTTCATTATAATGCGATATAATTGTGGTACTACTATGGACCCTTGACCCAAATCATACCAGTTTATAACAATGTGGGTTGAAAGAAAACAAGGTGAAGTTTAGTCTTATATATTTATTTCCTTTTCAAAACACCATTATTAAACAAATTTTGATAGTGCCTGCTTTACCATGGTTTGGTATATTATGCTGTTCTCAGTATAATGCGGTTCTGTATATATAGCAGTTCTCAATATAACACAGTTCCATACATATTTGCAGTTCTCAATATAACGGGGTTCAGGAAATAGCTCAATTGACAGTTGTGAACCCCAACTACTGTGTTATAATGAGGGAGAACTGTAACAGTAAAATTATCAATGAGCAATGTCATAATGGATAAAACATCAAAATGTGCAGCATGACAGAGTTTTACCATTGATGCAGACTACATACATAAAATAAGCCTAACCAACATTTCAAGTTGTTCCTGACAGAACATTTGTAGCTATGAGTCTTGATTTGAACTATAGTTCAAGAGTGAATTATTTTCAGTTATTCACTGAACAAAATTACGAGATAATAGGAGTAAGAAATCTTTCAGTAAAATGACTTTAATTTATAAGGTAATAGATTATGTAAGAATAGCAAGCATCCACAGTTTTAGTTGTTGCCTGGACAATTATGACAGATTTTAAACCTTCAGGCTTTGGTTTATTTTGTGTTTGGCAAACTTTTGAACTTGGAAAACCATGTATTGTCTCTACAGTTAATTGGTTACAAGAATTCATACATAGATGCATGAAATCATCCTCTTGTTATGTTTTTATTATGTATAAAATGTGAGGAATTTAATCTAAGTAAAAATCTTGGTAAGTTCACATATTAAATGGGACGTACAAGATATTGATGATGCAGCTCTTCAGTATTGACAGTCATGCATTTAGTGTTCCCATTTGAGTAATGTAAAAATTCTCCTATTTAATTTTTTGGTGATTTTACAGGGAATTGTTAGACAAGATTGCAGATTTTGAGGAAAAACAGTTTGCAGGAGCAAAGAGAGACACTGATTTTCAGTCCATGTTAAAGAATATGAAATTAATTCCCCTGAATGAGACTGGAGGAACAGCCCTGCTACATATGGTATAGTATGCCTGATGTACTTTTATTGGTATCTTAGTATCACTGTGTTTTAGTGACCCAGTAAGTTGTTTTTCACTCCTCCCCTCTGACCCTGGCCTTTATGAGTATCTGTCCATTATATGTCATGTGTCGATCAAAGATTGCAACTTTAAAAAAATGCTTAACCAATTTGAAGGAAATTTTACATGCTTCCTATTTTTTATTTCCAAGACCTTTGTACAAATGATGATGTGCAATCTAATATTGCCAGTCCTACTGAAATTGAATTGGGAAGTTTAACCAAAAGGGAGAGAAGCAGCAACATATTTCAACCATGTCTTTCTTAGATGGCCATCACAGCAAGATTTATCTTAATATCAGAGTTAAAAAAATCTGATAGTCCGACACCCAGGACCCTTCTAAATCTAAATCGGGCCCCTTTGCTTTCTAAGTGAGTTATCCATCAGGCCTGTCCAAAAAAAAGTGTTAACTAATTTGCCTGAAAGAAACCTTGAGTCTGCTGATGAAATGGGCATTTTTATTTTGAAGTTCTTGAAAAACACTGGTAAATTATTAATACTCAGCTCTCTGCTGGGGCTCCATCTGTACGTCCCTCCACATTATGAAGATTGTCTGCCAAATTGTATAAAAAGCTATAAACTTTGTGTGTACAAAGCCAAGCACGTGACCTATGAATGAGAACAGTAATAATTTATGTTCTCCGTATTTCATTGGTTACCTATAATTAGTGTTCACTTGTACAACATGAATAATAATAAGCAGTACCTATGCAAGTGTTGGACAGTTAAGCTAAGCAAGGGGATTAGTGACTTACCGAGGGGATTAGTGACTTGTAAAAGACCCCAATACAATGTTTTTCAACCTAAAGGAACTGAGATCTTTACATTATATTTTAATTCATTTAGTTTAGAGAGTTGGTAGCCACTGATTCTATTGATACAGAGAGAGTGTTTTCTGTAATTGTGACACATCCACAGTACTATCACATGAATCAATTATGAAACTTGAAGCTACTGTTTTTGCTGATTGATATAAATAAAGATCAATGCCTCTCTGACTTTATTTCTGTTTTCAACTTTGATAGAGAAAAATGGAGAGTTTTGCTCAACTACTCCGAGACCCCCAAATACTCATCCCTACAGATTGCAATGAAATTCAGACTTTACACTGACCTGAAGGCAAAGCTGAAGGCATACATTTGGAGATCGCAAGAGCAGTGGTGTATGTCATAATTATTAACAATTTACCACCTGAGCATGTGAAATTGTTAGAAATCTCCTTTGCTGTTTGCCCATCTTCAACATAATGTAAATGAGGGTTAAGTTTCATAAACAATATCACAAGTATAATGGCACAACCATTTAATATTTTTGGATGGGTCAGTGTGTCAAAATAATAGTAACAAATATGGCCTTGTCAGGCAAGTGGTGTTTTAAGACAGTGCTAGTGATTTTTTTTAAATCACTTGCCCTGGGCCTGTGTCTGAAAATAAAATAATTATGAGTACTGCACTAACTGGTAATGCATCACTAGTTAAATATATTGAGCAGTACATATGCGATTGTTTGACAGTTAAGCTACTGAGGGGATTAGTGACTTATACAAGCCCCCAATACAATGTTTTTCACCCTGAAGTTGCTGAGATAATTACATTGTATTTTAATCCATTTGGTTCAAAAAGTTGGTAGATGCTGATTCTATTGTAATAGAATGAGTGTTTTCTGTAATTGTGACACATCCACAATACATGTACTATCACGCGAACTAAAAGCTACTCTTTTTACTGACTGATGTAAAAAAGATCAGTGCCTCTCCAACTTCATTTCTGGTTTCAACTTTGATCGACAAACATGGAGATTTTTTGCAACGTTCAGAAAACGTAACCACTCCAAGGCTCCCAAATACTCATCCCAACAGATCACAATGAAATACACAGACTGTACATGGACCTAAAGGAGACACTGAAGGCATACAGTTGGAGATTGCAAGAGCAGAGATGTATGCCACAATTATTCAGAATTTACCACATGAGCATGCAGAAAATGTTAAATTGTTGGAAATCTCCTTAGTTGTTTTCCCCTCTTAAGCAGAATGTGAATGAGGATTCAGTCTCTTGAACAATATCACAAATATAAGGAACTGACCATTTAATTTTTCTGGATGGTGGTTGGTTGTGACAAAATAATAGCAAAAAATATGGCCTTGTTGGGCAAGTGGATCTTAAGTTAAGCCAAGTGATTTTTTTTAAAAGCCACTTGACCTGAGCCTGTGTCTGAAGAAATTTTTTCTTTGAGTACTGTTGTATAAAGCAAGACAAGCTTCAGGTACTAATGAACATCAACACTGCTGATCCAACAAGTACGGAGGACATAGAGCATTGGACAATGGTTGACATCAGGAGCTGGAGGAAACATTGCTTTACTTTAAATATTTTGAGAGGTGAATAAACACACAAGTCAATTTAATATGATTTTGTTTATTTCTTTTCATGTTTAAAGTACAGCAATTTCAACACTGTATCCAAATAATAGTAAACAAATTGGCCTGTGTCCCAAAAAATTTTCTTTCAGCACTGACTATATATCCATACATCTTATCAACTTAGTCACAATAACTTAGAAGAAGCCAAACAAACAATCTATTTGTTGTTAATAACAACGTGACCAGTTTTGATTTTTTAAAAAGATACAGTTTACATTTCCATCAAGGACTTGTAACTTTGTATGAAATGTATATTTACCAGCAAAATTACTGCTTCTTAGATTTTTCTTTTCTTTGTTTTTTAATTTGATACCTGCCAAAAATGGCAGTGCCCTTAATGTATTGCACTTGTCCCTCATCCATCCATCTGTTGCATCAAAGGCTTCTATTTCTGCATAATCAACTCATTTAGTTTTCAATTCATTGCTTTGAAAACTTTACTGAATCATTGCAAAGATAATGGAAATGTGCATGATGCATCATATAAGGGTGCTGAATAATTTTTTTTTAAAAATAACATGTTTTAAACTTGGTCAGTGATGGTAAGCCCTGCGAGAGCTTGAGAGGTTTCGCTTGAAGGAGCAAACTTAGCTAGTTATCCAGGGCCACAGAGAAATTGCGAGTAAAGAACATTCATGGTCACCAACATTGTCAGCTTTTATTGTATGCATGATTAATTATATTGTGTACCGTATGTACTCGCTTATAAGTCAACGTTTTTTACTTAGAATTCGACTCATGCAGAGTAGGGGTCATCCTATAAGCGCGACATTAAAAAAATAAAAAAATCTTGGGGTAATGTTGGAAACTCTATATGTTTGCAGTACATAAAAATACTGTCAATTCATATATTTTTACGTTTTCATGCCACTATTCCTATGCAGTAATGCATATATGGTATGCACTGTGTTATCCGTTTCATGACGGTATTCATTACACAATACATGTATCTACAGTTATTTGGATTTTAATAATTTGAAAATATTACCAGTAAATTAAATACTACCTACCACAAAATGAAGTGTCCGTCAGTGTTTACCGTGGGTGTTTACTAGTAAGTATATTGCCTGTATTTGTATTAATATTTGTGTTTTGCTGTATAAAGACTGTGCTTGATGCAATAAAAGTTTTTGTATTTTCTTTTTCCACAAGTCAGATTTAATTCCCAGACGATATTTCCCAAGTTATCAGCCAGTGCACGTGGGCCAATAAGCCTTTGGCTTGTAAAGGGACTCACTTTGTTTTCAAGTTGACAATCCTTTTCAGTGCCAAGTAGAGTTCTACAACCTGTGCATATACTTTGACCTTAATCCCTTTGCTTGTAAAGGCACCACACTCTTTGTTTTCCCATGTGACAACCCTTTGATCAAGCCGCTAGTTTGAAACATGTTCAGTGCCAAGTAACAGAGGGTGGCTATTTGAACTCCCTGTGATCTTGCCACACAATTGAATTGTGTTCCATTGCAGCCTTTAATAGATTTCTAACTTTATGATCAAAGTGTTACTCACAAAGCTCAAGCTCAGTCTCTGCATAAGCACCCGCATATGACAGTAAAGCCGAGAATCGGAGTCAGATGAGATTTACGATGACTAGACGACGAATATTTACAATGACTAGACGACGATGTAGGATTTCAGAACTTTATCAGACAATGAGGATTAATTCTTGGACTTTGTACCAGATGACATTAGATGGTGACATTTATAGGGTACCGTGAATCACAAAAAGGTGGACTTAACTTTCATTGTTTATTTGTATGACATGTGGAATTAACATATTACGGGATATTGTGAATCGGATCATTCTGAACTTCTATTTTTATACCGGTATGTGACCTATAATTGAATTCGTGGATTTAAACGGATTTAAAATGTTAAGCATTATGGATTTTTCAATGAATTTTATTACACAAAGATGGACAGATTGTAAGTTGTCAATTTATTTGTGACATATTTCACTAAATAATATAATCGTATTTTACACTGGTTTTATCTTTATCTATCCAGTTTGGCTTGTTTATATTTCCAAAGTGCGTTTCTGACTCACTAAGAAGTCACCCCTTCAGACGGATCTGACTTCCAAAATACACCCCGACTTATAGGAGGGTCAAAGAGAAAATCACTTTTTGCAGCCCTAAAAAGGGGGGGTCGACTTATAGTCGAGTGGACTTATAATCGAGTATATACGGTACATTAATACTTACATTCATACAAGAAAAGTACATGTATAACAAAAAATATTATTCCACCATGTATCCCAGATAGCAAGTTCTAATTTTAATGAAGGTGTTTTAAGCCAGACAGCTATTTAGTATTTGACCTAAGAGGTGTCAAAGATCAAACTAATCAGTATGTTATTCTGCTCAGATTAAGGTGTATTAAATATACATAATGATAAATCAAATTTAAGATAAAAGCAGATGAAAGAATGAAGGCCATTTTTATTGTTCGGAGTCAGCTAGGGGAGATGAGTGACTTGTTGGCTTTGTTTAAAGTTTACCATGTGTACCTGAGGGTAACCAGCCAAGAAGATAATTGTTTTATTACTTAGTTTAATAAAATCACTACAACCCCCTTTCTCTGGAACATCCATTAGCGTTAGTTTTGCTTCTAACAAGCTTACAATGTCTGCATGTTAAACTACAGGTCTGGAGTAAATATTTATAAGTAATCTTCTGACCATACTCTCTTGTGTATATGATAGTTATCTCCTTTCTTCTCAATTCATATGTTCATTCATTTATTTCATAATTATCATATTGGTCTCATTTTTGTACATTTCTTTCATTCATTCATTCATTCATTCATTCATTCATTCATTCATTCATTCATTCATTCATTCATTCATTCATTCATTCATTCATTCATTCATTCATTCTTATGTTCAGTTTCTCATTTACCCTTACCCCAACAGTTTTCTCCATCTGCTTGTTCTCTCATTTGTTTACTTATTTATTCATAGAAACTAAGAGACTAAATAGTTAAATCAACTTTCATGTTTTTTTTTATATCATTAAGGGATCGGAACACCAATTAATTTCCCATGGAACTTAATATATTTTTTAAAAAATAAGTTCTTCACTAGCTTGGCATACAAGCCACACATGGTTTCATTCATTACAGTCAGAGAAATTTTTTGTCAGCCTAAAAAAACTTGTGCTTCGCAGCATGTTGTTGAGTCTCATGATGCTGTGGGGGGGGGGGAGAGATTTACTCCCTAGTCTACTCCTAATAACATAGCCTTGCAGCAAGAGTCCGTATGCTATTTTGTCAGTAGGAAATGAAATACAGGATATAAAAATCAAAGTAAATATTTTTGTCAGCTATAGTACATCGATTGAAGTTTGTGAAATTAATAACAGAACAAAATTGAACCCATTTATTACCCATTGGGCACATCTCAAAAGATTTAGTACTCTATTTTTTATTCCCCCACCAGTAGACTGGTTCCCTGGCTGTAAAATAATTTGTGGTCCAATACCTTGATAGTAGTCTAAATTAAAGTATCTTCAACAGACTGATATTCAAAACCCCATAAAAAAAGAGAAATCATAATATATATTTTAATACAGAGAACAATAAAAATGAGTTACTTCTGTTGTGGAAAAAAATAATTCCTGTTTATTATTTGCATTATTTCAGATAAACACAGGAAATGGAAGGATCTCAAATTTTTAAGTACTTGAGATTTATCATCATATCCCCCCCATGTTTATTTTTTACCTGAAATGTCTAAAATAAGTTGTTATCGAGATTCACAAAATTATAATTTTCTTTACATGATTCATGAAGAATGCTACCGATTTTGTGAAAGTAGTTGTTGAAAAAAAATCTAGTGAAAACTTGGAGAATTTTTGGAATGCCATACAAATTTTTGGGCTGAAAGTTCGCTCAAGAAATGAATATAATGTTTTCATTTTTATTTAAGCTCATCTTTTTGGCAAAGAATGAATATCCTCTAAGTGTTTCTTCATGAAGATGAATTTATGGTCAGTGTACTGTGAAGTGTTTCTTATTGAAGATGAATTTATGGTCAGTGTACTGTGAAGTGTTTCTTATTGAAGATGAATTTATGGTCAGTGTACTGTGAAGTGTTTCTTCATGAAGATGAATTTATGGTCAGTGTACTGTAAGGTGTTTCTTCATGAAGATGAATTTATGGTCAGTGTACTGTGAAGTATTTCTTCATGAAGATGAATTTATGGTCAGTGTACTGTGAAGTGTTTCTTATTGAAGATGAATTTATGGTCAATGTACTGTGAAGTGTTTCTTCATGAAGATGAATTTATGGTCCGTGTACTGTGAAGTGTTTTTTATTAAAGATGAATTTATGGTCAGTGTACTGTGAAGTTTTTCTTATTGATGCTTAAAAGTCAACATTGTAAATCTTTCCTAGTAATTAAGGTCTTGATTGCAACTTTTTGTTTATAAGTAGTCATATCATAATCAGAAAATGGTTAAAGACTACATAATGGAAAGAAGAAAAGATCATTTTTAGGGATGCATTTTTTGTTGTTGCAAAGTTGCAGGTTTAATATTAAATTTCTCTTTAACTTCTTGGACATTTGTACACTTTCTGTATTCATTTGCAAGTTTTATTTTCATTTAACCATATAATTATTTTTGGAAGAATCATTGATTAATAATTCATTCATCATTCATTCATATAAGTTCATTTGTTTATTCATTCAATTGTTTAAGCTCTTTTGTTAACTATATGGGATTCACTGTGAAACCAAGCATTATCTTATGAGAAGCAGAGTAGTGGCCAATGTGAAAAAGGTCTAATGACTTATCCTCTGGTATTCAATGCTTTGCTTTGAAACTTGTACAGTTGTTGCAGATTTAAAGTAAATGTCTTTGGCACATTCATTTGATAAATGAATTTTCTAAACATTACTGTGTTGTCAGTTTTATCATTTTTTCATGTTAGTATGTCACACCTTAGGGCTTCACATTTCATAACAAACACTGGAACTTACACACTATCAGACAATTTTGTCCTGATGAAGAAAGATAGAAGTAAGCTACAAATTTCATTGTGGAGTAGCTCTTTATGTCAATCATGCCATGTGCTTTATTTCTAGGCAAACACAGCAATAGATGTGAAGCATTTATCAATTCTGGTAACAAACTAAGCACACCATTCAAAGCAGTTTATACTTTGTTGTCTTTATAATATATGAAACATAGATACAACTTCATTCCTCAAAAGACCTGAAACTTTTCTTGAGCAGATTTCAGCTCTCTCATTGATGACTTTACTGTTAGCAGATTTTGTTGATGACCTCAGCTAATCCAACATGAAAGTCATAATCCTCTAAACATTAACAAGAAGGCATGTCTTTTAACAGTCTGTGATTACACAAACTCATAGAAAAGATGGAACTCTGAATCATATGTACATCAGTGAACACTATGTGACTGTGTGATCTGTACCAGCTATCACTCAGATCACTTCACCATCCAATTTACAGTTCCAGTTTTCATAAGGCAGAGTGTATCAGGTTATGATGTTCTCCATCCATCTGTACATATGTTCCCTGTTTCACTTCCACAAAATAACTCCAGTTCTCCAGCATCTACCATTACCAAATTTTGTAAGCTTGCATTTGGGGCACAGAAGAAATCTATCAATTTCGGGCTTTAAAGGTTAAAGGTCAAGGTGACATGAACTGAAAGAAGGAAAACTGTCAACACATGGCTTGAAATTGATAATAGCAAGCTGGCATTTTCCTTGTTACAATTATGATATTGCTAGCTGAAAAAAGAAAGGAACTAGAAGTTTCTTGTTATTGATGTTTTGGAAGTATGTTTAAATTTTTATTTCAAAATATGAAATATGCTAGTGGACATTGAAATTAGCCTGATTTTTGCTAGTTGAAAATATTACAAATATCAAAAATGCTGCTATTACTGAAAAAATGAATATCAAACACTTAACACTGGAACAAGACTTGTATACCAAATACCTTGATCAAACTTTGTAACTCTTTATTGATGGGTTGCATTTAAGACCAGGAAGACACCTATGCATTTGGATGTGCAAAAGTCAAAGATCAAGGTCACAGAAATCAAAAGAAGAAAAAACTATTTCCACAAAACTACTTAAGCTCTGTACCACATGCCTTGACTGAACTTTGAAGATGGCTTGTCTTTGAGACAAGGAAGATACCTATTGATTTTGGGTTGAGGGTCAAAGGTCAGAGGGACTCCAAGAAGTAAAACAGTTTCCAGAAAATAACTTATGTTCTATGCGACAAATCTTGACCAAACTTTGTGGATGACTTGCAAAAAGAAAGGCACCTATTGATTTTGGGTCATTAGGTCAAAGGTCAAGGTCACCATGACTGGAAAAAACAATTGTGTCTGCAAAATAACTTGAGTAACTTGAGTTCTGTTTTTTCTTACCTTGAACAAATTTTGTGGATGGCTTGCATTTAGGACAAGGAATGATTTCGGATTCAAAAGGTCATGTATCTGACCAAAGAAAGGGTGTTTTACATAAAACAAGTGTAATAATACCATTTACCATGTGGTAGGCATATCACGTACCATGTGGCAGACATGTGGCAGACATATAATGTACCATGTGGCAGGCCTGTAATGTACCATTTACAGTAATCTTGTTTGTTTCTTTCAGCAACTGGGAATGTTCATATGTATTTCTATACATGCATGCATATGGCTGTATCAGTTCCTGTCAGAGTTCTTCCTCTTTTCTACTTAAACCACATATTGAGGCAGGAACATTTGTGTCCTGTGATAATGTACACACTTTCCATGATGAATCTATTTAACAAATGCTACTGGAGCGAAACTGTTAAGATTTACAGGCCTTGCAAATATATAGATGCCATAAAGCATTTTTGGTTTTCTGTTGATAATTTTTCTTTGGCAAAAAGATAGGATGTTCAACTATTTGCAAAAACACTAATGAATACAGTTTTCAAAACATTAAATTTGATGCTGTTCATAGTGTCTTGGTAAACACGCCACCAAAGTTTTTCCTCCTGTACCAAAGGAGGCTCTTTAATATCTTTTGAAGACGTTGGACCCAATCTCCTTAAGGAAATCAAAACGTTTAGGTAAGGTCCCAAAACCATCAAAAGTTTTGGACAAGAACAATTTATATGAGTGCTAACAGAAGTGTACAAAAAATACCTTGTTCATAAGAAAACATGGTTTAGAATTTTCCAAAGAGCAAGATCAAAAGCTGGTATTGCAGGACAATAAATACTTTAGGTAATTGTAGAAAATACATGTACAGATGGTAAAATACATGTACAGATGGTAAAATACATGTACAGATGGTAAAATACATGTACAGATGGTAAAATACATGTACAGATGGTAAAGTATTTAAGATTAGACAGCTTCTAAGATTATATTATTGTCGGTGTTGGTATGGACTTAAAATGATGTTAATGCAGCTAATTCTGTTAGACTGTAGTTGGGTCTTTTGTCTTTCTAGAAAATTGAAGAGTTGCAAGCAGAAAATGAAGCATTGAAAGCACAAATTCTTGGAGTTACAGCAGCAGTAAGTATGAAAAAAACATTTTTCCAAGAAAAAGCTTGTATTTTAAAATTTTTGGGGGGTAATCCTAATGAGAAAACTTCTACTTGTATTTCACTGTATGTAAACATCTAACTTTCATAGCATACTGGAGCTAATTGAATTCATGTTGATGATGTATGGCACATGCAATGTAGAATGAATTAAACTTATGTTTATGAGTTGTAGTCAAACTGATATTAAACTGACATATTCTATGATAAAAGCCATTGTTATAAACCTGGCAAACCAAGTTTGGGAGGAGGGATATACTTGAGTTCACTTGTCCATCCATCCATCCATCCATCCATCCATCCATCCATCCATCCATCACACTTTTGTTGACTTAATAGCATCTGAACCCTCTAATACATCTTCATAAACTTATTATGCTCTTGTATCATGACTAGACATCATGTCCTATAAAATATTGGAGTCTGTCTGATAGTATTTAAGAGTTATCCCATGTTTATTACAAACTGTGTCCATCTGTCTGTCACATTCTTGTCTGGTTGATAACTCCAGAACCATTCAAGATATTTTAATGAAACTTGGTAATGCATTTGTATCATTGCAAGAGTTTGTGTCTCAAATAAGATTTGGATTTGTCATATTAGTATTTTTGGAGTTATCTTGACATCTTTTTAAAAATGTTACTGACACTTCATCTCTTGCAGTGGGTATTCCATAAGCACTCACTTAGTGACAGATCTAGTTTTACTTGTATTTACTTCATGCTCAGCATGCATTGATTATATTACATTCAAAAATGATGGCATGTAATGTCAATAAAGTCAGATTTATCCGTTTACAGGATGATTGTCCACAAATGTCACTGTCTAATGTATAAACAAAATCCCCAATTTTATCCACTAGAATTTGTCACTAAGAGTAGGAATGTATTTTGTTAATTTAAGTGATA
This sequence comes from Margaritifera margaritifera, assembly GCA_029931535.1. Classification (NCBI taxonomy): domain Eukaryota; kingdom Metazoa; phylum Mollusca; class Bivalvia; order Unionida; family Margaritiferidae; genus Margaritifera; species Margaritifera margaritifera. Next base: position 66,068 of record JAQPZY010001579.1, on the reverse strand, counting down.
CTAGAGTGCTAAAACTTGTCCTGTTTCAGTCACAAGCTGGGGAACTGAAGAGGAAACAATTAATGGAGGATGCGAGTCGCATGAAGTCTCAGTCAGCAGTAACAGTAAGTTCTCATAGAATGTTCAACAGTGGCCATCAGAATTAAATTGTTATGAACCCTTCAATTTTATTGCATTTTTATAGGGTTCATATAGCGATGGTCTTTGCATCAACTTCTTGAATATATATTCCAGCCTTTTTAGAAAATAGTCTGACAGTTTTGAAGTCTGTGGGAGGAATCAAGAGTCAAAGGACTAATTAGGACCCCACATGACAAAGAACTAATTAGGACCCACATGACAAAGGACTAATTAGGACCCCACATGACAAAGGACTAATTAGGGCTCCACATGACAAAGTTGGCTGAGGCCTATAGTAATCACTTATGTCTGTCCATCTGGCTGTTTGTCCATCCATCCATCAGTCCATCCATCACCAGTTAGGTTTCAAAACGATAACTTTACTGGGAAGTATTGGATTTTACCCAAATTTGGTATGCAGCTTTATTTACAGTACTTGTGCTACCTTGTTGCCTATCTCCCTGTCTTTTTTTTTGGCAGCATAACTTTATCAAGGTTTATTGGATTTTAACCAAATTTGGGTTTGTGTCCATATGTTGATGAGACCTTAAATGAGTGCTATTTCCAACATTCCACAACAGTATTGACAGGAGTTATGTGCCCAGATATTGACAGGAGTTATGTGCCCTGATATTGACAGGAGTTATGTGCCCTGATATTGACAGGAGTTATGCACCCTGATTGCCCATCCTCACAACTTTGGTTTCTGCAGCATTACTTTACCAAGGATTCTTGGATTTCAACCAGATTGGCATGCAGCTTTATGTTGATGAGACCTTGAACAAATTTTATTTTCAGCATTCCACAACATTTGGAGGAGGTATGGCTCCTGATTTTCCATCCTCCTAACTTTGGTTTCTGTAGCATAACTTAACTCATGATCTGAAGTTTAAAAAATGTATTGTAGTACTAAGTAACTATTTGTAATCCCTATGCTGCCCATCAGGGGTGATTGCAAAAGTATTGTATTACTAAGTAACTATTTGTTATTTCTTTGCTGCCCAGCAGGGATGATTGCAAAAGTATTTTATTCCTAAGTAACTATTTGCAATCCCTTTGCAGCCCAACAGAGGTGATTGCTAACTGTTTGCACCTCACTCCATACAGCAGATTTGCAGATACCTTGCAAACTGATTTTGGAAACAAATATATATTTAGCAACAGGATTGCAAATGGATAAATATGTTTTATTACAGAGTTTGTCAAAATAACAAGAAAATGGGGATGGCATCAGAACAGGCCAGGAAATAAAATTGATGGTAAAGTTGATTGTAGTATCATGTTTCAGCTAGCCTCTACTGCAGATCAGGGAAGTCCAAGTTTTAGTGTGTGTCTCTGATGTGTGGGTGTGTAATCTCACTCATATCCCCATTTTGCAATTCACACACACACACACACACACACACACATGTTACTTTATTCTAGTTTTGATACCTGAGATATATCAGAGATGGAAGTCTTCTCTCAAACCTTTTAAATCATAAAGCTTTTTAAATAAAAACATGCTGAAATTCTCTTTATTTTTTGGTATGACTCTCTTTGAAATTTATAAATCTGTTGGGAAGTTATTAATTTTTTTTAAAAATTCATAGTAGCACCTTATGTTGGACTTAGATTGTATTTTGCAGTAAACCTTGTACTTGAAACTGTATTTTGCAGTAAACTTAAGAGCAGAAAATGACAATGTCCATGAGCTTACACTTCATTTACCCAGTATATGTAACTGATCAACAACAGATGACACTAAACCTAGGGTTCATCCCTACCCCCATTGATTTAGCCCTTGGGTCATAACTTGGAAACTATTGAGATTACCACCTGTGACCATATATACTCTTACTGGACATGAAAACACAGATGTTTACATGCAGCTGACATTGGCTATGGGGTTCATCCTTACCCCCCCAAAAGACTAAGCCTCTGGGTGATAGCTTGGAAACTTTGAGATCCCCACCATATAACCAGATACATATTTACTGGGCACAAAAAGACAAATCATGCATACATCAACCTAATATTTGCATAAGGGGGAGTTCTTACCCAAAAGTCTCAAACTCTGAGGTGGAGGTCAAAATGGGGAATTGTAGGGCTATGTGTTTTACATACACAGAATTCTAGTTTAACTTGTTTGATAGCTGAAACAGTTGGAATGGTGCCAAACTGAATTTTACCATAATTAATCATAGAAATTGTATTCATTTAATTAGTGATTTTACTAGAAGTGACAGATAATTGACAATCAAGTAATTGGAACATTATTAGTTGGATTTCAACCAGAATTGGTGTGCAGCTTTATATTGATGAAACCTTGAATGAGTTTGATTGGCAGCTTTTGGACACATCACCATTTAGAGGAGTTATGGCCCCTGATGGTCTCATTTCCTAATTGTGATTTCTGCAGCATAACTTTATTTAGGATTGTAGTATTTCAGCTGAAGTTAGCATGCAGCATAACTTTATTAGGGATCGTAGTTTTTCAGCTGAAGTTAGCATGCAGCATTTTAGTGTTAGGGGCATAATACAGAGACAAAGTTAAACATGAAGAAACAGGTAGCAAGTTTGACTACCTACTTTTAAATCCAGTAGCAAAATGACTTGCCAAGTAAAAAGGTGTTTACTTTATTTAGGCAAGTTAGTTCTTTGATATTGTAATTGCTCATGTTAAGCAGGTTGTCTGCTATTACCTTTTTGTGGAAATGACACTGAACTATTCACAAATTCCACTGAGGGCTATTCCAGAAATGATGGTGTGGGAGGGTTGGACATCAGTACAATTAAAATATTATACCTGGTGTTTCTTTTTTAATTTATTAAATATGCATGATGGGATCAAAAATGATTTTTAATTTATGTTTGGTGGTGACTTTTGGTATATGATGCAATTGATATCATACAGAAATGGCATAAAGAGCAACATTATGAAGAAAAAAACTTGCACGTTCGACATATTTTGAGTTTCCTCTGACCCTTCCCATCCCATTTTAGATATTTGGACATTTATGTTGGGGTGTGGGGTCAAAATGCATTGCCTATGTAAAAGTTGGAATTTGACAACACTGCGCGATGTCGGCATAGGGTAGCTGCTTACTATTGGGCCTAGCAAGCTTAAACGACCTTACATCGAGCTATACCTGCATCAGGTTGATAGTAGGAGGATTTATTTTCTCAGAAATTGCAAGTTTAGCATTTGTTATTTGTTTAATCCAATGACAGACAAGACGAAACAACAGCGTTGATAAAATTTGATCTGGTACTCGCCATTTACTTTACAAGTCACGTGACTACCCAACTTTTGCAACCTGTCCATGACATCAGAGGTTCAGTAGTCATGTGATACCAACAAAAAAAACCTTTCCAGTGTTATTGTACAAAAAAATGTGAAAATATTAAATGAATGTCATGTAATGTTAGTAAAAAAACTAAAGGACACATAATTCTCAACATATTTATTCCGAGAACAATGGGCAGAAACTTGTCGATATCACAGTAACCTCGAGAAAGCAAGATTCAGCAAGCAGTGAGCACATGTCAATGCAGTAGTCACATAATACAAACAAAAATATTGTTGACACATGCTCTCTGCTTGATGAATCTGGCTTTCTCCTGGTTACTGGGGGCTCAAATAAATTTGTTGTCTCAGGGGAGTAAACACTATATACTGCACCCTAGATTCTGAAAATTTCATGAAAACAAGCCATCTTAGGGACTGCCTTTTATCTTACTATGCATTCATAATAGGTTGAATTTCTGCAAATACATTTCATGCAAGGTGGTGCTTGAAGAAATATATATTTCATCCAAGTTGGTGGGTGATATTAATTATATTTTATGTCTGGTGGGTGAAAATAAAAAGTGCCTTCTGACCCCTCCATACCATTATCTCTGGAATAGCTCTGATCCATATCTTATGGATACTTTTCAGAAAATATTATTTTCATTATATCATGCTCATCTTTATCATCATTATGAAATTTGCTTCCTAGAAAATTCCATAGAAATACTAAAAACAAAGATGGACTTTCATTTTGATGTAAACATCCACAATTTTGGCATTTATCTTCATCAGGATAAAATTGCTGGTAAAGCTCCGTTACACCAGTAAAATTCAAATCTTGTGTCGATGAGATTTCTTGCTTTTTGGGGAGCCATGGTAGCTCAGTTGGTTGAGTGTCAAATTCATAATCCGAGGGTTGTGGGTTTGATACCAGCCCAGGCCACCCCGGGCCGGCGGCCTCGGTGTGTCCTTGGGAAAGGCACTTAGCTCCCATTTCCTTGGCATGATATAGCCAATAATAAGTGCTGTTAAAACCCACAAAAAAACAACAAAATCTTTCTTTGTATCATTCTTGGTAGCAAATATTTTGTACCAGATTTTTCACCAGGTAGCTAAACATAAAATAGGTAGCAATGTTTCAAATTGCTTAGTGCATATTTCAGACCCTGATATAGTGTTAGCCTTATTCATCAGTCTGTCTGGCCATCACACCTTAGTTGAAGACTGGGTTTTCAAACCAGTTGGTTTTACCTGTACCAGGTGTGAAGCCAAGCCTGTCTATGAAGACAATAAGGTATATGATTGATCAGTACTGACACAGCTATTATGGAATGTCTAGTGTTCAGGGTTTTTTTAATTGCTAGTTTACAAATGGAGAGAGAGGGAGAAATGTGTATGCATTTTTTATAATTATTAAATTTATGTTGGGCTGTGATATCAATAGACCTCATTTGTGACTTTTAACTGGTCTTTTGAACAGAAATGTTACACACAAAAATAGGTATCTAACAAGGTTTGATTATTATGGGAAATAATATATTATCTTTAACAAAGAAAAAGAAAAAAGTGCAAGCCATGCTGATTAGCAGTAGTTAATTCATCATCTTTTTGTTTTTCAATCAGGGCAATGATGCAGAAGCGGAATCTTTGCGAAGGAAGATGGCTGGCCTGGAAGCTGATTTGGATACTGTAAGGACAGAAATATTTCAAATTTGATTTTTTTTCTCTATCTAGCTAGGTATTTTTTAAAATATGTGATCCTGAAAAAAATCCTTAGTGAAGTAGAACTGAACCAGACATTGAATTTTATTATACATCCATCTTAAGTTTGGGATATTATATTATGCCATTTGTCCATCTGTCTGTCCACCATCTGTTAATTGTCATTTGCTTGTCTGGCCCATAACATTGTAACTGTTGGAGAGATTTTCATGAAACTTTGCCCAAGTATATATCATGGCTAGATGGTGTCTTGCTTACCATTGCCATGCCCCCTGCCTCAAGGTCAATTCTGTGACTTGTATCAATGTCAGGAGTATAACTTTTGAATCACTGAACATATTTTAATGAAACTGTGTCTAAGTATATATCATGACTAGAAGGTGTGTCATGTACCATAGACATGCCTTCTGCCTCAGGGTCAAGGTCATGGCAAGGGAAAATGTAATTATGTGACTTGTATACCTGTCCAGAGTATAGCCTTTGAACCACTGAAGGTATTTTAATGAAGCTTGGTCGAAGTATATTGTGACTAGACCAAGTGTTGCAAACCATAATCATGCCCCCTGTGTCAAGGTCAAGCTCATAGCATAGGAAAATATCATTCAGGTACTTGTATCCTTCTCTGGAGCATAACTTTTGAACCACTGAAGATATGTTAATGAAACTTTAGAGAATTACATATCATGTATAGACAGTTTGTCTCATACCATAGCCACACCCCAAGCATTGAAGCACAAAACTAACTTTTTAATAATCTTATTTTTGATATGCCCGCCATAAGGCATAACTCTGTATGATACAAATACAGTATTACAACTTATGATGTCTGTCTGCCCATCCATCCATCAATCTGTCTGTTACCAATTTCATTTTTGCACAATAACTCGAGTTGTCTATCATTTACTATTACCAAACTTTGTGGATCGCTTGTACTTGGTGTAAGAAAGAAGCCTATTGATTTTGGGGTAAAAATATTAAAGGTCAAGGTCACTTTCAAGCAAGAAAAATATTTTCTACATAATAACTTTAGTACCATGACTAAAGTTTGTGGAGGGCTTGCCCTTAAGGTATGGAAGAGGCCCATTTTAATTTGGGGTCAAAAGGTCAGAGGTCAGGTAATTGTGTCACAAACAAAAATGGGTTTTGCAGAGTAACTTTTGTTTAGAGTTAGTTCCTTGAACAAACTTTGTGGATGGCTAGCCCTTAGATTAATAAAGCAACCAATAAATTCTGGGGTCTAGAGGTCAGAGGTCTCAGTCATGGTGAGTCTAAAAAGAAAATAATGGTTTCTGCAGGGTAACTTTAATTCAGAACTGCATACCTTGACCAAAGGTCCAGGTCATTGAGACCAATTTGTCAGTAATCTCCAGAGTCAACCATGCCCTACTAGTTCCTAGATAGAGGACTATTAAACATGGGGCAGATGTATAATGTGCCGTTCACGCTATTATTGTTCTTGAAAGTTATGCAGTGGCCTAGGAGTTCTAGATACAGCTGCCTGAGAATAGTTGAAAGCCAAGAGAATTGTTACCCATAAAAATAAATGAATTTAGAGTAGTAAAAGTTAACATGCCAATCATGCCATGTTTAGGGCATGTCAGTCTTTTCTGTTTTAGAATAGTAACTTGGGAGCCATTATGCCAATCATGCCAAGTTTAAGCATGTCTGTCTTTTCTGTTTTAGAGTAGTAACTTGGGAGCCATTATGCCAATCATGCCATGTTTAAGCATGTCTGTCTTTCCTTTTTTACAGTTGTAATTTGGGAGTCATTAGGCAAATCATGCCATGTTTAGAGCATGCCTGTCTTTTCTGTTTTAGAGTGTTAACTCGGGAGTTATTATCCCAATCATGCTATGTTTAGGTCATATCTGTCTTTTCTGTGTTAGAATAGTAACTCAGGAGCCATTATTCCAATCATGCCATGTTTAGGGCACATCTGTCTTTTCTATTTTAGAGTAGTAACTTGGGAGCCATTATCCCAATCATACCATGTTTAGGGCATGTATGTCTTTTCTGTTTTAGAGTAGTAACTCAGGAACCATTATGCCAATTTTGCCATGTCTCATTTCTTGCTTTTCCATTGCAGAGTCGTAAACATGGAGCTAACACAGCAACTGTAATGGAGAAGGACCTGGCTGAAACCAAACATGAACTTCTTAGGATACGGGAAATGTTAGAGATGGCAGAAAAGGTACTGACACTTTATTCAGTTATTTACCACCAAGGTATTTATCTTCATGCATAACTTTGCAAATATGCAGGCACTCATTTCAGTTATGCATAAGAAGAAAAATCATATTTTAATTTGATTTTTTAAAATATACCGTATGTACTGCAACCACACAGACCCAGATCTGCGGGCATATAATGCACTGGCAGATCTAGGTCTGTGCAGTTTGTTAGGAGTATTCAGTAGAAGAAACAACATAGACCCTGATCTGCCGGTGCATTATATGATGGCAGATCTAGGTCTATGTTGTTTGCAGTTGGACTCAACTTATAAGCGAGTAGATACAGTATTTGTTGTTTTTGTTATGTGCACATGACATGACTTTTTGGGGACACAAATCTGTGAGATCTTACAGTTTTGTTGTGAAATTAGAGAAATTTTTGTGAGATGATTTTGCTTTTGTCTATGAAGGAAGACTTCAGAGAATTTTTAACTTTAGGACTGTGTAAATGACTATAGATGGTTAGCATTTACTCCTCTAGAGCAAAGACTGAAACATTATTGTTCATCTGTTTGCACAAGTTTGAATAGTTTTGGCCAAAATTACAGGGAGGATGTAGAAAATTTCAGAACACTTGATTTCGTGCACATATATGTTTGAATACAGATTTTTCTTATAATTCTGTAAATTCTGTATAATAATTGCACACCTAATTAGTAGAATTTATAAAGAAATGTTTGAGGGCATTTTAATTTTTTTTCTCATTACCTTCTTATGCTGTTTTTTAAATCCAGAAATTGTCTCTCATGATATCAACATTTCTAAGACAAGTTTATACCTGAAGTTTGTAAATATGCTAATTGTTTACTGATTCATTTTAGCAGAATAAATGTTATCTCTTTCTTGGTGAAATTAGTTTCATGGTGTGAGACTTCACAATTCTGAAAGCTCAGATATCACAGTATGAGATATCACAGGTACTGTGATGTCACTATTTTTCATGGAGTACCAATTTTCACTGAGAACCAATTTTCTTGGGATACCATTTTGTGTAGATTTTGTGGTTGCTACAAATTATTAAATTATAGACCCAGCAAAACATTATCTTTTTTTGTTAAGAATGAGACCCCTTCCCCAAATTCACAAATTTAAGTGCTGACCAAAAGGGCATTTTTTCCAAAAACACAATAGAAACCAATTCACAGTATTTATATACAGCCAGGTACTCTTACAGCTGTGTTTTACCTGCTCCTTCTTGAGAACTACCAGTACTCTTACAGATGTGTTTTACCTGATCTTCCTTGAGAACTACCAGTACACTTACAGATGTGGTTTACCTGCTCTTTCTTGAGAACTACCTGTACTCATAAACACTTTTTGGTTTATTTTACATTCAGTTGTAATGTGAATGTTAAGTAAATGTGCTGTTGACAATTTAATTTTTTTAAAAAGAAATACAAGATTTCCAAACCATGTGAAGGGGATGTTATAATATTTTATGACACCTAAAACATTAACTTTCAATGGAGATTTGTGTGCATGCTTGGAATAAGTTTGGTATTTTGGTTGATTTAGGTCAAAATATATCTAATTTCTGTACATCATCTTTGAGTTTTGGAATGTTAACTGAAGAGTTACTCAGTCTATTTATCATTAATTGTGTAGTAGTGTTAGACATTTACAAGTACTTTTCATAATGTTTGCATTCCATTATAAGTGAATTATGATGAATTTTATTGTGTTAATTGAATTACAAATTTATCCATAGGAACTGGAAAAAAAAGTGAGTCAGACAGCTCCCTTCAAGAACCTCAAACAAATGTTGGTGAAAAAGAATGAGCAAATGAAAGACCTTAGGAAGAGATTGCAAAAGTAAGCAACAGTATGTTTACAAAATACTCTAAAATTTTACATTGGTCACCCTCTTGAATGCATCCCCCCCCCCCTGACCAGGGGCCACCTGCTTTATATGGCTATATGGCCAGAATCCCATGGCACTGATGAGTTTGTGTTCAAAAGTACCCCTAAAAGATGGCCACTCCTCTAACATGGCCAGCTGCTGGCATATTAGTGACAAAACTGTCAAATTTACCCTTTGCAAGCAGCCATAAAATGGGATTTACGGATAAAAATCTCTTGAAAGTTTTTTATTTCTAAATTCAACACATAAATTACATTTGTTCCAACATGCCAATAAAATAACTTTAATCCATACAAAAGAGGTAAGTATGCCAATAAAGTAACTTAAGTTCATATAAAGAGGTAAATAACTGGATTATCCTTACTGCTGCATGTTCCTTAGATGTTAAGTTTTGTAACTTTGATAATTATTGGCAATTATTACCATTATCAAGATGACAAAAGCTAACTGGTGAGAAACACAGTATTGTTTAGCTCAAGTTAGTATGACATCCAGTCACCAGAAAGTTAAAATGGTATCATAGCCGTTGTGGCTTTTCTCTCTAGATTATGAAATGTACTTGAGAGGGTACCAGACTAAAACCAGTCAAACACATGACAAGCTCACTTCTTTTGTAAACACTGAGCATCTTGCATAATAACTGCAAATTGCCAATGAAGGAATAAGTTGTTGCAAAAAGTGCAAAATGTCATCAGACATCAGTGTCGAAGGAAAAGTGAAAGCAATTCAACAAAACGAAAAGAGGGAGAGAATCCTTTGATCACTACTGAGAAATTTTATGTCAGAAAGATTCAGATAAATATCATCAGTAATACATTCTACTGCAATGGGAAAACAGAATCAACAGGCAGTGATAGTTACAGTCATATGTTTGTGCCCTGATTATATTGACAAGTTGGTTTTGCACCATAATTGAGGAGTTTTCAAAAATTTTAAAAAAATAACATTAATATAAGTTTTATTACATTGATTCCATAACATTCTAGTGATTTTGAAATGAAAACATTAAATATTTAAAAACTAGTTACACCTTTCATACATTATATGTAATTATTACTCACATCTGTGTGACCCCCTTCTAGAAAGGCCACCCCTCTTATAAGGTGACTTTCCTGTTGCAGAAGGGATGACCTTATAAGAGAGGGACCACTGTATTTGAATTCCAATATCTTAAAAGGTGGAGATGGAATGGAGTGGGGTGGGAGGGTGTTGTGCTCGTTCCTATTACATATCCATTCTAAGTTTGTTAGTGAAGTTCAGGTCATGTTTGTGTGCATTTTTTACTGGAATATTATTTAATTATATGGTAGCCAGACTTGGGGTAATCAGAAACAGTAGTCATAATCATTCATAATTGATTACTAATTTTTGGCTCTACAGGTCATAGACCAGAAGAGCTTATGTGATGACCTGTTGTCTAGCATCCATTAGCACAAGTTTTGTATCACTACTTCTCCTAAACTACTGGGAGGATTGCCATGAGACTTCACACACAAAACTTAAAATGGTGCCCCTTGGAATCCAACATTGCCACCATCTTGAAAATCTTGTTATCACTAATGTTCCTGAACAGATGGTCACTAAAAGACTTTTTTTTTATGTCTAATTAATCCTAAATGAAAATGGTGACTCTTAAGTAACCAGTATGGCTACCATCTTGAAAATCTTCTTATCACTAAAACAGTATTCCTGACATGGGATTTTCACTAAAAGACTTCTTATAATTGTTAGTTCATCCTAAATGAAAATGGTTACGAACCAATATTCAGTATGGCCACCATGGTGGCCAACATAAAAATCTTGTTATCAATATGTGTCCTGAACGAATGGTCATATTGACATGGAATTTTCCCTAATAACTTCTTATTATGTCTAAATGAAAATGGTTCTGATAGATTTTTATATTTATGAATACTAGACCTGAGGAAGTCAATTAAAGTCAGTAAGATGAAGACAGACTTTTAATATAGATCAAATTGACATGCAGTACTCACAAATTCATGTATCAGTAAAGCTGGAGTTGCTTCCCTTTTAAGGTCAGAACATATGTGTCCATTGTAAGAAAACACCAATGAACTCAAGTTTCATAGCTAGAAGTACATCCATAAACTGCTGGAGCCAAAACCCATCAATATGTTTGCACTGATTAGTTCCTCAGTAAATTGGCTTTAAATGTCACTTTGTCTATAGCACACGACAGTGACCAAGTACAAACTTGTATTGTTTGTACTTATAAAAACATTTGGCACACAGCAATTGCAAAGTCTCATAACAATACATTCAGATATAAAAAATGAGTACAAAGAAAGAGAAAGGACAAATAATTTGTGAGCTTTAGTTGAACTTGCTAGCTTATTTTCAAATGTATCATTGCAAATTTTGAAGAACAATCCACATGTAAGGCAAAAGAAACAACTTATTTGTTGTGTACAGTGTGTGATTTTAACCAAAATCTAGGCTGACCCTATACACAGATGTTACTCTGATGTCAGCACCTTTCATGTATTGTAATTGGCTGAGACAATTGATATGTTAATTAGCTTGTGTTATCATGACAAAGGATCACTAAGTTCTCAACATAGCAGAATAAATCCAGCTTAGTCACCAAGCAAGCACTAAATTAGGTTCTCACTGATGCGCTGGGATGAATAGAAGAAGGCATGTCACATTTATAATGATTAGACTGAAATTTAAACATGAATTTCACTTTATAAGACTTTTTTAATTGGTATTTATTTCTTGTCACTTGGAGATATTTCCCAGCATTTTCACTGATCGATGTTTCACTTTGTATTTAGTTGCATTCCAATGAACAAGTTGATAGTCAGCACTCTGACATTGATTTTAAGGTCTGGGATCTTGACTCAGGTTTTTACATGTACTGTCATGTGATCATGATAGCACAAACAAGGATGAATGGATTTTTATCATTTAACCAAGTTGGTGTTATATCTGAAGAATACTGAACAATAACACATCAATAACTTTGATTGTTTGTTTTTTTTCTTCCAAAAAATATTACTTAATAGATTTGAGCAAACTTAGTATGTGGTTATATCTTGACATTGTTGGTGAGACAGGTTCAGTGATCTTCTATCCATGATAGCAGATTCAAGATCAAAGGCCATGTCAGAGAATTTCTACTGTACTTACAGGTATCATGTGATCATGTAAACTCAAATGTAAGAAAATATTTTGGTTACCAAATTTGGTATGTTGGAGTTTCTCAAGAATATCAGTACTTGGTATTTAGAAAGAAGAGCTGGATTTACCTTGGATTCCTGGAAATTTGTTTCAGCCAGTTGTTATTCAGTCCCTTTCGGGGGCTTTTGGCATAGTAATCACAAGTAATTGTAATCAGATATATTTTTTTTTCATTCCATGTAATTGTAATCTAATCAATTACAGTAAGAAATGCAAGATGATTTCATTATAAACATATGCTTATAGGGCTCAAAATTAATGCTAATCTGTTAATTCAAGATCAGTAAATTTGACGACAGATCATTAAAACCCCAGCCCCCACAAATCCATTGATAAGTAAAACTTCTGCCAGTCACTGTCATAAGTTAACAAGTGGTCTTGTGTCAGATGTATCCAATAAAACATGATGATCTTTTCACTGTTAATTGATCTGTTTATTGTGTTAATTAAGTACCTGTCAAAACAATGCATGTGATGAAGTACCATAATTGCCAGCAGCTGAAAAGGCTATGTGTTGTTCAATGTATCAAGTAAATATGGGTGCTGATTGTCAAAACAATTTGATTGCCCAACTAGCCTGTTATACTGAATCAATGCACTAATTACACTACTGATGATGATATAAAATTATTTAGAGCATCAAGATAGTGCCAGAATTTGGCCAGTTGGAAAGATTATGCTGGCTTACTCAACAAATAATGCAGAATTATTCTGAATAACAGGTTTTATCTTTTGATCATTGTTGAGATAAAATGTTGATTTACATTACAAGGTGACAGTTGGAATCATCAATCAGAACATACTCATGCCTTTCTGCCAATGATCAGAAAATCACCTCGGAAATACTACAGTAGCTGCCACTGCATATCCATGTACCTTGTTTACCAAATGATGCCATGTGCACATCACATGCCATCATAGCATTGATTATGGCAGCTTGTTGATTAAGATGACTGATTCTTCATTCCCAAGGTTGTTTTTTTTGTTGCAAGTATGAACTGATTAGTGAACTTTCTTCTCCTGGACTTAAGCAGATAATTTCATAAAGGTTTTGTAATGCGTTTAACATTGTTTATATTGTTGGAAAGATGTGGAAGTTCTTGTCAGGTGTACAGCTGCCACCAAAAAATCAGAAATTAGATGAAGACAGGGAAGAACATGATCATAAATATGATATAGAGAAGAGAGTGAGAAATTACCAAAAATCCTACAAAAATGAATATGAATGGCTGAAATATGACCCAGAACAGGATGTGATGTTGTACACTTTCTACACTAAGTATTCGGAGAAATACAGAAATGCATCAAATCAGTGAAATTTAGGCAGGTTCAGTACAAATATTATTATGGTGATACTGTGGATCAGTGGAAGCAAAATCCTCATTTCAAGCCCACTGCTTACAATTTGAAATGAATTTAAATTCTTTCAAAGGTAATGACAAACAGGCATGTAGATGAATATTGAGGTTTTGGCATTTTATACATCTTTTACAACTGACCCCATTTGCTTTGTTTTATGTTAGGATATATTGTAATTATAAATAACATTTTCTCATGATAGTCTGTGAAGTTCCAGTCTATATATGTGCTTCAAAAAGCATTAATGCTGTATCTGTACTTCTATTTTGAAATATCACCCTATGTTTTGTATGGAATATAATACCAATTCAGATTGTTACAGATTTAGACTTAATGATATGACAGTACAATTAAAAGGATATTTAATAACAGTAATACATACCTGCTATTATTGCATTTCTATATCTTTTCCTGGTGCTAGTCCCCAGTCCAATACAATTAATAATTGGAGGTCTAGAATAAAATACAACATGATCCCAGTTTAATACCTCAGTCCACTGCTGACAATTTTAATATCATCCTTCTTTTCCTCTGACTTGGGTGCTCATCAAGTCATCATTTAAGCAATCTTTTGGCAATTCTACTGTCAATCATATTCTTTTTTATGTTGTATTTCTTATTTTTACCCCTTGCTTTATTTTCATGTATTTCTGTCCCTTTTCATTGATTTTGCACGTTTTGTGTACATCACTAGCAAAGTGTTGGTGCTTGTGTTTCATTCCTCTTATAGTAACTGGTGTCAGTGCAAGTAATTCCTACCCAATTGTTGTTCTGGTTTTATTGTTTTACTTCTTATATTCTTTTCAGCCTTCAGTAATATCTTGAGATGTTGGTAAATGAGGGCATAAAAAGGCAATATGGGACACACACCCCTACCTGTTTAGCATGCACAGTGTGTGTACACCTGGATGGCTTTCCAATTTGTTGTTTGTGCCCCAACAAGGTTTGGGACTAGGCTCAAAGTTGCTGGACCTATAGGCGCAGACCAGGAAGAGGGATCTTGCTTCTTCCTCTTCATATCTGGAGGAACCCCTCCTTTCCCAGGAGGGGTCTACAGATCATCTCAATGTAGAGAATGCACCACCCAATTGGTCAGGTGATTACAGAGGAACAGGTGTGGACTTTTTACAAGGTGGTAAATGAGGTATACCACCTTCTGTGCCCCAAACCCTCAGGATCATTGGAGGTTAGGATTCTCTCCAGTTTTGAGAGACTCTCTGGGGCACAGCCAGACCTGATCTTACTCTCTCACCCAGCAACGGTGATAGAGCTGATTCAGAAATTGTCTAGAGGCCAAGAGGGGGCCATACAGCAGAAAGAGTGATCTTTCCCTTCCACACTTTGGCCCCTGGTTTCAGCCTCAAGCTATAGGGTCCTTTTTCCTGTTTGGCCACTTAAGTCCCCCACCTTGGACTCGGGTACCTCTCAGGTGTGGATTTCAGTAGGAATTTGGGCCCATCTCCCCTTCAAGGCTCTTGAGTCTTTGGAACTGCAGGCTCAGGCTCTAGTTACCATAGCCTCACATGCCAATCTTTTTTTGGCTGCCTCCTTCAGTGTGTCAAAGAAGGAATCATTGTCTCGAGCTGCATTGCAGAGATTGTTAAAAGCTGTTGCCAAGACATTGAGACACATGCTTTCGACGTCCATGGTACTCTCTGCAGAGCTCCTTCACCTCCGGAAGGATGCTGCCTTGGAGACATAAAATTTCTTGCTGGATCACAGCAAAAGCCTTTTGTGGGCAGCACCTCTTAATGTGGAGATATTCAGAGGGCTAATCCCTCCCTGATTTAAGGGATCAGCAACACTAGTCTAACAGTTTCATCAGTCTGATATTCTGGCAGCCACAATCTCAGTGTGGATCTTTCAGACTATTAAAAGAGCTTACCAGTCTCTCACTGAAAGAAAGATCTCATGAAAATCAAAGCCCAATGCTGTTGCTGTATCTTGGGCCATTTGGATCATTCCTCTTTGGATGATGTCAAAAAAGCTGCCTTCTGGCAATCTCACTCCACTTTCTCATCATTTTACCTTCAATTAATGTTGCATCAGACTGAAGGTATTTATGCTTTGTGCCCAATTGTATCAGTGCTACAAGTTGTCAAGCCATTCTCCCCATCAGCAGTAGAACATCATACTGACAACAATGGTAAGTTCACTTGACAGCTTATCTTAGACCATCAGCCTCCCACTGTGCTGGCAAATTCAGTAACACAGTAATAGCAGGTATTGTATTACTGCTATTAAAACATAGTTCTTTAAGATTAAAACTAATTTTAATCATGTAATACTTTCCAGCTATTATTGCCCAAATCCTTCCTTCCTCCCTGCTCTGATGTCCTTTCAGTCACAGTCCAAGTCAAAATGAATGATATTCTGATTGTTGGAAGTGGACTGCGGAATCAGAATGGGAATTATGTCCTTGGACTGGGGACTAGTGCCAGAGAAAGATATAGCAACACAATAATAGCTGGTAAGTATTACATAATTAAAATTAGTTTTACCCCCTCAAAAAACTACATTTTTAGCATTTGCCACATTTGGAATAATACCCACAATATATATGCTTAAGAAATTATTATTTGGCTAAATTTAATAAGTGCACACTGACATTTATCGTAAAGAGTGTCACCATCATATGTATGTAAATACTAAAATACTAGAGAAGTTAGCTCTCTTTGTGTTGGGAGATCTCCACTTTGGAGGTGCATTTCTTTATCTCCCAACATGGTTGCACTGGAAAAAAACATATGTAAGATTTGTTTGGTGACAGATTTAACCCATTAAATTAAGTAACAATGAGACACAAAATGCACAGTGGTAATTTCCAAGAAAATCATTTTGTTTTAGACAGGTTTTAGCAGCCACTTACTTCCCACAAGGCATGCCAGGATCTAGAAACATGCACTCAGTAACAGATTTTTTATAAGCTTTGACCCAAATGAGGGGAGTTGTTCATTTTAAGGCATGTGCATATTTCATGTCCAATAGGGTATTACATGTAATAACTCTTTTCTTTTTTTTGTCACTTCTCATGTGACCGACAAAGTCCTAAGAATGTATGAAAGTAGTAAGTAGTTAAGTTTGTATTGAAATTAAAAGAATGTTTAAATGGGAGTATGTATATGTGTTTTCTTCAAAATGTAGAATACTTGCAGTTATGAAGATATATTATACATATTAATCTTTCACTCTTGTTATATAGAGGAGATTTACTTGTATCAAGTGAATGATCTATATATTTCATCAAGTAGAGTAAGTGAAAATACAGGAGATGAAATATATCCGTTATTCACTTGGAACAAGGATTTTTTTTCTTTTTATTTTATGCTCAAACATGTTGGCTAGCTAAAGTGTATAACAGATTGAAGTAGCAGATTTCTTACAGTATCCCACACGATAATGTCAGCTGTTTACTATTTATGTTATGCTGTGTTTTGTGTATATTTGCACAAAAAATATCAGTAGTGACATAATTTTGTTTCCTAATTCAAGGCAAATAAGCATTTAAACATAAAACGGAAGAAGAAAAAAAGAGCACATTGAGGGATTTGAACCTCTTACTCTTGCATGATAGGTGGATATGCTTACCACTAGACCAAGCAAGTGACAAGCAGGTGTTATTAGTGTCTATTGACTGCAGTGAAAATATTATTTTGATCATTCTCTCTAATGAATTACCAACATTATTTCTCTTGAAAGATCCACTAATTCACAGTTTAGCATAAAATTAAAAGAAATATACATGTAGTAAACAAAAAATCAAAAATGTAATTTATTACATTCCAGAGAGTAATGTAATTTAGTGAATTTCTCTGTCCAAAAGTGAGTAATTGGATTACATTTCAAAGAGTAATGTGATTTAGTGAATTTCTCTGTCCAAAAGTGAGTAATTGGATTACATTCCAAAGAGTAATGTAATTTAGTGAATTACACTGTCCAAAGGTGAGTAATTGGATTACATTCCAAAGAGTAATGTAAGTTAGTGAATTACTCTGTACAAAAGTGAGTAACTGGATTACATTCCAAAGAGTAATGTGATTTAGTGAAATACTCTGTCCAAAAGCGAGTAATTGGATTATATTCCAAAGAGTAATGTAATTTAGTGAATTACTCTATCCAAAATGAGTAATTGGATTTGTAATCACAGTTTTCAGAACGAATTGTAATTTAATTGTTTATATCTGAAACTGAACCTCAGGTCTGGTGATAGCAGTTATTTCTCTCTCAGACTGTTGAATAACTCAAGTTTGATATACTTTATATTTGTGCAGTTCTCTTGATTTTTTTTCTGTTTCTGATTTCATAAAAATAAATTATGTATTCCTTGTTAAAATGGCTTTATGCCACTATTTCTTTGAAGAAAAGGCATGTCATATGTTACACAGTAGTTACTGAATCCACAATTACCATATATACTAGCATGTACGTGAAGTCCAACTGCAAACAACATAGACTCTGATCTGCCACATAATGTGCTGGCAGATCATGGTCTGTGTTGATTGCTTTCCTTGTGAATACTAACAACCTGCATAAATCCAGATCTGATTGTTCATTATGCAATGGCAGATCTGGATCTATGCAGTTTGCAGTTGGATCTGACTTATACACGAATATATACGGTAGTCTTTTTGAAGGACCATGATGTTGTATAGAAACCAGACAGCTGAACAGACTAGAAGCCTTTACAGTTTTAATGACATGGTGTACAAAATGACTCTGACTGTATTCCTTTAATTTCAGATATGAATCTGTTGATGATGATTGAAGAAAAACTTTCTACATATTATATGTGATGAACGTATATACACAGCTCACTGAAAAGATGAAGCCAACTCTTTTTCAATGTATATTTACAATATAACTGTTTCACCTTATATTTACAACAGAAATATTTCACCTTGATCTTTACATTTTTTATCTTGATGTATGTGTTTGCAGAAGTTATCACTATTCGGATGAAGCTATCAATTATGACTGATTTCCATCATTATATCATTTATTTTTTCTCTTACACCAGTACATATGAATTATGATGAATACATATTGCCCATTTTTGTGCCTGTACAAGTTATTCTATATTTACTCACATCCCAAATGGATTGTAAATCTTGACAACACGATTTCACAAATTTCCATTAAAATTACAATTTAACTGTGGTGCAAGATCTAAACTTTTCAGATGGTTAATCTGTGAGTCATTTGTATTCTACACAGTTAGTGTCTTTGCTTTATGCATGGAGATGATAAAGTCCTGTCCCTTTTTATGTCCCACCACATATGGTAGGGGCACATAGTGTTTTTCTTTTCTGTCTGTATGTTTTGACTTTCATCTATCCATCCAAATAAGTTCTTCATTTTAGGTAATTTTTAAAGCACTATAGTGGGGAATTTGTTTTCCATATATACATTTCCGGTTGAGTCTTTAAGGAAAAAACACATCAACCTCATGTCATGGATACATCTGCAAATTCATTTCATTTCAATCAAAAAAGCTTTGTATATTAGCATACTTTCTGAGGAGTGCTTGATTCTTTCCCACCAGAATTGAGCTACCTTGAACTACTTCTTTGCAATTTAATGAAAAGCTACTAAAAAATTATGTTTGGTCCGTCTCTGGTGACCATCAAAATTGATAGTTGAAGGATATTTCAAATGAGAAAGTGTCATGTGTGACCCATTCATTTCCAAAATGAGAGTTTCTGTTTCCAATGTTTCTGGTTTCGTCATTTTATTAAAATAATCCAGTAATTTTATAAAATAAATTAATTTAATTATGTATATTGCTCATCATGTTAACAAAACATGCTCATTAAAAACTGATTATATATATATATATATATATAAACAACCTTGATATATTGCATATTAAAGAATCTTTAGAGGGTACTCTTTTTATTTTCAGTGAAATGTATGTTATTTTAGAGAAAATATTTTTTTTTACCAATGTTTATAGATATATCACTGAAATTTACTTGTTATTTTATACCGAGTTGAGTAGCCTAGCCCACTTAACTATCATCATTTCTACTGCAGATAGGACAATGGGCCAGGGTACCAGGCTAGCTATGTTCATGCACACTCTCAACTGGTTAATGCCGTCTCAAATTAAATTTAGGTTTTATTCTTTCTGTATTCACTTCCAAGGGAGATAAATGCCTTAAGATTTTGATAGCAGGTGGAGAATACATCATTTACAATGAGTCGTGACTCAAAGAAGATACTGTCTATCATTTATTTTTGTGGGTCTCAATTTTCATGGTTTTGTAAAAAAAAAAAAAAAATACATTTTGATAGGTAGTTAAATTCGTGGTTTTGCCTGTGAAAGTTTGCATATTTGTAGGTATTTAATTTCGTGGACTAATGTCTACAAATAGTCAAAATAAAGAATACAAATGAAACAAAACTCTGCTGACAACACATGCCAGTCACTTCAATGGTTCAAACAATACCGCCACTAGTATGAGCACAAATTTCACACCTGTCAAGATCAATCACTTACACTCAGTGTCAAAGAGAGCCGACGCAACCAACAACACAGTGATTAAAGAGTGGTAAAAGTCAACATAGATCCCCGTCAGCTTGAATAACATCATTATTCCACATGTGACCAGCTGTCCCATGTTCAATGCAATTAGCGTCAACATTTGATGTGTTCAAAGCCCATCAAAGTGCAAAGATGCCAACTAAATTGAAAAACAATGGAATTATTCCTTTGTTTGAGCCTGCTTCATGTATGAACCAATTTCAACCACTAGACTTTACAACCAACTTCAACCACTAGACTTTACAACCAACTTCAACCACTAGACTTTACAACCAACTTCAACCACTAGACTTTACAATAAATAAAGACTATCAAGAAGTATTAAAATCATGTTTCCACAACTGGTATGCTAAAAATGGAAAACGAAGATGTCACTGGTGAAGAATAGTGTACTGTATTAGTGGGCCTTAAAACCTCATCAATCAAGCCGATTCATGCTGAATGGATAATTGTGGTTCACATGAAAATGTGTGAAAGATCAGACCTAATTATCCATGGCTTTGAGAATGCTGGACTTGTTTAATTCAACAATTTCAGGATTATTTACTTGACAAACATTTGTGTGTACCAGCAGACTTGATTAACATGATGTTGATTCAGTGGTTTTGTAAAAAAATCGGGGAAGTGTGATTTTCAATACTCTGCTGTAGTTAGTGTATATACATAGTGTTTCATTAATAATTGTGCTTTAAGCAATGGTTCTTTTATTTTACAGTCATGTTGTTCACTGGGATTAAGCATGCATGGATAAAACGAGACGTGTTTTCATAGGATTAAATTTTTTTGACAACAGTTGCACTTGAATGAAGACTTGATTGGAATACATATTAAATCTAATTTTCATGTGATATTATAATGTATTATTCTTTCTTTCATTTTAGTAATACTAGTGTTTAAATACCTTATGCTTTTTCTGATATCTCTATCCTTACTTATCTCACAACATATTGATTTAAGACAGTAAGTGGAAATTACATATACTGGATACCCTCTAGATAGATATATATGCATTAAAACCATATAAAAAAATTAATAATTTTTATTTAAACGGTGAAAGTGAAACAAACACATGTAAAAGCTAATATGTTATTACCAGATTACAGAAATGATGTTGATTTATAAAATAGCTTTGTTGATCTCTAGGAACGAAACACATTAAAACAGTAAGAAAACGAGGGGGGGGGGCATCTTCATCATATGTGGCTAATATTTCATTGAGCCTTTAAATTGATTGTTCAGGGAAACAACAAAATCCTTAAAAATTGGTACCCCATGAAAATTAGTGATATCACAGTATCTGATTAATAATAACTACATTTTTAAGGTTATAGGTCTGGAAGGTTGGACAAGGACAAGGTGAAACAATTAAGCCTAATAGGCACAAGTATATCTTTTACTTATTCAGTGCTGATTCAATGGTGAATTTGGCAATACCTAATCTAATTATGTTCTTGTTGACACTTTTATGCTTTCATTATATAAATAAACACAAATTGCCTTTTAAACATCAAACAGTTCCAAAAGTTAGACTTGTTGCCCATAAATTTAGCTACAACACTTCCATGCCTTAAAAACTAACATCTTTCTGTTAGAAAAAAGCTATGGTATAATTGGAGTGTACAAAACATTGGAGACGCAATATGTATCACACATATTATTTTAGCTACTACTGGACAGTTCTTTGTGGATAAAGCCTTTATGATATGCATTTGTCTTAAACATCAACTCCTACCAATATTTTAGCTTTCCTGGGAAGTTGTATTTTATTGATATTTTGTGCTTCATGAGCTGTTTATAAGTAAATTTAGAATACTCTTAGTCTGAACTAATAAAAAATCCTGTAAATTTTAGTAAAATTTTGGTATAATTTGTCAAATGTTGACCCATGCATGGGGATTGTGTAAAAATTATCAAATATCCATCCAATGGCAATAAGTTGCAAGTTGACTTTCAGTGTCGCTCCACTGAGCGGGAGTAAATGTAGCATTGGATGTATGTATATGTATATACTTGAATGTATGACAAAAGATGCTGCAAAGCAACTGCAATATATTTGTTGTCTTTGCTCATTTAGTATCCATACATTAAATTGTAGCAATGAGATTGTTCTTGGCTTTGCTACAACAAAACCTACTCCGACCTTCACATCTTGCTACAAACAAAACCTCCTCCGACTTTCACATCTTGCTACAGACAAAACCTCCTCTGACATTCACATCTTGCTACAGAGAAAACCTCTGACCTTCACATCTTGCTACAGACAAAACCTCCTCTGACCTTCACATCTTGCTAGAGCCCCCATTAACACTTGACTTTTGAACTCCAGACAGTATTTTGGATAGGGATGTGCAGCCCAAGTTCCCATAATAAAGTACCCAATCATGTACCACAGTCAGTTTAAATTCATGCACATATTATCATACTAGTCAGAAAATTAGATATAGATATTCCTTTATTATTATGACAGTATTGTGTTAATTGTTAAGTAAACAGAACCATGTTAAAGCAGATGTGCAAAGTTTCTAATCTTGATTCAAGGTTTAATTTTAGAGTCTGATATAAACCTAAGTATCATAATTATGGACATATGCATGTACCAAGAATCAGATATAAGTATCCAGTCATGTACCTGGAATTTATTGAAAATACACCTATTGATGTATCACCAAGCTTAAAAATTGTACCCAATCAAGAGTCATGTTCCCAGATACCAAATACATTATGTACATCTATTGTCATGGGTCATGAATTACATTTATCTGCACTATTGCATGTTAAATATACCAGATAATGTAAATGATTAAAGTAACATGCCTATGAAACACACACACACACACACACATATATATATATATCAAGCCTCCAGAAACCTTTGCCGGACATGTCCGATGGTAACGATATTTTGACCAACTGCAAATAACTCCTGTCGGACATTTGTAGTTATGAATTCTTTTTCTTATATTTAACTTCACAACTGAAAAATCAATTAATTTCAAACCCTTTATCTAACAAAACAAGCATGGAATGGCAAATCTTTGTATGACAGGTGTCAGACCGTCTCGAGTGTTGGTTATTATTGCTCCCTAATCCTAACTTTGCACTTCCACCAACAATGCAGATTAAGGTATACACTGCCATGCATGATTGATCCCATCTGTACTGCTATACATACGGCCAAACATCAAACAGAATCTCCACTTTACATTGTTGGCATTGCTATAGCAATAAATACTGTTGCAGCTTTGTGTCAGAAAAAGTAATGAAACAAATAACAATAGGAAGGTAAAGATACATCAAGCAAAGAAACCACATATGTTTTGTTAATTGGTAGTTCAACAGTAAAAACGCCTAATCAGATAAGTTTGATAGCATAAATCACCACTAATTAAGTATTAAACTATTAATAACATCATAGGAAAGACACAGCACTATTATTTTTGCTGGCATTATCACAGATGTGATTAACCATCATGAATAAGAGGAAGAGAGAAAGATCAGGATGAAAATTTTTATTTGTAGAAGTCAAGAAGTTTCAACAGCAAATGGTCAGCCCAGTTCTTATGGTCGAGATACTACAAAAAATTGAATGTGATGTTTTGCGAGTTATGTGAAAAGCACAAGCAGAGGAATAATTTTGTCAGTCCAGGTGTTTCAAATTTTGTATAGTCAGCCCTTGCCAACAATCTAGGATGTAATGAATATGTACATTCCTCAAAAGCTGAAACTGTGGCAAAAAGCAACACTCGTGTTTCTACGTTTGACAAACGTTAAGAAAAAGACAAAATACCTGTATCTATACAATAAACATATACAAATATCTGTATTATATCTATACTATTTAGTATAGTTACAGATCTTTCATCTTTTTCTTAACTTTTCATCATTTTTTGTGCAAAAAATGTCAAACTCCTGTGGATGTAATGATCTCATATTCCAGCATTTCCAGTCAAAATGTGAAGTTACACAATTGTTTGCGGAGTTTTTTTAGTAATGATTTTTTTTTTCATTCTGGATTGAAATGATTGTAGGTATATATGACTGAACAGTTGCTGGAAACTTTAATATGGTCGTGCAGGCCACCACCCCTGCTGCGCCTCATAGCTCTCCCCCCCCCCCCCCCAAACACAAAATATCAAATGACTGACAGCATATCAAAACTTTTCAGAACCTCTGATACAATTTTTATGTAAATTAAGGAATATCCATATTTTTCAATTTTATCACATATATTTTTGGACTATTTAACTCTTAATGTACTCTGTATGCATGTTGTAACAACTCTGTAAAGACTACAAATTTTTTTTTATGTATGTCCATCTATCTATTTATCTATTGACTAGTGCTAATCACACTCATCCATCTAATGAAAAATGTCCTCTAGTATGCATGGAGTTTGGCTTGTGAAGTTATCAGTTTCTTAATTGATGTTACCCTGTCAAGTAAAAATCTCTGTTTACTTTTGGCGATTTAGTCACAGGAACATATCGGTCATACAAGCAAACAGCGGGCCCTATTCTTGAAATTTTTTTGACAACAAAACTCAAACTCAAACCCCAAAATTTGGTATGATACTTGGGTTGCACCTATGTCACAAAAATGTGGCATTCTAGTGTTGGAACCCAACTTAACTGAGAAAATCCTGAAAGGTGTGTGATTCAAACTTTGAGCTGAAGCTCAGAAGTTTAGAAAATGCAGGACCTGGGTATAGGAACAACTTAAAGCAGCATAATTCAGGCGGACAAAATCCATTTAGTGGAACATTTCCCTGGAAATGGGAAGCAAAACTGAAACGTTTTGAAAGTCATAAAGCTGGATTTGGGATTTTATTTACAAAAATTGGAATGAGCCATTGCCAACCCTGATATTGTCTGCCATTTGACCAGATACAAACAAAACATAACTCCACACACTAATCTCATGCTTCCTCTAAATTGAAACCTGTGACAAGCTACTTGACAAACTGACATTGTGTGGACTTTACGCTCTTCCCAACAATTTATCTGAGAATTTTCAACTTTCAAAGCCAACCGTCACCATTGCCAGAAAGCGGGAGTTTTTAATAAAGGTGGAAATGTAAAGTCGGTGAACATTTCTAAAGTTGGATATAATCAGGTCAACAATTCTGCCAGAATATTTCGCAGTCAGTGCAAGTCCAAGGAAGCGCATATCGTACATATTACAGGAACTTATTGTATATGTGTCGATCGTTAATTCTAAAATGTATTAAAGCCTGGGATTAGATTTGTGCATTTACATTTGAAAATACTCTCCCCCCCCTTTCATGATCATTTGAATTGTCTCGTGTACCTCAGTTTGTACTGCATTTTTATTATATATATATATTAATTGGTTCAGTACTTCATATTTATTTATTTATTTTTCTCCATTTTCAGTAGAAGTTGCTTAATAATCTCCAAGCACAAGATATAAAAAAAAAATTAAATATTCACTTACTTATGTTTAAAACTATTTGTAATGAAGGAAGAAATATTAAGTTAAAAACACACTATATTCAGCCAGGGCATGTCCCAGGGCAAGTCAATAGACTCTCGTGGCCTCTGCAGTAAACTTTCTTACGTGCTGATTTGTCAGTTTCTTTATTTATTTATTTATTTTTCTCCATTTTCAGTAGAAGTTGCTGAATAATCTCCAAGCATAAGATATATAAAAAAAAATCAATATTCACTTACTTATGTTTAAAACTTATTTGTAATGAAGGAAGAAATATTAAGATAAAAAACACTATTCAGTCAGGGCATGTCCCAGGGTAAGTCAATAGACTCTCATGGCCTCGACAGTAAACTCTTTTATGTGCTGATTTGTCAGTTTCTTGTTAAATGCCAAATAACGTGATCAGTAAAATTGACCTTACTTGATGAGGTCAAAATGCATGTCTAAATTAAGATTAATTTAAGAACATTTCTCTCTGCTGTTTTGAATGGACTATTCGTACATACAATCAGATGGTAATTTCCATCAACTATTTTGATGTTCAGCTGATCATGGGACAACAGCAACCTTTGATTCCCCTCAGGCATTTCTACAAACTTTGATGAGGTTTTGGGAATGGAATAAATTTCACACCACAACAAGTTGGTCTAAGTATTTACTGTCTGAATATTTACCATCTGAGTATTTACTGTCCGAGTATTTACTGTCTGAGTATTTACTGTCTGAGTTACAAAGGCTCCAGAAACACCTTTTTATACACCCTCCATAATGCGGAGTGTATTATGTTATGATGATGTTCGTCCAATTGTCTATTACTAATTTGGTTTCTGCACACTAACTTTAGTTGTCCACCATCTACAGTTACCAAAGTTTGTGGGTAGCCTGCACTTGGAGTAAGGAAGAACCCTATCAATTCAGGGTTAAAGGTCAAGGTCACTGATTGCAAGAAGAAAAAGAATTTATGCACAATAACTGAACCATCTACAGTTACCAGACTTTGTGGATAGTAAGGACTTGGGGTAAGAAATAACCCTATTGATTTTGGGGTCAAAAAGTCAAAGGTCACTATGGCTGAAAGAAGAAAAATGGCTTCATTACTATGACTCATTCTCCACCATCTATAGTTACCAAACTTTGTGGATCACTGGCACTTGGGGTAAGGAAGAACCCTATAAATTTTGGGCTCTAAAGGTCAATGATCAAGGTCACAGTGACTGACAGAAGAAAAATGGTTTTCACACTATAACTACAGTTATCTATCCTCTACAGTTACCAAATTGTGTAGATGGCTTGCACTTTGTGCAAGGAAGAATCCTATTGATTTTGGAGTCAAAAGGTCAAAGTCACAGTGACTAAAATACATTTTTTTTTGTTTTCTGTTGAATAACAATGGTTCTACATGACATACCTCAACTAAACTTTGTGGATGGCTTGCACTTGGGGTAAGGAACAAGGCTATTGGTGTTTGGCTCAAAAGGTCATAGGTCAGTTTCACTGGCTGAAAGAAGAAAAATGGTTTCTGCAGAATAACATTAGTTGTACATCACAGACCTGGACCAAACTTTGTGTATGGCTTGCACTTAGGGTAAGGAAGAGACCTCTCAGGATCTTATATTTTGGGAACCTTTTTGGATGACTTGCATACTAGGCAAGGAGGAAACATATTTATTTAAGGTCAAAGGCTCAAGGTTAAGGTCACTGAATCAAACTAGATATTGTTTCTATATCCAATTTGAACTTCCTCAGCACATGCTTGTATCATTCTTTCTTAATTACCAGCAGTTCTTGCAATGAACAAACCTGCTATCTTCTGATTTGAGTTTTGATTTTGCATGCTGTTTCCAATGTGAAGATATGAAGTAAAGAAGAATCTATGAGATAAATGGTAACAAGTAAATGCAAGAATACTCGATCAACATTGTGACACTAATCAACAGCTGTTTTGTGGAGCTTTTCTACAGAAGTGTTGCTTTCAAAGAACTGCTTGGAAGAGTGATAATGATGCAACATTGTGCCACTTCATTTTGAATAGAGTTATGGCCCCTGACAATTAGTTTCATGTCTTCACATGGGATGTTGCCTGTAACTGGCATCGCCCAAAAATCATTTAACATATTATGAGGCAATTTGGTATGAACATGGTCTCATAGAGCATGTACCTTGGGTTTAGTCTTGTTTCTAAGAGTTATGACCTCCTGATTGTTTGTCCTCATTTCTGCAAAATAAAGACCAAAATATGTTGGATTTCAAGCAAATTTGGCATGTGGCTTCAAATTTATGACACCTTGAGTGAGTCTGATTTTGCACGATATTAATTACAGGAATTATGACCCCTGATAGTCAGTCCTGCTAACTTTGGTTTTCAGCAGCATAATGTTACTAAGCTTTTTTAACATTTCAACCAAACTTGGCACGCAGCTTTATATTGATGAGGCCTTGAGTGAGTTTAATTTTAACTGTTCCATATTATCATTTAGAAGAGTTATGGTGCATAATTGCCCATCCTCCTAACTTTGCTTTTCACGGCATAACTTTACCAAGGAGTATTGCATTTCAGCCAAAGCTATCATGTACCTTTATATCAATGAGACCCTAAATTAGTTGGCTGTACAGCATTCAACATCATTATTTGATGGAGTTATGGTCCCTAAATGCCCATCTGTTTAAAACCCTGATGAGCAGACTTTAGAGATCCCTTTGTGATGCACTTATTTCTACAAGCAGCTCTAGTTTATTTTAAATCATCCATGTTGATGACTAGTATCTCTCTTCATCTCCACCACCAACACATCTTTCTGGTGCAGGTGTAGTATCCCACATTTTTTTACCCGTCTTATCCAAATTTCTTTCGTGTTTCAATAAGATAATGTGATATGGAATATGAGGGATATTTATAGTGAACAGTATGTCAGCGCATCCTCTCAAAATACTCCCCATACACCTCGACACACTTTCTCAGTCTGGTTATCCAATTATTAAATGACATTTTGTATTCAATTTTTTTTATGTTCTTCATACACTGGAAAACTGCACTTGCAACCACATAGCAGCTTTCAAATCATCTGCTCCTTGGCAAATCTTTGATAACGGGATTGATTCTGCGAAAAATCACTTGGAGCTAAATCAGGGCTGTATGGAGGATGTGGCAAAGTTTGAATGCTGTGCTTCTTCAGGAAGTCTGTCACAATGGCAGATTTATATGCCGGTGCACTATTATGGAGTAGATGGATACCTCGGGTACTGGAGCGAGAACTACTGAATCAGTAGTGTTCCATGACTTTTGGCAACACTTTTGAGGTATAAAAATGTCCAATGACACAAGCAGAGTTAGGCACAGGTACCTGGACGACGAATCACAGTCATCTCGCAACCTGCTATTCGCACCCGCCAAGTCGGTACATTTATACTGTAGAAAACGTCCACAACACCATCCACTATAATCAGTAAAATTAAATAAAGACATGAATAACCATATTATTTTCAGCAAATTTCACAAAAGAAAACCCTTTGCAGTGTGGACTAAAAGTGTAACCCGTACCCGTACCGGTACCAAAAATCCCCGTACCCAGAACACATTATCAAAAATAAATCTGGTAATTAATCATAAAACATATTATATTTTGGTAGGAATACCGTTACATATGTAATGTTCAAGGAATATATATCTTTTTAATTTTTTATCGTATTTTACCCGGAATAATGTGTTTTCTGGGGACTAAAATGTGTAACCCAAACAAGACAAATTTATTACTGATGTCCCGGATCACGATAATTTTTCAGTTTGCTTTATTTCTATAAACATATTATAGCAGAAACAGTTATTAAACTATATGTATTTTTTATTGTAGAATAATTTTTTAAATTTCAAATTCAATTTTGGATAATTGTTTATATTTTCATAAAACAGGGTTAGTGGTTAGTTTAATTGCCATTGTTTTTTTAATCATTGAACAGTCAGTGATGGCAGACGAAATTCTTGGTCATGAAGACTTTGACAGAAAAAAATCTAAGAGTTGATTGCACATGACATGCCGACAGGAGACGGTAACTGTCTTCAACGCTATAGCATTGGCACTATGCGGAAATGAAGCCCTCAGAACAGAAATACGAGTACGGACGTGTATTAAATTTGTAACAAAAAAAACCAACAAAAAACAAAAACAAAAAACAAAAAAACAACAACAACAACAAAAACTGCCTTTCACAAAATTACGCAAATTAAATTCTTTGCTTTGTTCACCTGAATATGATAAAGCGTGTGTTACGCGCACGAAACTAATTTTTAATTCAGAAGCCCGAGATGTAAGCTACATGATCATTTCTTTTAATTGATTCTAGAATGTATATTTACCAGTGATAATTAACAATTTACACTTTTCTTTCCCTTATGTGATATATATTTCCGGATTACAAGAATGAGATATATCAAAGTACACGTATGTTGAAATTGTGGTAACGTAGCTGACAAAACTGTTAACTCATTTTAGTCATCAATAAATTGCCATACCATATACAACGAGCGGTAACGAAGCTTATAAAGTAGGTAACGTACATTACATGTGACGAATTTACATTTTTCTTTCACCCCTCGTAGGTCAGAGTGACCACTTTCTTCCTCGGTTTTTATTTTCTTAATTTTTTTAATGGTTTAATCAGCAGATGTGTATATCATGATGCTTTAATTAATAATGTCCCATAGTTTCTCATCCGGCATTGTGGCTTTGTCGGGTTTCATTCCAGTTTGATAAAGGGTGTATGCATTATTGAAGTGTGTTGTATTCCAGAAGCTCCGAGTAGAAGAAAGCGCGCAAACCAAACCGAAGCGTGCTCAAATCGGTGTCTGTATGGAACTGGCAATTTCTCCACATAAACTATTAGAAAACAAAGGATTTGTTCAAGCTGAGACCTAGAGCTGCTGTCGTCGTTTACATTAATTTACATTCGATTGACTCTTTTCATGTTTGAATAGTAGAGAACACACCACGTTTATACTAGGTATGTAGATATATAATGATGAATTATTACTCCACCTCAGTCATTGCTTTCCAAAATGGCCAGTAATAATATATGCTTAGATTGTGAAGAAGAAGTTATACAGAGACAACATGCAATCCAATGTGATGGCTGTAATAAGTGGCAACATAGAACTTGTGCTACTGGGATCTCATTAGAAGACTACAGATTGGCTGTAAGGGGACAACTCAGTTTACAATGGATATGCCATAATTGTAATTCTGTAGATGTCAACGCATCTGAAATTGGTGAACCCTTATTAGCAAGTAGCAGATTAAACACTGAGAACACTGATTATTTGGAAATTGACGTGAGGCTACCTGATGGATCTTCTACTGTAGCGATTACTACTGATCCACTTCTAGTCACCATTGATCCTGTTGTTGATGTTGAACATGACCAACCTATGAAGTTAGAGGAGGATGAAGCCTCATATTTAGATGCGAGACTGTCCATAGGAGCCTCCGATTTGGATGCTGTTGGTGATGATGTAGTAACATACGAAATTGTAACTCTGTCATCAGAAAGAATGAAAGATAATGTTAGTCGACAGCAACGGCTTTTCATACAACGTTAAGCGCAAAAATGCCTCTATTATATTAACAACAGGTGATGAATTAATGCCCAGAATGTTACAATTGCTGCAAATCAACTTGTTTTAAATTTATGTCATTTTTTAAATTAAATGCTTGATTAGGTAATGGAAATCACATTTATACAAAAGCTTTCGCATCTGGAAACAAATGTGAAATTTCAAAGAGATATAACTAACTGTGGACAACTTTATCTTTTAAATGGCAGTAGAATTCACAACCATCTGTTGACATCCACACTGCCCAGTTTAATTGAATTTGCCAAAATCTCATATCACACTGTTCTCAGTTTCTGAGAGTAGAGTCATCATTGCCAACTTTTAAAGTGTTGTTGCAAAAATGTTGAATGGTTTTGTATGTGAAAATTTGGTTTCTATGTACTAGATAGTTATCTCTGTAAATATATATGCAATGACCGGGTCAAGCGGAGCATTAAACCCGGTTGCAGGGCAAAGGTTATAGTTGCGTACTAGTTAGTGTTTTGAATTTAAAGCCGATCACATTAGCTGATGAGACTTTTTCTTTAGAATAAGGCTAACTTGAAATCAATCACACTGAATATTTTTTTCAGCATTTTTGAGATGAGGTTGGAATCAACATCATATTTGTGGATGTTATCTTTTTTCATTTCTTCCATAATGCCATTTATTGCCCTGCTAGATTCATGTGTAGATTGTAGTCATCTAGTCATATTTTTCATCTGTACCATTTTGTTATTTACCTGTAATGTTGTGGAATGTACTTTCTTTTTCCGTTATGTTTTGTAATTAAAACAAATTCATATATCATGCATGTTTTAACACCATGTTCTAATACACATTTGCTACAGCTGTTATAGTCTAGAAACTCATGTTGTATGAAAAACTCAAAGATTGTATGCTCCTTAATACTGTTATTTATGCACTCATTTTCAGGCATCTCAGGTGGAGGGGTGTGTCCTTGACATATAATTAATTTTATGCCATAATATTTTCACCCAGTTCCCGACTGTTAATGATATATATTTTATCCATTTCACTAGTACCTACTTTTTACTGTTCATTCTTTTGGTCTTCAAGATTTTTTAAACTTTGTATATGTCATCTTGTTTGTCATACAGATATAACTCTAGTTCGAAAAACATACTCTCTATATACCGTCTATACTCGCGTATAATGCTTGTTCAACTGCAAAAAGCATTGATCCTGATCTGCCGTCGCATAATGCGCCAGCAGATCAGGGTCTATGTTGTTTGTTCTACTGATTAGTCTTTACAAACTGCATAGACCCAGATCTGCCGGCGCATTATGCGACGGCAGATCTGGGTCTATGCAGTTTGCAGTTGGTATCCACTTATACGCGAGTATATATACGGTACTCTCTCTTCAAATTCTACAGCTTTTGACTGACCGGATCACCTAAAATTACGTGCGTGATTTTAAATATTTCCTTGGACAGTTGGAAGGTAGCCCTTTTCACGGTTGATAAGTATTCTATGTTTACCTTTTCAAGCAAATCCCTGACTTTTTGTTGTAAAATTCGTCTCCTTCATCAATCCTTTAAAACGAATGAATGTAATATTTTGTCATCCCTTTGGTTGAATCTAAAACCGTTACTTCATATACTGAGTCACCGTATGCTGTTTTAAATCAAACTTTGTTTTCCATAATTTTAGCTCTTTTTTGTTTAATCTTTATAGATTGACCTTGTCAAATTTACGAGATGATCAGATTGTATTGTAAATTTGGCATTGACATCAATTTGATTACTTATTCCTTATTTCCAGTTCAATAAGGAATAAGTAACCAGTTACATATTCCCGATTCAAAACTTTTGACATCAAGTTGGTTACTTATTCCTTATTTCCGATTCAATAAGGAATAAGTTACCACTTACTTACTTATTCACGATTCAAAAAATGCGTTATCAAATTTGAACACTCTTCAGGGCATTCATAGATAGAGACCCTCGTAGACCCCTATAATATGTTGAGACGAAATAATTAGTGGAGCCCAATTAGAGAAATAGGAGTGTTCTTATTGGTACCCGCTATAAAAAGCTGGATACAGAGAGGACAGATTATATTAAAATTTCCGATAACGTGAACCCTTGCTTAAAGTATTTCATCTGAACCCATCCACGAATGGTTCTAGTTAGGGATCTGCTCCAACAGTAGGAAAAGTTTAGAGGAAATACTTCAAGCCGATTTTGAGAAATAGCGTCAAAATATATGGTAGTTATAGCAAAGACTATAGGGACTTTAGTCCATATATGGACCCTACAATCACCTCCTAAAAAGATATTGACATGGATCGTTCTTTGCTATTTTGTACCTAGGGATATGTTCGACCCCCAAAAGAAGTATTCACGAAATTCGTCGAGAGGCAACATAAAACCGGTATAGTGAGGACCGATTATATCAAATGTTTTAATACGTTGACCCCTACGTAGATAATTTTTATTTCAACCCCAGTTTGAAAGTTCCAAGTTAGGAATTTGTTCCAACAGTAGGAACAGTTCTGGGAAAATTCGTCGAGTCGATTTCGAGAAATAGGGCCTAAATATATGGAAGCCATAGCAAAGCCTGTAAGGGGATTAAATCTTACATCTACAAATAGACCCTAACATCTCCATATCAAATAATTTTAATATGGACCCTTCTTTGAGATCTTGTATATAGGGATATGTTCAACCCCCAGAAGAGGTTTTGACAAAATTCGTCGAACGGATTCAGAGAAAAAAGAGGGAACTTATGGACACCAGTTATGTAAAGCAGGTACATTGTGAATCGATTCGATCAACATTTTGCACTAAGTGAACCGATACTTAGAGGATTTTGATTTTAACCACTCTTGGACAGTTTTGTAGTTAGGGATTTGCACCAATAATAGAAGTTTAGAGGAAGTTCGTCGAGCCAGTTTTGAGAAGTAGGGAGCTAAATATATGGTAGCTATACACAAAGCCACTAGAGAGAGGATATTTGCTTTCTCCGAGTGAATAACGGATATATTTCATCGAGTGGGTGAAAACACTTAAGTTTTATACTTAAGTTTTTCACCCACAAGATGAAATATATCCGTTATTCACTCGGAGAAAGCAAATATTCTTTTTATTTTATGCTCAAGCGTATTGTCTAGCAATTTGTATAACACACTGAAGTAGCTGATTTCTTACTGCATCCCGCGCGATAATGTCAGAGGTTTGCCGTTTATGTTTTGCTGTTTTGTGTATATTTGCACATAAAATATCAGTAGTTACATAATGCTTCTTCCCAATTCAAGGTAAAATATCAGATAAAAAGAAAATGAAACCAAAAAAAAGTTATATTTGTTACTGGATTTGAACCCGGTTCGCCGTGATGCGAAGTGGCCATCTATACCACTACGCCACGCGAACTATTGACTAATAGTGAAAAAATATCATAATATTTTTTTACTGCAGTGAAATATCACAATTATATCACTCGGAAAATCCAGTATTTCACTGCCTAGCATAAAATAAATAAATAAATAAATAAATATATATATATATATATATATATATATATATATATATATATATATATATATATATATATATATATATATAATCTACAATGTGTGATTACAATTTGTCCATTATGGTAAGTTGCACTTTAGATTCTGATCACTTGTAAATAGAATGTTTTCATAGCATTTAAGTTCAAGACCAGTCTTGTTGACAATTTTTTTTTCTTTCTTCCCATTTTTTTGCATCACATACTGTTGATATAGGTCAAGTGAAAATGTGTATAAATAGGGATTTGGTAAACAAATAATTTATTCCTGTTTTAGATCAGTCTTTGGGAATCCATTTGAGATAATATTTTATACATTGTACCGGTGAAATAAGATATAATTCGAGAGGAATTATTTATTTGAGATATTCGTTGGAATTAATAAAGTGCTGATTGACTTTTGAATTAATACCTTACTTTGGACTTTTGTGAACTCATTCAAAGACATTCTGGATTGTATCATTGTGTTATATCAGGACATTCAAGACTATTGGAACTCATTCGGAACATTCTGTATTCTTGGACTTGTGATTAGGATATTTAGGATTATTTGGAATTTGATTCACAATATTTTAAGTATCTCTTGAATTTCACTTTGTATTATAGGAAAATCAATTGCTTGTTGACATTACTTACATTGTTGGTTTCACTTTCTTTCTGTTACATATTTGTTAAGACCTTGAGTCGTAATAATATGGACCCTAAACTCACCTACTAAAAAGATTTTGACATGGATCGTACTTTGATATTTTGTTCATAGGGATTTGTAAGACCCCCAAAACAAGTTTTGACGAAGTTCGTCGAGAGGAATCGGAGAATAGGAGGATACCAGCAGTATAAAACCGGTACAGTGCGAACCGATTGTATAAAAAGTTTGCAAACTTTAACCCCTACCAGAGAATTTTGATTTCAACCCCTTTTTGTGAGTGTCTGTTTAGGGATCTGTTCCAACAGTAGCAAAGGTTTAGAGAAAATTAGTCAAGGCAATTTCTAGAAATAGTTGGCTAAATATACGGAAAGCCATTGTTTTGATCAGCTGTCGGCAAATGCTGGACCCCTCTTGAACAAACCTTTCTGAGCTTCAAATGATTTTTCTTTATATTAAAAACAACTGACAAATTAATGCCCATGATAAAAAAAATAACTTACACTGTGTATCGAGCATCTTCACCAATTATCCCTTCACATCAGCCACTTTCCGCGCACCAATCGCAGACAACGGTCTTTAATAACGTGGGTTATCTTCCATGGATTCACGATCATCTTTAAAACAATGAAACCACGTCAGAATTGTAGGATATGACATAGAATTACATCCGTAAACTTTATCCAAGTCGGCCTTGATATCGGTCTGGGAGTATAATAAGAGCCCCTGGATGTTACAGTATGCTCTTGCTCAGTAGCAGACCTGTTCTACTTCTCCGACATTTTATTCGGGTACCTTCATTTACCTATGTTACGTCACTAGCATATATCTGTAGGTGTCCGGCGTGCTGCACGCGCATCTGCAGATCATTTTATAGAACGTTATTTTGTCTATCGATCGGTATTAAATTTATTGAAAGGTTCAAAGAAACAAAAAAGTTAAAACAAAAACAAATTACTCAGAACTTGTCAAACACCACTCGTATGGTCGTACAATAGGCATGCATGGCATAAAAATGAGTTTTCATAATGTCCAAGATTTACTTGCTAAAATAGATAAAATACGATCTAGTTGTTTGTGACAATAATACAGACCTGATATAATTGTTTTTGCTTGTCTTTTGTGAATCATTCTTAAGCCAGATAACTGTGATAACACTTATAGTCTTATTTCTATACCAGGTTACCAATAAGGATAGACAGGTTTAATAGAAATGGTGGATGATAGGTTGTCTATATATAAGACAATATTGATTGTGTCAGAAATTGTGAACTTGAGACTAATAATTTTGAATCTGTCTGACTTGAGATTCATCCTCAACATAAAAAATCCTTCATAATATCCTTTATATTCAGATCTCAAAATGTTAAAGTTTGTCTTACTAAGTGGATTGAGAGGAAACTATTTAATGCCATGACATAAAACAACATAATCTTTTGGGGTTGATTTTAATTTTGATGGCCTGAACTGTCTACCAAACAAGCGGTTGGATGCGACTACTAAACGTAGTCTTGTTCAACTGGTCCAGCAGCCAACACGTGTAACAGCATATAACACGTGAAAATGCATATAACACGTGAAAATGCATATAACACGTGTAACAGCATCCAAGACTTGGAACAGCAGACAACACGTGTTACAGCATGGAATCTATCATTTATTGATCATGTATATGCTGCTTGTCCTGAATTTGGTGCGGAAGTTGTTGTATCTTCATATACAAAAACCCCACCCCTATGCAATTATTATCACAAGGTTAAAATACGAAACCCACTCCCAAAATAAAAAATTACTCTGATACTCATGTACAATACAGGTTCAGGGTTTCAGTGAACAAGACTTCGTGAATGAGTTACAGATGCAGTCTTTTCAATATATTGTGAGCATAAGTGATCCAATTGAAGTTCTCGATATGTGGTACATGAATTTTTTAAGGTGTTTAATAAGCATGCCTCTATTGTAAATAAGCGCATTTTTAATGCAACATGCTTAGTTTTGTAATATATATATATATATATATATATATATATATATATATATATATATATATATATATATATATATATATATTATAATGCAAGTAAACATAGGAACTACTTTCATAAAAAAAAGAGATACAGTTAACTATATCAAATGTAGAAATCGTGTAACTGCCCCAGTGAGAAATTCACACAAGAATATTTTACAAACGCCATTGAAAATATCAAGATTACTAAATATATTACAGAAACATCGTGAGCTTAAATCTTTATAATACATGTAAAATTGCAAAACTATTTATTAATGATGAAGAGTTGTCTCATTTAGATGGAATTTTGCAGATGTCTTTTATGGTCTTCATGATGCAGATGGTTTTAATGATGACTTTTCGTTTGTTGCTGGAAAGCTTCTCAATGACAGCTCTCCTAAATTGGATTTGTATGATAACATGACATCTGATTTTGTTGAAGACAAATAGCCGGGTGAATATGTCTTATTTAGTTTCTATTACATAGCTGTCAATGAAATCCATAATGACCTGATTGGAATGAATATATCAAAACCTTCAGGCCCTGATGGTGTAATTCCTAAAAACCTCGAAATTGCTGCTAGCGTCAACACCCCATTTCTTACATATATAATAAACTGTAGCTTAAGCACTTGTATCCTTCCCGATGTTCTTAAAGTAGCCAGGGTTTACCCGCTCCAGAAAGCAGGTCCATCTTCTGACACTGGCACCTACATACCAATATATGTACTCTCCACGATCTAAACACTCATTGCAAGACATGTGTACAGGCAGATATATAATAATTTAACAGCCTTTAACTTTTTAATTGGTTCTGGGTAGGATATTAGGTCTTATTTGCACCTGTATTATTGTCCTGACTAAATAAATGTACAAATGGCTGAAAGATTTGGATCCAGATAAACTGATAGGTGTCCTATTTATTGACCTCAATAAATCATTTGCTGTTTTTAAGCATAAGCTACTCATGCACAAACTTGAACTGTACCAATGTGATGATTTTACAATTCATTGGTTTAAGTCATATCTAAATAATAGAACTCAACAAGTTAGGATTGGTTCCATTTTATCAACACCAAAGACGGTTTCTCACGGTGTACTACAAGGATATTCTTGGACCTCTTTTGTTTTTGTTATGTATCAACGATCTTTAACGGCGGAGTCGAGTGACTGAGATATGTATGCAGATTGAACAACACTGCACACTTTCTCAAGAAACATTCAAGACATTGAAATTGATT
Organism: Margaritifera margaritifera; assembly: GCA_029931535.1. Lineage (NCBI taxonomy): Eukaryota > Metazoa > Mollusca > Bivalvia > Unionida > Margaritiferidae > Margaritifera > Margaritifera margaritifera. Next base: position 27,287 of record JAQPZY010001579.1, on the reverse strand, counting down.
TAAATGCTGATTTGAAGAATGTGAATGATTGATGTGTATCTGATTATATAAGAGATAACCCGAAGAAATCAAAAATGATGTTAATTGATTCGAAGAATATATTAAAACGAAATGCTGCAAAACCGAATGTGTCACTTAATGGAGTTCATTTAGATTATGCAGACAATTAAAAGCTTCAAAGACTTTATGTGGATGAATCTTTATCTTTGTCCATTCGCATAAAAAATGTATTTTCTAGTATTTCATCCCGCCTTGCTATGGTAGGTAGAAGTTAGGCCTATCTTCCTCAAAAGCCAAGATAATTATTCTATAATGGTTATATCTTATCTCTGATTGGCAACACTTGTACTATTGGGACAATACATGCAACAGAGAAATTGGCAAAGTTTCCAAACTGCATGTAAGAGCAGCGCATTCAATTCTTGATGCTGATATCCGTGCACCATCCCTGCTGTTTTTGTTTTTACAGAATTGAACTGGCTCATTGTCAAAAATAGAATTGCATACCACAAACTTATTTATGTGTTCAATCCACTCATAACTGGTTCCCTGAATACTTGAAAGAAAACTTTATTTTGATTACTGACTCCAGTTGATATAATTTAAAATCACTGAAAACTAACAATCTTTTACTAGCAAGATCAAAATTGACATTTTTCAAGAAAAATCTTCAGTTTTCAGGAGTGTCATTATAGAATTCTGTAGCCTCTAATTTAATGTTGAAAGCAATTTCAGGTTTTTTAAGAAAGGTTGCTACAAGTACCTTCTTGAACAGTAATCTGTTTCAAGGACCTTTAAGTGTTAAGTGATAATGAGTTTCAGGAGAGAGTTAGCTTGCTTGTTTCTTTTGTTTCTTGATTTTTTTTTAGTTTTTTTTTTCTTTGTTTAAGTTTAGTCTAGTTACGCTTTATTTCTGTAAATTTGTATCGTTTTTTTATTTTGTGTGTGTCTGTGTGTGTTCTTTTGAGAGCCGCCGGGTAAATGAGTGTTTGTGCTGCTAACTCTTAAAATAAATTATTATTGTTATTATTATTATTATTATTATTATTATTATTATTATTATTATTATAATTATTATTTTAATGTTGAACATCTAAAAATATTTTGCACACCATCAACATTAAATCTGCAGACTAATCATATTTTTTTTAACTCCGGTACAATATTAACATACCAGGAAAGTGTATTAAAGGTTAACGAATCTTCTCCTTTACGTCAACATACAAAATTTAAATCTTTTATGTGAAACGTAGAAAGTTTTTTTTTTTCTTAATACTTTTTTTGGGAAGACGTCCATTTTGTATTACATCTTTATAGTACGGAACCTTTTTGCAATTTGCCATTTGCTGGAAACCTTTTAAATCTGAAGATACATTTTTAACGGGGTGTGGCCCTTTTACATTTTCAAAAATAATCACCATTTGCTGTAAGTCAATAATAGAATCACACACACACACACACACACACACACACACACACACACACATATATATATATATATATATATATATATATATATATATATATATATATATATATATATATATTGATAATCATATTTAGAAGAAAAATAATAGGTTGTAGAGAGTTTGCTTTAATTTCAATCATTTGAAACACTGTATATGAAACACTATTCATAAGGTCATTTTTACATCAATTTATTACCTTTACTGTACATTTTCACATGTGCCATAAATTAGCAATTCACTATTTTTATAGGGTACCAAACTTCGTGGTTTTCATGGTTGCTACAAAAGTCAAATTTGATGACCCAACAAACTCTTATCTCTTAGTGGAAACAATAGGTATCCTTCCTAAATCCACGAATTAAACAACCGACAAATATGTAAGTTTGTGTATAACGACGAAAATTGATACCCACGAAAATAAATGAATGCCCGGTAATAATTACCCAGTGTCACATAGTAGAAAGTATCATTAAAGACACACGTTATAACCTGCGTGTTGCCAATATGATCTACTTTACTATTTTGTATATGTATTGTAGTCTTGATACATTAAAGACAAGAGGATGAATATCACTCTTTTATTAGATGGCCATTATAAGATAATATGTCGATTCCGTCGAAAAAGCTTTGACAGTGCTTTAAATTGTTATGTAACTATAAATAACAACTTTTCAGTGCATCGTGTGCATTTTGTCGGGTTCATACTTTAGAAACAACTTACCTACAATAATATAAAAAAGTGCTTTACCATTGGAAAGTATCAAGATGTTGGAGTCATATCATTTGCTATATTGGCTCAGAATTTAAAAGTGATTTGTATAATATTGTTGTCGTTTAATGCAAGATTTAGGCCTTATTGTCAAGTTTGTTTAAATGCACTGTTTTTGTCCAGCATCAGAAAATAGTTTCGTATTCGTTCTTCATCTGACTATCAGAGTCTGCTATTGGTGTGGTAGCACCTGCCACAGAAGTGTGACAAGGACCGAAATGTTCTGTGATGGTCGAGCTTTTTATGTCCCCAGTTAACTTTGTTATGTTACAGGAAGCATAATGAAGACAACCTTTATTGAATCCTTGTGAGGTTGTAGATCTAGAGTTCGCGGGAGCTGGTCCTGGATTGGCTGCCTCCAGAAGGGACGACTCTGTAATTTCTGCGTATACCGTATAAATAATAGACCCGTCCCTCGCCTGAGACGGGATATTAGAAACTAGATTTAATTCAGAGCGGGCCGCATTATGGCAGCCTGAAGGATCTGTCTCCATAACCTCCTGGTACATTCTGTTGTCGAAAACCGGCTTGTTCAAATCCCGCCTCTTTGCTCTGCGCCTGAATAAAAAAGGAACAAAAAAGTTGCAAACAGTACTGTATCCTTATTCTATATGAGTCATTTGCCAAGGAATGTCATAAACTAAAGGTGATATGCTATAAAGAATCTAATGGATTGCTTCATTGGTATACCTGCTATCTATCTACTTACCTACATAATTTTAATTATATACCAATCCAGATTATGTACTATCTATTCTAAATAGAGTCAATGCTAATAAATAGTTCATTGCGATAGTTGTAGACAAATGAGAAGAGAGGAAGAAATGAAGAGAGGCTAAAGTTTACAAAAGTATCAGAGATGTAAAGAATGATCACTTGGGATTAGAATGTACAAAGGCTACAATCTAGCGTACTACTACATATATATAGAATCAATGCAGTGGCCAATGGAAGAGATGCAACAATCATTCCTATATCTGCAATAATGATAACTACTTTCTTTTTTAATATTTGTTTAAGTATTTCATGAAGTGGAGGGTTTTACTCGATGTTTGAATTTATCTTGTCGATTTTGTCCTTGAAAACACCCTCTAATTCCTCTTTATGCCCAAGCCTTTGTGTTTTCAAACCTTCAACACCCAACAACTGACTTACTAACTTCTTTAATTTATCATCTTCTGTTTCTTTGCTGATGTCTTTCATTACGTCCTATAACTGTTTGTCATACATGTCTATCTCTATTTACAATGATTTCATTACATCTCTCAATTTCTCAACTTTTTTGCAAAATTCTTAAACTGATCTTTCGTCCTCAAATCTATCTTCTTCAAATCTATCTAGTATGTATGATATTCATATATCATTGATTCTTCTCAAGCACTTGGCGTATGTGAGAAGGTCTTTAAATTTGAGAATTTTCAAGACGTTAGTGGATGTTGTGGTCAGTTTTATAACTCTCTGCCAGGACCCAATTTAAATTAGTCACCAATCGTGTTGACAAAGTTGAGTTTAGTCTAGAGGTGCATCATGATATCATCAAATCCCTCCATGAAACCGTCCTTTCAGATTTGAAAAGCAAACTGACGCATGAGACAAATGAGCAGGTAAAACTAGAACTGTGGGACGGACAGTTGCATTGGTTGGTGCGAAAGGGTTCCCGGTGCCGAGCAAGAAGATGTGGAAAAATAAGAGAGAACATTAAATTAGTTTTTTCGCGGAGAAATTTCAAATACCCAGGGAGAAAGTGCATACTTTTCTGTACCAGGACGTTCACAGGTTAAGTCACATGATAGAATAAACCTACCGTCATTGTTCGATTCCTTATGCTGGCTACAAAGATGTCTAAAGAGTCCGGGTACAGTACGGTCCCAGATGTACCTCCAACTTGCTACTTTTTTTTTTCTTCAGTTAGTTTATTTATTATAACCTATCAAAATTTGATTTTTAGTGTCCACTCAAGTAGAGGTCTTTCTTGAATGCGGGGCCAGATTATATAGCATTTATAAGCTTCTAATCATTATGATCAGTGTGATAATAATATGATTATTGCATGTATATGTTGAAATGAGTAAAGGTATGCTTCAGTGGCAAAACTACTATATTTACAAAAATATAGTGGTACTTGACATTTTATTGTGCTTGTTTATTTCAATTTTCATGTATGATAAATTCCTAGCATGACTGCAATCAGATTGCAGCATAATTTTCATTAAACAAGTGTTTGGAATCATATTTCGAGGATGGGTATACATAGATAAGCATAGACAATCTTGAAACACTCAATTTCGTATGTGTACCTAAAAAAGCATACCTATTTTAGTGGTTTAAGAGACTAATAGTTCATAGTTAATTTATTATATTTGGCTAAATTTAAGTATATAAATTGTACATAAGAGAACATTAATACGACTATTATTGGCATCAGAAAGACAAATGTATCTAGACGGATCTTTTAACAGACACAGTTGAACTATTATGCAAAACAATAGAAATGCTAGTGACGTGTAATTCTCTCTCTCTCTCTCTCTCTCTCTCTCTCTCTCTCTCTCTCTCTCTCTCTCTCTCTCTCTCTCTCCATAATACAATGACAGCAAGCAGCCATAATTCTTCTTGTGGAATATAAATGATGGACACCATATACAGGAGGCTGTTTATAAGTGGGACAACGGTTGCGATTGGTTTCGATTGGGAACAAGATTTTGATCATGTGTCAGAGAACATATGTCATATCAAATATACAATGTTCTGCTTTATTATATTATGTCCTTTCTCTCTATACTCTTTTGTTGTATTAGTAATCTAAGAATTGGTTGCCTGAATTGTCGAGGGATTTTTTTCTAATAAGTTAAAAAAGATATATATTTTCTAGATGTAATGTAAGTATAAACAACTTTTTAAAGAACAGAATTGTATATTGATTGATCTTAGAAGTATGTACGATAATAAATTACATGGAATTGGTCATAAATTGGACAATGTACAACAAGGCATTCATTTGAAAATCAATAGGAAGGATAATGTGGAAGAACACCAAATGTACATATACTTTGTCGACGATAGTCAGCTAAAAATCCTGAATAACCAAAATGCAAAGCATATTGTTTTAATAACTGGCAATCTTCTTGGTGAGTGTTATTTATTCAAAATGACCGAAAAAAAGTTATACTTATCATGTTGTTTAAAACGACAAAACTAGAGAAAGTTTCACAAGTCAGCAACAAATTAGTTCACATGATATATATATATATATATATATATATATATATATATATATAGAGAGAGAGAGAGAGAGAGAGAGAGAGAGAGAGAGAGAGAGAGAGAGAGTGCCTATTACAGACTGATCAATGTCTTGAAGTATTAAGGATAGTTGAGAAAAGTATTCCAAATGACAAATTAAATTTAACATATTTTTAAAATGCGGAAGGACAAATATAGCACCGAGGGTTGCAAATTGACTTTCGAAATTATTAACAGATTAAAGGGTAAGACGGTAAAGAATGTCAGTAGGGTAACGGAAATATTTAAACAATTCACAACATTTTTTGGAAATTCAATATGGTGATCAATCTATAAATGATCCCTTCTAATCAACTAATATATGCGGACATAAACCACACTTCAACCAACTTGTTTCTTAAGTGCAAGGACAACTTCAAATCTTGTGAATTACCCGGTATTTGTCATCGCAGATAAAGATGTGGAAGGTTTAACCAAATATTATAAGACATTTAAATGACTTACCTAAAAGAACCTCACAAGAAGATCATTTCTAGTGGGACACATTTTGGAAAGACAAGGTTTGCAGTAGATTTGCTGGAGACTGAATATATGAACTTCTTTGATTCTATCATAATCATTTGTCCCATATTCATACATAATAGAACCTATGCTAGACGATGGCTGTTTGGAGATGAGAAAGCCATCATCATTGACGCAAGTGAAAAATTGGAAAAGTGGTTAGAATTATTCATAGATATCTTAAGATATACTTTTCATTGTTGTTTGGAATGATCGCTACGTCACCAAGGTCTTAATAGATAGCTAAGCATCATAGTTTGATAATTTTTTATGTATAAACAAAGGCATCTATTTTGGATATTTGTAATTTATTTTGCAGTCATGATGAGCTGTACCTCTATATTGACCTGTAAGTAGACAGTGATCTCTAACATTTATATCGTCTATTTATGTTTGTGTCCTTTAAGTTCTTTCTGTCACGTTTGCTATATATCATCCAAACCACATTCAAACTTCTTAAATCTTTATATACCAACTCGGCAACATTTTGGAGATTTTCATATAACTTTTCACTGCAGAGGTAACATCTGTAGACTATATGAGCATATTATTTGTGTATAGCTTCGATTAAAGACAGAATCTTGATGGCATGTGTTTAGCTGTCTTCAATATCCATGAAGTATTTGTTGCTATTTTATGGGTTTCATGATCCTTTCAAAATCACATTAAAAAATACAAGGAATCTTTAGTCCGTTCTGATAATGTATCAACTTTACCTTTGGACCTTATTCAAGACATTCAGGTTCATACAATGTAGTTATGGTCTACAAATGCTGCAGACACTTCTTGCAGAAGTACTTCTTGCATTTGTACTTGTTTATTTGCCGTGAGACCAATCCCGACAAATTCTTTATTTCGCAATAATGATATCTTACTCCTTCTTATATAAGTAATATATCAACCTGTTTAATACTTTTTAGGTTAGTAACTCTATGTGGAACGATCTCACTTTTTCCAATGGTATACGCATTTACAAATATATCAAAATTATCTTCAAAATAACATATATTCTGTACTCTAACGGGGCACATATTAAACTTGTGATCATATGGGTCAAGGGAATATTTAGAAGTTCTATATGCATGTTCAGAAGGAGTAGTAAATTTGCTTTCGATGGCATAGAAGAAACATTTCCTATCTCGATTACGAAAATTAAGACATGCGTTCTTCTTCTTCCACCTTTCTAGTAAATTAGTATACGATCTTCCCAAAAGAGGTGTATATTTAACAACCTGTAGAGTGAGAAATTCCATTATGACCAAGAACCATCTTGAATCATCGCTTACTTCCTGTGAGAATTCACTATGAAATCTATACTCATTTGCAGCTAGATTAAATGCATCATGCATTCTATGGGTTATAACTTTGTTAAAGCTTTCTATATAAATTCTCTTCATTTTCTTTTTAGTCAGACGATCGATTAGTGGTCTTTGTAGACGTCTTACTGGTAAATCCTTGATTTCCATTTATGTTACAAACTATATTTAAATGGATACTACATGTCACCTGATTCCCACATATTAAAAGAACTGTCGTATCCTTACTATTTTGCTAGCAGAGACGTTTTTCGTATGCAAATCGTCCAATTTGTTATATAGAGATAATTCCTTTTCGTAGAGGGAGGCGCGTTGGCTTAATGGTTAGTGTGCTGGGTTTGAATCCTATCATCGGATCAGACTGACTCGGCTACTATGGTGTGTCTTTGAGCAGGGCAAGTTACTCCGATTGCCTTTGCACTATATAACCAGCTTGCTGTGCCGTAAAACACCAAATCAACAATAAATCCTTTTCGTAGAGAATTCATTGTTTGTCCTAACCTTTTAGATATTCTCATTTGTACACTACAAATCACCACCACCCACCCACCCCCCAAAAAAAATTAAATATAAATTTCTTTGGTGAAATTAGGTAAATAGCCTTTAGCAAAGATATACTTATATTTTGCAAATCTGAACGTTTGACCTAATTAAAATATAGGTGTCTCAAAATGGTCAGTTGTTAGATAACTGTGCAGATTTATTCACACTCTACCTCTGTTTTCCTCTTTGGATACTTCTAAAGGAGTCATGTTGATAGAATCATGATGAATACTGTTGTAACCTTTTACTAATTTAGGCAATACGTCAGCCCATTTTCTAGTCTCATTTTGCGTAAAATAGTTCCACTTTGTAGTCTTTAGAGTTCTATTATCGGCTGTCGTTTTTATTTAAGTAAGAGGAGAAATATTCACTATGTTCTTTCTCCAACAATGTCTTTACCTCCCGATTGTAAAATTTCCTTCTTTCTAGGTTTTCCCTCGTGAAAGATAGATTGAAATGTCTCATATATATATATATATATATATATATATATATATATATATATATATATATATATATATATATATATATACCATCCACTCGTTTTACAGCCGATGAATCTTTAGAGAAAACATCTATGAGAATCACAATATAGTTGTGTACGTTATTATCTCGTTGACCTGCGGACCAACCAGATCTACTTGGATTTGATTATCAGCATGACTAACATAAACCCTCCTAAAAGAAAATCATTTTGTGTTTGTTTGTGTAGCGTGTAAGTTGATTGTTGGGATAACCATTCCTTTAACTCAGCATATTTGATTGTCTTATGGTCTTGCTTGATTTACTTCCAGAGAACATTAATGTTCATAAAGACGATATTACTTTCATAGAATTTGTTTCCTTGTCTGTCATAGAAATGTTCAAAGCTTATTTAAATGAGCTTTTTGTGGTAAAACCAAAGGTCTTTGAAGTAATTTAATTTATTTATGACATTTGTCCGAAAGTGTCTATATCCATTTCACACTCAGAATTGGGGTTATTGGCACATTTTAATGGAATTAAGGTAAGGTCGGAGGTTCCCACCTTGGAAAAAAAGTGCAAAACGTGAATCTCTGTCTGTCTTTAAAGGATCTAAAGGCCGTTTTACCGAGCTTTAGGAAAGCAGAAAAGTTGCAGATAGTATTTGTTGTGGACAACATTTAATTTAAAAGTCATTACACCACACTAACTGCAAAGCCTCGTTATCCAAATCTCATAACTAAACACTGGAAAAGTTATATTTGACACATAAAACGCAAGCTACTCCGTTCGTACTGCGGCTGAAGACATTACTGCATTTTCTATAGATCTCAACAAAACAGATCTCATTTTTCTACAGGCATAGTTAGATCTGAACCATTTGGTTTTATAAATGTCAGCGAATACAATCTTAACTGTATATAATAAACATTTGTGCGATTTAAAGTTTTCGAGGCTTGAACAAATAGTGCAAATTTGCAAAGTTCACAACTTTGGGTTATTCATTTCGCTAGAAAATGATAATAATGTTCACGCTTTCTTTCCGTTATTGTCCGTATATCTGCCCTAACCTATACTATATCCCGCGGACAAAGTTTAACAATTGCTGTATTAGATAGACTTGGATAGCCAGTCTGTGTGTGAATTCTTAGAGTCATCAACATGTTATCAATGCTATATGTGTGTGTCATTTCCACTCAGACAACATTTGCAATGGAGCTGTATGAACCTCTGTCTCTTATCTCTCTCTCTCTCTCTCTCTCTCTCTCTCTCTCTCTCTCTCTCTCTCTCTCTCTCTTTGTGGACAAATGACAATATATATATATATATATATATATATATATATATATATATATATATATATATATATATATATATATATATATATCAAGAGATACCAACAGTCAGGAGAGCAGACAGAAAATAGACGGACAAACCTGTAGATTACAACTGTTACGGCAGCAATTAGTATAATCAAAATAAAAGACCCCGCCACTGCACCACCGATCTTACTGGCTGAAATTAAGGGAAAAAATGAAACAAATGTTTATTTTTGAAATACATTTTCACTGACACGTTTTATATCTGTTTTATCTGTTTTGTAAGAGTCTTTATTCTAGAGAAGTTTCTCTGAAAACACTCTAACATTCCATATCTTGCTTAACTTTTCTTGCAAAATCTATAACTTTATCATTACTTTAGCTTATACAAAATTAATTATGGAAATATTCACAAGGAACAAAGAATATGACTAGTATACATTCTGTGCATTGTAAATAACTTAGTAAATTATTGAATTAACGCTGTAAATTGCAAGCAAAATCGGGATTTCGCCCCATTTGGTTTTGAATAAATGTAAATTTATTGACTCACTACAAAACCAACAGACACTGCCCACAGTACGCACTACTTAATAGTTATAAACCCAGACAGACAATGAAGACAACAATCTATGCTGGCTTTGAGCGGAGCACAGCGAACACCAAAATATTGTCTTATAGTAACTGCTAGGCGTAACCTATACAATTACAGCATTTTATAGCATTAGTACAATATATGAAATTTGCATACACCATCAACCCGATATGCTGCATATATAAATCGATGATGTCAATATAAATTGCTGTATGAATGCCACATGATTCGGTGGGTTGGCTACCTGTCGGATTGCAGAATTCCGGATTCACGTGAATCGGCAATCAGTTAGGTGGTACGGTCTAACTTTCGTTGTGGACACGGCTCAGTGGTCACAGGGAATTGAAAAAGTCACGGGTGAGCCCCCCTTTCAATCCATGCACACTGATAGCTCGGTGCGAAACTGGTGGTTGCGATTTTCGTGTGTATTCGTTAATTCCTATGGAACTAAAATGTTCAACAGGGCTAGCACCTGGCCCACAGAATGGGTCTTTGCGAAATTTATGCCAAAATTTGATAGATTAAATTGTTTTCTCATATCTAAAAACAATAACTATATCTTTAACAAACTATAAATAATGGCACAAAACTACATTGTGATAATTCAATTTTTCAGAGAGGTGATATAAATATTTCATGAGTTTAGCATGAAAGCAACAGTGTCGGTATCAAGAGATAATGCTTAGTTTGGACGATATAAAAGTGTGGTCAACGCTGTGTTGTCACAAAATAAAATATAATATAATAAAACTGTTGAGTTAATGATTTCAAACATGAAACAAACATATACTCCAATATTTTGGAAAAGATGCAGATTTACATCTTACATTTAATTATGATAACATTAAAATAAATATAATCCGTCATAATAACAAGATGGTTAAAACAGGGCGGTATGAGGGAGGAATAAAGTACGTATTTGATATGGGTAATACGCCGTTCACATGTTGGTAATTTTGTGAAACTTTTGAATTGACTTTTTATCTCAATATTTTCCCCGAAAACTCTCTCCCACTGTATAAGATGTCCAATCAAGTGAACTTTTTATCTTACTTTCAACACTATCTAGCTATTCTTGCAATACAGCTTTTTGTTTGGGTCTGTTTCTTTGTTGATAGGTTTTTAACTCTTCAATCTGTTATTCACACATTTCAACACCAAATTTCATACATTATATTTTTGACTAGATAATTTCTACAGCATTTACATAACCATTTAATTTTCGTTCCTCTTCTGTAATGAAAACTCTTTCCACTTCGGGCGGAAGCTCTCAACTTTGAATTCTTCCGTGGTAATAATCTAATAATGTCTCTGCTTCTCTTCCCTGTTAATCAAGTGCCTTATTTGTTGCTTATTATTTGCATCTCTATTTAGGCTGTGTCTGCGACATTTCTCCAGTTGCTTTAACTCTATTTAACCTATCTTGAAATTCATGTTATGGTGGAAGTAGGGACAGCTTGTCTGTTTGCTAAATCTTCAGCATTTAATTCTTCCAAATGCCTAGATCCCCACGGCTAATACCACTATTCAAAAACCATTTTGGGTGATCAGATAGATAGATAGATAGATTTCATATCCGGCGAGGTGTCGAAGAGGTAGAACGGTACGCATGCAAAGCATGATTTTTTCCTATATAAATGGACCCCTGTGGGCTTGGGGATGTAGACTAGGCCTGATATGCCATCCCGCATGTCGTAAGAGACGACTAATGAAGGCATAAGCCATGGTGACTCAGTGGTTAGTTTGTCGGACTCGTGACCGAAAGTGTGCGCGTTCAAAATCCCACCATTTGATCAGCCCGGGTCGGCTACTGTGGTGCCTCCTTGGGCAGGACACTTTACTCCGATTGCCTTGGCACTAAATAACGTACTTGTGTTGATGTGCCGTAAAACACCAAAGCAAACCTTAATAAATGGACAACGGTCAGCTGGAGGAAGAAAATTGCGATATTTGCATGAAAAAGTAACAAATTATGCACTCCACACGCGTGCAGACAGCACAGTGCATTATCAATATAATTCGAAGAGTACAAACATGAATTGAACATAATCATTGAAAATGGAACATACAAAGATATAACGGGTATAAACGTGGCAGAATAAGAGCATTGTAAACGGAACAGTATACGCCAACTACTGGTTTCAAAACACCTCTATATAGGCATTTTGTTCTTACATAACACTAGCAGCAGGGGGGGGGGTGAACCGACCATTTTTGTCGCGACCTCATTTTGGGAAATCGAGGCTTCAACAAAAAATGGGGGGAGGGTGAATCGACCATTTTTATCGCGACCTCATTTTGGGAAATCGAGACTTCTATCAAAATACAGGGGTCCCGCAACTGAAAAAAAGTAGCTCACCCAGCGCGGGCAGGTAAACCTAGTAGGATTACTCAGCGATGAGATATGTAATTGAAATCGGCATTTTATTAATAATAATGAGTGATTCCGCGCTAACCATGGAATCTCATACAGCTAAACTGGCACGACAACGACTAGATACGATTAAGAAATATCTTCCTGTTCGTGATTCTGTCAAACAGCAACTACAACAACGTCAGGAAGCTCAAGTGGAATTTACAGAGGGTACAGAGCAGTATTTAAACCAACTGTCGAACCAACCAAAAAAATTGTTGCAGCAACTGAGGCAACACGAAAAACTCTTGAGACATTACCCGCTGACATTGCTGGTCGTTTTCAACCCCAACCTGAAGTTCAACCACCGCCAAAAGTTAAAATTAACATAATAGATAAATGTACTGAGGAAGGTATTGACGCTATCAGGGATCCAAAACAAACAATTAATATTGCTGCGTTTGGGTGGGTTGATAGGGGCGAATATGTAAAACCTGAATATGTTAAAACTCTAAAATCTACCGATTGGGCTAAAGATGTATATCGCGTTGCATATAATATTCAACAAATCAGATCTGAGGGAGATATCAGTAATTGGGAAATCTTCGCCGACGTAGTAGAGGAATATGAAGCAAAAATATTACAAGAGATGAGAGCAAAACAAAAGGAAATGAGGGCTCAACTTGAAAAAACAACTAAAGAAAGGAGAAAATCGGGCGTAAAAACTCGATCTGAAAAAAAGAGAGAAACAAAAGCTAGGTCAAGAAAAAGTCAGTCTGATCCGGAACCACGGTTAGAATCACATGACGAATCGCCACCTTATGGTGAGGAAGAAGAAGACTACGATCTGACATTTGACAGATTACATCCTACGGAGGGAAAGGGTTACAAGATAACTCGTAGGAAACAAAAACCTCTAGACAACGACAATAATCGCGATCATCGACTCTGTCCCGATAACGTTCTTGCTGATGTTGATCGACTAGAAATTCTGATTGGTGGAAGACGAGCCGGTAACAATTCCCCTGAAATTATTAACGAAGCAGCTGCGATATGCCAGCGATTATTCACAGGTGGTATCATGGATATTAACGTTTATCGGGTATTGATCGATGAAATTACTGACGATTATTATAGTGATTAGTCACAATTAGATCCGCGGTAATAAAAAATAACATGATCATACACAATGCTCAACGTGGACCAATCATGGTTAGGGTGATAAACTCACGATCGCCAGTATATAAAGCTACTTACGGAGATGGACTTGGTGATGTTGTTCAAGGACTATTTAGAACGGTAGCTCCAAAAGCGATCCCGATTGTAAAACAACTAGGAATGAAAGCTATCGATGTTGTTCGTGATAAGGGTATTGGCGTTGTTGGTGATGTTGCTGGTAAAGCATTCTCAGCAATCAGAGACAGACTTACACGATTAATACGACGAAGACCGCAGGTAAAACTACCCAGCACCGAGGTAATGCCAGCAGCTGTCAGTAAAGTAATAAACCAAGCTGCAAATACGCGATTGAAAGAATTAGCCGGAAATGCGAGTATTTCTAACGATGAATCTCAGAATGTTACTGCGAATTTGATAGCGGGTAGTGGTCTAACTCGTCGTCGATATTAGACAACTGTGATTATAATAAAATGTTCAAGCGTATATCTGATCCTGCATTTGACATGGACGCACCTGTCCTCAAAGACGAATCTGTACGTGACCATCAGTATTATTCTTACGAAGCACGAGAACCAAACCAACGCGGGAGAATTGAATTACAAGTCCAAGATACATCTAGATATTTTTTACCCGCGGAGGCATTCATTGAAGTTCAGGGTAGACTTTTGAAACACGATGATACTGCATATGCAGCAGGTGTGCAATGTGGGTTTGTTAACAATGGTATTATGGCATTATTCAACAGTGCACGATACATCATTGACGGTAGAGAGATCGAGGTGTGCCACGACAATATTGACATTGCCACAACAATTATCGGGTTGGCCAGATACAGCGATGGTTATTCACGGTCTGCTGGTCCATCAATGATGTTCGCAAAGAATATTACTGACCACCCCGATAATAGGTCATTTCTCAAGGTACAAGTACCACAGGCTACCGCTACTGATCCGCAACCAGCTGGAATGATAGCTAGACCTGGGAATGTTTTTTCGGTACTAAAGGATGCTAATTCAGATTTCAACTTAGGATTCGCAGCACGTAAAAATCAAATTAACGGTGATGGGAGATTTAGTTGTGCAATTCCATTATCGCATATTTTCGGTTTCTGTAGGAATGTTAGAAAGGTTATATTCGGAGCCAAACATACAATCGCACTGGTGAGAAGGGGCGCTGACAATGATGCAATATGGCGTTCCGCTGCTGCTGATGCTGGTAAAATAACATTGACAAGACTCGCATTGTGGATGCCAACGATGACTCCGTCAATTACCAAGGAAACAACGACTGCTCTCATTCATGGATC
The DNA here is from genome assembly GCA_029931535.1 of Margaritifera margaritifera. Lineage (NCBI taxonomy): Eukaryota > Metazoa > Mollusca > Bivalvia > Unionida > Margaritiferidae > Margaritifera > Margaritifera margaritifera. The sequence goes on along the minus strand of JAQPZY010001579.1, from coordinate 12,178 downwards.
GCGGTGGTAAATCAACATTGTCGTGGCTGACGATGACCACAGACTCAATCACGAGTACAACTGTTGGTACCTTCGCATGGCAGATCGCATCACAACAGGGAGTTTCAGCACCACGGCATATATTCATAGCTTTTCAGGATTCCAGGCGAGTTGATTCCCAGGTACACAACCCAATGGTGTTTGACAATATCCAAGTGAGCGAAGTTTCTCTGAGAATAAACGGACATCAGGAACCATCTGAAGAAGTGTTATTGGATTTTGTTAATAATCATGTTGCACGTGCGTATCATCGTTTGATGAAATTTATGGGACTTGATCAAAATGTTGATTCTGGTTTGCAGATATCTCAGCGTGATTCTGCAACGCTATATCCGATCTATTACTTCTCACTGGAACATTTGGACTTGTTCAGACAATCAGTCGTTGATATACATTTCCGAGCTCGCGTAGGTGCACTGCCAGCTGCTGATATTGCCTACAGAGCCATTGCTGTAATACTATCAGACAAAACAATGCTACTCGAAGGCGTCGGCGGGCGAATGAGAGTCGTTGATGCTCCAGTCGAGAACATGTAAAAAAAAAAAATACATCGAAAAATCTGCAAGCAGATTCAATTGGATAATTTATAATATCGTATAAATGTTATATCATCATGTTAATGTTACTTTGACACCTGGTCAGATTAAAAAACTGCAATCTGCGTCAAAAAATAAATGTGGAACAACGATATTGCTGAAATCAACGGCCGCAGACACCGGCCCAAATAAACTATCATTGACTGAACGTCAGATGAAACGTTTCAACGACGCTAAGAAATCAAAAAATGGTATACGACTTGATATCTCCGCAGCTGCGATTAACGATATGTCAGCAATCGGTGGTATATTTCCACTTCTTGCAGCTATACCAGCATTAATCGCAGCTGCAGCCCCAGCTGTTGCAAAAGCAGCCGCACTTGGCGCTGTTGGGACAGCTGCTGGAATGGCACTAAAAAAAGCAACAGGTCATGGAATACGACGCAATGACCACGGACGCCGGCGCTCAAAAACATCCAAAAAAAAGGGCGGACCATAAGTGGTCTGGGTCTAAGATTACCAGGAACCAATCTAGGTCGCGGTCTAAGATTACCAGGAACATAATTCCTATGTCTAATTTTGATTTACTTGATGCTGTACAACAATTAAATATTAAAAATTTCAGAGGTGTTTTCATGCGAGATCAACTACCAAGGCGACCAAACAACGTTGAAACTGGTATCATTAATCTTGATTCCACGAGTGGTCCAGGTACTCACTGGGTTGCTTATGCGATTGATACACATAGTGTTATCTATTTTGATTCATATGGGCTAGCACCACCAGTAGAATTTTTGAAATACATTCATCCGCGTATTCCGTGGTATTCAACGTTACCGACACAAACAACAACAGATTTACCAATTTGTGGTCCAGAAGTACTTGCTGTTCTTGAAGCAATATCAAAGTCTCGTAGTCAGCTATCTCGTTCACCACCGCTACATAAAGTCGTACATGAATATACGGCCGGTAAAGTCAACCATGCGCGACTGTTAGAAACAGGCTTAGGTTTATAATGGTTGATATTTACGGAAGATCCAAACGCAGACCAGGTCCACAAACCACTGATGATTTATCAAAATACGTGACTCACGACGAGCTTGATGATCTTATGAACTTCACTGGGGTCGACCGGGATGAAGTTGTTGTTTTTCAGGATCAACATGGGCGGCTAAAGACGAGTAATATCAGGTGGGTTGATATTATCCGACGGGTTTTAGGTGCTGTCGCAGACAACATGCCTGTATTTACTGATGCCGGAATAATCAGAGACTCCAGTATATCAATCACAACGATCAGAGATCAGATCAACGGAGTGCGAGCACTCTGCGTTGCTAAAACCGGTGATACAATGACGGGTGAACTCAACATGAACGGAAATCAAATTGTTCTTATGAGAGAACCAGAATCAGACGATAACGCTGCAACGAAGAAATACGTAGATGAACATGATTCCAGTTATAGCACCACACTAAGCAAGTTGCGAGCCGAGTATGATAGTCACGTAGGAATTTTTATTAATTTTCGCAGAAACATAAATAAAGTCACTGAGGATTTCTTTGGAAATCCCAAGGCGGTCAACGTAAAGCTAGCTGATATTTATAGTGATCTTGCCAAAATCAAAGCAAACGTGGAAACTATCAACAAATTACAAGAGAGAACAGAACGCGAACGTCCCTTCCGTGTACATATGGTAAAATCTGGATCAGCAACATGGTCAAAACAAAATAACACTATCAAACATATCGCAGAAGATACTGGCGTGTACAGGCTCTCAGTGTTTAGCGCTGCGAAATTTAGTATATTTACTACATACCCATGGCGTCATTCAACCGATACATTTCTGGAATCAGTGTCAATTGTGCTAAATCAAAATGCCGAGGAAATATTTATATTGGATCCAGAAGATAAAACTTTAAACGCAGCGTTGTACTGGTGGTGTTTGGAATTCGTTGCAGGAACACCACAATTAATTATCTGAATCTGGAAAATTCGTCTTAGACATATTTGTGTTAGTATAAAATGGCATCGTTGAATGTCCAGGGGCATCGCGGCCACAAGTTTGATCTGGATGATCGTACACAATTTTACAGGTATAATCAAGTAAATACATGGCAAGCATCATTGAAAAATATCATCGACGGTTACATGATAAAACAAAAGAAGTATAGTAGACGTATCGTTGTTATCGACAATGTGGTTTACGCGGTATCCGCAGTGGTTGCTGGAACAATGACGTTAATCGGTACGTTGTCAGCGATCTCGATCGCCGCCCCCGCCATCGGAATTGGCGTTACTATTTTCATCGGCGTATTTGGTGTTCTTAATATTATTGCAAAGCGACTGTCAACCTGTGCGGTTAATAAACTACACGAATATACAACGCTACTATCAAATGCAACGAATGCACATGCGCAGATGTCATCGCTAATATCAAAAAGTTTAAACGATGGAGTTATATCAGATGATGAGTTTAATGCAATCAGTGCTGTTTATCATGACGCGTGCAGGTTATTTAGAATCTGTGTAGATAATAATGACAGCGGATCAGGAGATAATAACATTGTTAAGACAGATTTCTGCTAATACTACTCCGTCGACAACTACGATGATATCAGCGGTGTCAACGCAACCAGAATTTGATATTATTTTTCCTACGCCGATAACTTCCCCGAATCTACCGAGTAAATCGAGTTTAGAGATCGCATTGGCACAATTACGAGTGTATTATAGTTGGCCAAACATCAGATCAAAATCATTTGGCGGATTGGATGCCAATAATTCACTGGTATTTTCATACAAAAACAACGCCGATGGTACGCCTGACTGGAACGTTGTTAGTATTCCAACGGGAGCTTATCAGATTGAACAAATCAACGATGAATTTCAGCCGCGAATCAAGTCAATTACAGGAAAGGAATCCAAAATTGCAATAACGGTCCACGAACCAACACTCAGTGCTGCCATTGAAATATCAACACCGGATTACGCCGTTGATATATATCAATCGTCTATCAGAACCGTATTGGGATGGCCTGACACACCACCTGTTCATGTTGGACCACCAGAACCAAAGAGATCTGATTATTCGACAGACATCAAAAAGTTTATAGAAACTCCTGAGTATCAAATAATATCAACATGAATTGAATCTGAAATCCCCTACTTCATACCTATTTTTAATTACGACTACCCGTTGATGATGGGCGGCTTTTTTAGTTTAACTGAAATAAATGAAATCTCCGCGGACCTGGTTTTTAATAAAATTAATGAGGAATATAATGCGTATATAACTAATCTAGAAAAATTGAGAAATACCTGTCTGAATATCCGAATGATAATTTACTGCAAAAAATTATAGCGATAATCCAGCATTTGAACATGGTGATCGCTAACATAGAGGAATTTCAGGGCAGGGCGATAGGTATGATAAAAACAGAAAGAAAATATCTCGAATAATTTAAGTAAACCAAGATGATTTACCTACATTCAAGATACCCGGTCTTGACCTCGATGAAAAGAAAAAGAAACTCAAATCGATCATCGATGATCACTTTGATAAAATCCAAGCCGCATGGAACGTAATAGCACCTCCACCAACGATTCTGCGGCATAACAACGGTGTTGGTGATCGATCGGGCCGTCACATATCGCCAGGTATAGTCGATATTACGTCAACGATTTCTGTAAACCTTGCATGTGACGCTGTCGATGGAAGTTATCAAGCGGGTCTATCAAAAACAGATTCACTGAATCCAAACAAGCTCAACAAAGTTACATTCTTTATAGTTTTTCCCCGGAAGTACCTCCTGGTAGTTTGATTGTATCTGTACCTGTTAATCCCGTTTATCTACGATGTCATAATCCGTGAAGAATTAACAGTGAGTTTGTATGTGCGCGCATGAGCGTGTAAACACGCCGCGATCGAGATCGCAGTGTCCAAGGGACATCAACCACGTGAATGGGTGCTCTGAGTACAACTTTGTAAATGATGTAGTGATGTAATCATCGTCTCTCTTTTTTTTTTTTTTTTAAAATATTTTTTTTAACTCGTTGGTGTGCACGCACACCGCCCTGGACATTGTGTGCGTGTAAACACGCCGCGATCGATATCACTATCGGGCCATAAGTTTTTTTAACTGTCTTACACGCTCACTTATAACTTTTTTTGCTTCATATTCTTGAGACAACTCTGATCTAACTTTCTCTATTGCGTTTGCAAGTGGAACAAACTCAGCAATTATTTTATCATCCCGATCATCCCCATCATCCAGATGATTCACCGGTAAACCGGCTAACGACGTTGTCATTGCCTGTTGCAACAGTTTTATAAGTCGATATTCTGCAGCTAGTGTATACCTACCTTCCTCACGTCGTTGTTGCAATATTTCAAAATCATTTGAAATTTTTTCTGTAATTGCTAGCGAATCAGTAAGTTGAATACCCGGAGTGCTAGCACTCGAATCTTTGGAAAATAATTCACGCTGTTGTAATTTTTCAATCGCAGAAATAATCGCATTAATATTTTCTTGGTTCATATAAATAATAAAAATATTTCTTTAAATAACCGATTTAAAAAAAAAATATTTACAACATCTATTTACAATTACATCCTATATGAACCCCTAGAGTGTCATTAACATTCTAGAAGGTTCAGAGGGCTAGATAAATATATACAATGGTACAGATTATATGGCGTGAATACATCCCCATATGAACCCCTAGAGTGTCAAATTAACATTCATCAGGTCCAGAGGATGATCCAGACATTAGATAAATATATACAGTGGTAATGGTAATATGGCGTGAATACATCCCCATATGAACCCCTAGAGTGTCATTAACATTCTAGAAGGTCCAGAGGATGATTCAGACATTAGATAAATATATACAATGATACAAATTATGTGGTGTGAATACATCCCCATATGAAGCCCTAGAGTGTCATTAACATTCTAGAAGGTCCAGGGGTTCGATGAATATATACAATGGTTACATCCCCATATGAACCCCTAGAGTGTCATTAACATTCTTGAAGGTCCAGAGAATGTGTACAGACGTTAGATAAATATATACAATGGTAATGGTAATCGCTGATGATACAATGGTAATGGTAATCGCTGATGTGTTCGATGAATATATACAATGGTAATGGATATTTTACCCAAGCTCGTAAATGATTCGCGTTTGTAGATTCGAGTGCGGATGATCATTGGATTTTGCACGCCCCCCCCCCCCACCAATACAAACCCAGAGGTGCAAAACATCACCTCCTCCCGTTTTTTGGGAGGATTAGGGTCGGAGTTGGGTGAGTAGCGAATTATCAATGATCACCCGCACACGCGAAATTCAGATTCTTCCCCTGTTTGCGTATTTATTCCAATAACACGTCTGGGGGTGGCACGCCCTCCTTGTGGATTTCGAAGATTCCTTCCATCCGCATTTCGGCCCGTCAAAACATTTTCTTGTTGATTTACAACTCTAAGATTCTCAAGTCTGTTATCAGTTTTAACACCATTAATATGATCTATGACAAGACCTTTACCGATCAAGCCGTTAAAACACTCGTAGATAAATCTATGAGCGCAATATTTTTTGTTCCCACGCGATCGGCCGTAGACCGATTGTCCTGGATACCACACGGTAATCAGTAAATAACCGTTATTATGAGAATAACCGATAGGTTTTGTCCGCCCCGCCCGTGCGCGAGTGTAATGTCTGATTACACCTGCGCGGTTTGCCTCATAATCATTAAAAGTAGGATGTCTCTGAAAATCTTCAACGTTCACTTGTTCCATTTATATAGTAATATTATTTCTCTAATATATATATATATATATATATCATTCGGGTATAAATCTACCTATGGCAGATTCGGGGATTGTCTATTGAGATAATCTTGAGCGTCTTTTATAATATATTCCTGTCGTTTATCGTAGTACTGTTTCAGCGCTCTGTATTTTCTTCCACCGCATGAAACACAAAGCTCGCTTTGGCCTCTAACTCCAACTCCACATTTTATACACGGTTTTGGCCCTGAACTCCCCCGACGCACACTTTGCATGTGATAGGCACAATACTCGTAATAGCAATTTTTTCCGCATGGAATTGCTGATCCAATCATCAACCATTTACAATTACCTTTGCCTCGTAATGTCATTATATAATATTTAAGATATATACTTGCCTTAATTATATGATGAGCAGGAGTACTGATGAGGAGTTTTCGAGATTAGCCATGATTGATAGTATTCCCTGGGACAAGACTGTCCTTGGCAGGTTTGATTTTGACCGATTAATGAATAAACGAGAACGCCCAAGAATACCTTTAGATTTACAATTACACGATTACATAAGCAAGGCCAAGAGGGAGTTTCGTGATGATAGAGCGGTGCACGTTTGGTCGACGTTTCGGATCGATCAAGGCGATATCTCCATCGAGGCCATGATGAATGACCAGCGGGCAGCGACAATTATTGGTTATCTGGACCGGAACGCGAGCGTTCTGCATCGATATTATTTTAGAATTAAATTTATTAAGGCGTTCTCCTCCGATGCTGATGACGGTGCTGGTGACAACGTCACTAAGTGGATCATCCGAGATAAACGCGATCCTGTTCGAGAATCAAAACATGGCGATGTTGTTATACTAGACAGACATTCTAGACCAGGGATGTTAACAGGTATCGACAGGCCGTATTATGAAAGGTCATACCCTGTGACTGCAGTTGTTTATGCGATTTATCCGTTGAACGAGCCTGACATTAATGCCCTCGCGCCAATGAAGACTTCCGGGCCGTGTGATACTGTCTTAAACTGTGCAGCTCAGCGAGTAACAGAGTACTTCATGAACGCGCTACGAGGAAAGGGATTAACAGATATGCGACTCAAAACAATAAACAAGTGGTCCAAAGGTGTAAAAACGCCGGGAGCGCGGATAACGGATATTGCCGAACTAGAAAAGAAACAAAAATTTCCAATAAAAGTTCAAACATTAACCGATGAGATTTTATATGATTCTGGTAAATATAGGACGAAGGGAGCCCCAATGGTGATAATTTACCACAACGCCCACGCGTGGGCTACGGGTATAACAAAGTTTCCCCTCGAGAGGAAAGTTAGGATTTACAGTGGTGATATGATGGAAGAAATTTATAATATCAGCAAGACTGATCCTGTGTCAGTATGGCTGTTTCGGAGTAATGAGGCCGGAGTATTTGACCAGTTCGTGTTGCCATCTGGGGTAATTTATCGCAGACAATATCTTCAGACGGAAATGGAACAAGTTGCATTAAAATACACCGTAGAGTGCGCGCACTCCGATACAGATCTCGTAAACAAATTACCCTGTACTTGTTTTACGGTACCATCGATCGTTGCTCATTTTGCTCGGCGGAAAAACTCATGGCGACCGACACCCTCGGAATTTCTCGAGGATGTTCAGCACTCTTGTATCGAATATAAACATGGAGGGTTGTGGAATACAACATACAATCATAATGACGTTATCTCGGTTGACATGGTTGCATGTTATCCTGCTAGTTTTCTTGGACTTGGTGAATGTAGTCCTTATTTCTCACGATTCGGACATCCGACACACGAAATGACCAGAGTTGCGATAAATGGCGATTTACCTGATTATGATCTAACTGGATTTGCCTTGATTGAATCATTTGAATTTGACACGCGCGCCCACCCCATTATTCCCAATTGGTTTGGTAGTCATTTTACCGGGCGTCGTTGGGCTCCTATAGTTCTATTAAAGTACATGCTCGATGTACGGATACTGGTACGTCTGACAGTAAGCGAAGTAGTAATTTCATATAAACCACAAAAAGATGTTTGGCTACCAGGACAACAAGCAGACAAAAAAGACAATTCATTTTCGAAAGACATTGGACGAAAGATTATCGGTAAATTTACAAACGGCGCCGCATATGGTAATAAACGATGTTGCACACGGCTGATCATTGGTAACGCAGAATTGGATTTTGTAATCAACAATACAATGAAAAGAGGAACATTCGTGAGTACGGAGCGAGTAACATTACGAAACGGAAGTGAACTTGGCACGATTGTCAGTTACAATGATGGCGATTCACCACAATTTACTCATTTGAGATCCTCGATGTTGGCTTATGTCTCAATAAACCTCTTATCGATGATAACTCGATTTACTGATGAAGCTGTCAGAGTTGCAACGGATTCGTTTTATATCAGCAAATCTGTCGTAGATAGATTCGGGACAATGTCACTGCTAAACCTTTCAGATGAAGCTGATTGGGGCTCGTGGAGAATCAAAAACGAGCAAATCCACCACTATTCCGATTCTGCGGATTACAACCCCGCTGCAGAGTATTACAAAAATGAGAAATTGTCCGACAAATCATTGGCACCATCAGTTCATGATTCCATATCTAGACATAAGACAGTCTATCTTAATGGTCCTGGTGGTTCTGGCAAGACAACGCGTGCCATTGAATTACTCAAACAGTGTGATCTCGTAGTACTAACTCCGACCCATCGACTCGCCAGGGAGATGAAACTCCGAGGTGTTAAAAGCTGTACTTATCATAGTTTCTTTCGGTGGCGCGGTGATGAATGGCATCCATCGCGAATGGGGCAGAAACATATTCCCAAGATCATTATCTGGGACGAAATATGCACAGTGTCCTTAGAAACGTTGCAACCGTTTCTTGATTGGCTAAAAACAAGATCAACTGCGATTATTATGTGCGGTGATCATGGTCAACCTCCACCATTCACAGGGAAATCACCCCATTGTTGGCTACTCGACCATGTTGATTATTACGAAGAAATGTTGGAAGATCATAGGGCAATCGATGAATCATTAAAACAATTAAAAGTCATGATGAGGCTTGAATCAAATGAAATCCAATGCGCGCTGATACGCAGTTGTATTCCAGAAACTAACATCGACGATTTTTGGAAGTTATGGCATCGTAATAATCTGATCGTTGCATCTAGGAAAATAGTTCGTGATACACTCCAATCGAAATTATTTTCGCTCCACAAAGAAAAATTTCCAAATCTACCAGTACCGTTGTGTTATCGCCCAGCGGATACTCGCAAACAAAATATTGATGTTGTTATTCCCGGACGCCAAGAAACACAAAAACTTGTTCTTAATGACATTGTCACTGTTGATATCGACGTTGTTGAAGAAGCCCTAAAAGAACCAACATGCTGGACATTGGGATATGCAATAACAATACACTCGTCGCAAGGACTGACAATTTCAGACACTATTGTTTGGATCGTCGATGATCGTGTCGAATGGTCAAATTTAGGATATTTGGCAGTATCTCGAGTAACAAAAATATCTCAATTACGTAGGATGATTTATACCGTAAAAGAAAATTATCAGGGGAATATTAACAAGACTATAATAAAGAGAAAACTAGATGCATATCAGCGAAGTGACAAAAAAATAAACGCGAGTTTGATCTTGATGTAGAATTCATCATTATACTGAAACAACAACAAAACAATCATTGCACTCAGTGTAACGCAGTAATGGGCTGGCAATATTCTCCTAATGACCCACGACAATTTACCGTGGACAGAATTAATAGTAGTTTGGGTCATATACGCGTAAATGTCATGCTGACCTGTCTTGAATGCAACAGACGTCGAGGAGCCAGCTAGCGAATCCATCATGGTGGTAATTGTGTATCTTCAGGAATTACTTGTAATTGTTCACGGACAAATCCACGCGTCGGAGCCCCCTCTAGTCTGTAGATTGCGGGCCTGCCCGTAGATCTTACTACGCTGGAAATCCTATGGGTAGTTACACTCCAGATAGGATCAGTTGCTCTTTTTTTACCACCTTCAAGTTCACCAGAATCATATAAATACCTGACCGTGACGTTACCGAGTAATGGTTTTTGTGAGGGCAGAGTGCTCTCACTCCGGCCACTAAACCGTATATGTTTATTCGTTATTGCATCGACAGGTTTCATAGAAATTCCACGCGTGACTTCGTTGTTTAATGCGGCTATTACCCTTGGTAATCTTACAACCCATTCACGAGATCGAGTATCAGTAGAAAGTAATTCCTTTGCATACTGATATCCGAACAATCGCTCAGCAAGTGTTCGATTAAATCGTTCGACAATTGCCTGATCACGATATATTGCGGTGTATCCGCGTCTAATGTTGACACTATGTTGTTTCATCATCGATGATACTACACCAAGAAATTCTTTTCCAGGATCAACCCGTAACAACTGTGGCCACCGTAAAAGTCCCCGCGAGTAAATCTTTTTAAATGCATCTGCAACTTCAGTTGCTGTTTTAGTTGATAACGACTCCGCTTCCTTGTATCTACTCGCAACGTCAACGACGGTCAGCGCGTATTTGTATGTACGTCTTTTAATAGTGTCATGAGGTAAAAACAAAATATCTGCCTGATGAACCTCGTTGGGAGTGCTAACATCAAACCGTCCGTATTGAATTTTTTTAGGTGGGGGTAGATAAATCTGCCATATTGCCTGTTTGGACAACCAATCTGCAGCAACGTCACGAGCGACACCCGCTGCATTGGCGAGTTTGCTAATCGCTGCTGTACCTTTCCAATATCCTCTTGGACTATAATAAATTGATTCCATTACCATTACCAGACTTTTAATTACCTTGAAATACTCGCATTCCTGGTAAATCTGCCTATGACAGATTTGCTCCTAACGCCAGTTTACCACGCATGGCCGATCTTACCAACCAGTTGGCCAGCGACTCCCTCATATTTTTATTTTTTACAGATTTTAACACGTGAATCAAGTTGACGTCTGCTATATGACGTTGTTGTAGATCTTGATTTTTATACGCAACGTCATGAGTATGACACGCTTGATCAATCGCATTTATTGGAAATTCGCCTGGTTTTGGCTGATTTTTTTCGTCAAGTCTGATATCAAGTCTAGTTCCAGGACCACAATAATTATATCCCGGAAGGTGTTTTTCGCCAGGATACTTTCCCCATGGAGTACCTGGTAATCTCCCAAGTACAGCAGCGATATCACCACCCTGGAATGTTCGCGTTGGCTTAGACGACACAAACTTGTATTTCTTTGTACCGCACTTCACGCACGTGCCTGTAAGTGCAGGCCTGTTATTTTTTGTCGTTATTTTTTTTAGTCCAGTGGTATCAGTGACTTTTCTACATCGAACACAATATGAATCCATAATATATTTATATCATGGATGTAATTGATTTCTCAGCAACGCAGGAAAAAGAACCAACCAAGCATCATCCTATGTTGCCAAATTCAATCAGGGCAATTATTGTTGGTCCATCTGGATCTGGTAAAACTCAGTTGCTACTCAACCTAATAATGAGATGGCTAAAATGGGACAAGCTTTATTTAGTAGCACCATCTGCAGATGACCAGCAATGTTATAATGTCCTTAAGGACTTCAACGAGAGCGCAGAGGAAGCATTGGACGGCAAAGACTTCATTGAGTTTATCACAGACATCGACGAAGCACCATCAATCGAAGATCTTGATGGCAGCATCAATAATCTTGTAGTATATGACGATGTCATGCTTGACAATCAAAAGAATCCCGCCATGATATTTTCA